>RPFO01000022.1:624035-881373 GCA_009746045.1 Mesostigma viride
CACACGACGCCATAAGCCCATGACCGAGAATGATTCCTTCAATTCAATCACACTTTTCCCTATCGATTTTTGCTCAGCGTGGGAGTTGCCGCCTACTAATGACAGAATTGCATGAAGCCACCAACTCTGTTACCGATTATTCTTTTTCTGTCCTGGTCTGTCACTCACATTAGAATACGGTCTGAGAAGCCTACACTATCTCCTTAAAATTGCCAGCATTGCCGCTTGTAAATTCTTTTTTGTCATCGCGCCATCCTCCCAAGGCAATTTTGTTGTTACCTTCAGTGGTGGCCGGTGGGGCAGACAGGATGCCACTGACACATCAACTGGGACACAGCATCTATATTTGGTGTACGCAAAGTTCCCATGCAGAGAATTCCTGTGACCATCAGTGAAGGTCAGATATGTAGGCTCCCTTCTGGATAGGTTTCAAAACTTGTTGGGCTGAGCGAGCAATCCAAGCATTCTTTATAGAATTTCACCGATGATTGGAAGCACTGCTCAGGAACTCGGTATGGTCTGGCGGATTTGGCCTTGATGCAGTGTAACCCAATTTCTGACCTTATCCGCACGCTTCTGAGCTGGTGCCCCCTGCTGCATGCAGTCCTCATCATTGGAGGCGCGCAAGACAAGATCGTTCCGGTCTCACTCGCGTACCGGCTCGAGAAGGAGTTCAAGGACGTGCACATGGAAGTGGTGGATAAATGTGGCCATCTCCCGCATGAAGAGTACCCGTCCCAGTTTGTCGAATCCGTAGTGGGATTCCTTGGGTCAATAGGGTCAGACCGCAAGAAGCCGGCAGCATCTTGATGTGCAAGCTGCTTATCCGCCGCAGGTCATTGCACGCATGTCAGTTTTCGCGAAGCATAGACTGTGCATGAATCAGACTTGCGATGAGAAAGGTGTTTCATATGATTCATTCCTTCCCATGCCTTTGCTGGGAGAATTGTTCACGGAATATGTACACCCTGTTTGAGAAGGTACAATTCATGTCTCTAATTGATGCATGGCAAGGATCAAGCCGGGGCATGTGTGGGCCACCGTGCCTTTTCTCATGTGCAGTGCCTGCATGTCCATCAAAGGCATGCAGGCGAGAAGTATCTGGAAGATTATAGCAACTGCTGTGGGCGCGATGTATAACATGTCCCATGTCCGTAATTTATCATTCTCAATAAATATATAACATGTCTCATATATTTTTCGGTCTGCTCAAGCTGGTTGTCTCATGCTCAGTGACATTGGAGCCACAGTGTATTGCGCTGCGTTGTAATAATTTACAAATTGTCCATGCACTGTGCATGCATGCATGTGAATACAAATTGCAAAGTTGGGCACATAACATGTGGGCCAACATCATTGCATGCAATTAATTAGCACGTGACTGCGTCACGTGCACGAGTGCCAATACAGAGTAAAGGGACCTTCACAACCTACACATAATGAGAAGGGCTATGCTTTTGACGCACAAGAACAACGCCTGATTAACTTGACCAGCCAATTCCAGCTGCGCCTAGGCGACATCACCAGAACGATCCGCGGCACCCGAGCCCCAGCGCAGCCGGCCGCCGCATCGTCTTGATCCTCCCTCTGCAAGGATGACGGCCTCCGCGCAGTACGTGCTGGAGGAGCACGTGACATGGCCGCTGCATGGCCGAGCAGCTGACATCGCTGAACACCACGCTCAACACAGTGGAGGCCCGGCCGGGCCTCTCCAATGTGGAAACCAGGGTCGTCCACAAGCTCCAACCTCAGCTCACGGCGCTACACTTCCTACGCACCGCGGCGCAGGCATCTGAGACGCACACTGCACTTGTCTCTCGCCTTAACCAGGTGGAGGGCTTAAGTGTGGCGTGCTCACTGAAGAAGCTTAATTGAAGCCATCATGCATGCCGCCCACACCGAGGCCCTGGCCACACAGGTCCCAAAGATACCGGAGCTCGACGGCCACCATCGTATCCCAGCCACCCCGGCAGGCAGGATGCTGGCGACCTCCCGCCGCTCTCCTACGCGGACCTGCTGCGGTCAGCGACCGCGCCTCAACCACTGACGCAATCGCCACGAAACTCCAGGAGCTGGAGGACCACCGCCAGGCCGATTAACAACGGGAGGCCACCGACTGCGCTCGCGCCGCGAGTGCCGAGTGGTGCTGCATGCGTCGTTTCCCCCAGAAGCCAGGGGAGACGGCAACCACCGCTTGCCGACGAGCTCAAGAACCAGCTTCTTACCCCCATGGGCCTGGTAGGTGAGGTAGAACTGCGCGGGTGCCACCGCCTTCCCCACTCACGGGACAAGGCGGCTCCCGGGCCACCAGTCCTGCTCACCTTCCCCTCCCCTGAGGACAAGCAGCGATTCCTCTCTCGTCGCTTGCAAGCGGTTGCACGACCTCACCTAGGGACGCTGGACGACGACCTGACCCCCGCTCAGCCAGTGAACGCCAATACGCCGTATAATACGGTAAATACGCCGTATTATACAATACGGCGGGGTTTTGCGTACTAACGTACTAGAAATACGGCGTATTGCGTTCTCAACGCCAATACGGCGCATAATACGTATTTTTCGCGTATTATACGGCGCCCGGCTCCGGAATTTGGCGCCAGAGCTAGTTTTGGCGTTGCTGACCTAGGCAGGTACGCAGCCTGAACCGTACTTGGGGAGTACGGGCCTACGGTTGGTCCCGCTTGTCATCTCTGCCAGTTGACGGCGTGGGTAAACGATGGCAAAACGAGACCGACTTGCATAAATATGATAGTTGACCTCCGCGGCCATGGAGGTGCAGAAATCTGACTGGTATGGGAGCATGGCTTGACATTTTGAACTGCAATTTTGCAGGCATGATCCATAGGTCCTAAACAGCGTATATCATTGGCAGGCAACGCCTGGGTGTGCGCAGATATGTCTCGACCCTATGCTCGGTGCAGCAACGTCGTTTGATCAGCGACCAGGTCGGTCGCCGTGCATGTGCTAACTGTTACTAGGCGGGAAATAAGTCGATACGTTTGTACGCGGATAGATGTGTAAAATATATTGCTGACATGTTTTATTGGCGACGACGGCCAGGAAAGCGGCTCGCAGCTACATCGATGAGGTGGGCATCCGGCTAGCTCCAGCAAGGAAGGTAATTAATCTGCGGTTTTGATCTGGTATGTGCTATCCTGTTCACGTTTTATTGCATACTGTATCAAGGTTTTGGGTCGAATCGTATACCTATCAATAAGTTCATGGTTGTAATAAGGAATTAGTTCAATTAGCAATCTATATACCATGCAGTGGATGAGTATCACACTTCATGACCTTTATGTAAACAACAAACTGTCGACACCCCCTAGGGCTCCCCCAGAATAGATTCTAGCCAGCTGTCTAGAAGAGGGCAATCGACATAGCTTTTACATTATAGCATGACTTGCCATGTATTTCTCGAGCATAGTATACTGATCTAGCCCCAACGGCTTAGAGTAGCCCCAACGGTTTAGAGTGGCATGAACGCAATCACATTAGCCCAGCCATGGCTCAGCGTGGCCATTTGCTTATGCCTTAGCAGACGCCCGTTGAGCCCACTTCACCTTTCTTGTACAGCATCAGCTATGCTTCAGCCTACCTCTGGTATCGTTAATAATGGTTGTCCCACAGTGATGCGCCCCGGCCCGGCCCCGTGATGTGGATAGAGCGCTCGATGTGGCCTGCCCACCGACTGGTGGGCGGTGGCAGTGAGAGAAGCTAGGGCGCCCTCCCTCCCTCTCATTGTGTACAGGGGTTGAAGGTTCCTCTACTTTGTATTGGCACCCACGTGACGCAGTCACGTGATAATTAACTAATTAATTAATTAATTACACTTCATACAATTGATGAGACAACCAAGTGAGTGTCAAACGGCTACCGGCGACCTCTACGTGCATTGTATTGTTTTTCATCAAGATTGAGACATTAGCTAGAGTTTTTGAGAGGCACGCCCATGGGATAAACACCTTAGAATATTTTATCCTAATTGAAAATCCACTTTTCCGGTCAAAAAACCACTTTTTTTTTTTTGGCGTATAATACGCGTATAATACGCGTATAATACGGCAATACGCAATACGCCGAGGTTTTGCCGTATTGCCGTATTGCCGTACTGGCTCACACTGCGCTCAGCAGCAGCAGCGACGCGACCTGTGGCCTGAATACCTCCGCCACAAGCAGGACCCCCAGAAGCCCAAGGCGGTACTGGAGGGGTGGGGACCTGATGATCGACCACAAGATGTGGTCGCCCCCTGCGGGCTAGAATGTAGCCCGCTTGAATCATTGGTAGTCATGCACTGCCGCGGCAGGGCAGCCGGCATGCCTACATAGAATGTTTGCCTCTAGCTAGCCGAGCCCGACCATACCTAGTCACATGCCCCGCTAACGCATGGCACACAACCAGCCATAGCCCTATGTAGCTTAGCCCTCGTACAGCCATACATGCTACGTCCTTTGCGGAGTGCCTGATCAGAATACATGCTACGTCCTGGCTACGATCAGATTACTAGCCCATGCTCCTTGTTATGATATGCTCACATGGGTCTTATTGCACCCACAGAACTTGCCGGATCGTCTATCGTGTCCGATTGCTGCTGACAGTGGCATGCATGCCTCTGGCATGAAAAAGAAAGGGGGTCTCTGCCCTTTCTTCCTGTCGTGCACACTCAGCCTGGCACTCTGCATGGTGCTCCGTGACTCCCCAACGGGAGCACGAGTTTAATTATACTTAACTAATAATTAGAAGGAGGGAGTGCTTCCTATTGTAGCTTCTCTCACCATGCTACAACTAAGTACTAGGTGGACAGGCCACAGCTGGAGCGCTGTCTCCACAGCATGCAGGGTGCCCGGGGAGCAACACTGTGGGTGTGCACAGTATTAATTAATTAATAATTAATTAAACTCGTGCTCCCGTTGGGGAGTCACGGAGCACCGAAGTGCTTTTAATCCCTGTGTGTGCACTACAGGAGAAAGGGCAGAGACCCCCAGTCTCCTTCATGCCAAAGGCATGCCACAGCTGCAATCGGGCGCGGCTAGCTAAAAGGACAGGCTAACGATCCGGCAAACTGTGGGTGCAATAAGACCCATGTGAGCATATCATAGCAAGGAGCGTGGGCAAGTAATCTGAACATAGCCAGGGCGTAGCATGGCTGTACTAGGACTAGGCTAAGGCTATGGCTGGTTGTGTACCGTGCGTTGGCGGCACGTGACTGGTGTGTTGGCACAGCTAGGCAACATTCTAGGCATGGCTGCCTTAGCGGCAGTGACGCCATGCAATGGTTACAAGCTAGGGCTATTGCTATTCTAGCCCGCTGGGGGCGTCCACATCTTGTGGTTGATCATCAGGTCCCCGCCCCTCCAGTACACCTTGGGCTTCTGGGGGTCCTGCTTATGGCGGAGGTATTCCGGCCACAGGTCGCGTCGCTGCTGTTGCTGAGCGGGGGTGAGGTCGTCATCCAGCGTCCAGGTGAGGTCGTGCAACCGCTTGCGACGAGAGAGGAACCGCTGCTTATCCTCAGGGGAGGAGAAGGTGAGTAGGACTGGTGGGGGAGCCGCCTTGTCCCGTGAGTGGGGAAGGCGGTGGCACCCACGCAGTTCTACCTCACCTACCAGGCCCATGAGGGTAAGAAGCTGGTTCTTGAGCTCGTCAGCAAGAGAGGTTGACGTCTCACCTGGCTTCAGACTGGGGGAAGCGACGTAGCACCACTCGGCACTCGCGGCGAGCGCGGTCGGTGACCTCCCGTTGCTGGGCCTGGCGGTGGTCCTCCAGCTCCTGGAGCTTTGTGGCGATGGCGTCGGTGGTGGAGGCGGTCGCTGACCGCAGCAGGTCCGCGTAGGAGAGCGGCGGGAGGTCGCCAGCATCCTGCCGGGGTGGCTGGGATGCAATGGTGGCCGTCTGCTCCGCTATCTTGGGGACCTGTGTGGCCAGGGCCTCGGTGTGGGCGGTGATGGCCTCAAGCTTCTTCAGGAGCACGCCACACTTGCCCTCCACCTGCTCCGTCAAGTGTATCCATTTGGATACACTTGCACCCCCCGCCACGTGGCAAAATATTGCGCGAGCGCCGCGCCATCGTGTACGGATGTAAGTGGTCAGGCAACTCGGGACAGACCCAATGTGAACGTAAATGCATAGGTTGGTGGGATAATTGCGCCATAGCCACCTAAATACCACGTTGCCAGGCTGTGCATCACGTGACCGTTTTGCTAACATTTTTTACCGTTGCGCGCGCGGATAGCGACATATGGCTGTCAACGTTCCATTTGGTGGAAATTTGGGGTTCCGCAGCTTGAAATGGGTCAGATGATGACCAAGTGAACGATGATGCATTATGTTGGTTCGTCAAGAATTATCAGATTCACGGAACTGTGAATTAAATACGCAGTGGTTATTATCTCTGTCTTGGTCGCCACCATCAGAAGAGACGTCCCGTTTGGTATCGCCGGTTTCTTTTTGGTTTCTTGGTAGCTTCTTTCCGCCTGGGCCTTACATTGTTTTACGGAAGTCCGCTGCGCACCATCTGCTGGGAACGTCGACGCGTTAGACGTCATCTTTGCATAGATAAATCAACATGGTTGTCATGACGGATGCATGGATAGAGCGGCTATGGCTGCCTGTGCCACTAGCATCAGTATCCGGGACGTATGAGCATGTCGGCCAGCGGAACCCGGCCAGGTCGTGATCGAGGCAGGTGCGGCGATTCGTTTCCGTGTTGGTTGCATGGAAACTCGTGCGTTCATACATGTCTGATGGTGGATATATTAGTGGTAATTGCAACTGCCTTCCATGCCTGCTCAAGGAGGGGTATTAGCCATTATGTTGCACAGTTTGTGGCATTTCTTGGGGGAATACCGTTCAGTGAGTGTCAGGTGGCTTCATATTTGTATTCCAGCATATTTGGCCGTCTATTGTGGTCAATTATATTGCATCATTGTATGGCATGGCATAGTTGGCTGTTTGCGCGTGCGTAAGCCACACACGTAAACGCGGGCATGGTATGGGTCAAATGGGCTATCCGGGTAGTTTGACCAAAGGAAAGCACCATTGGACTATCCAACTAAATTGTCCAATGTTGAGTTTGAGGTTTCTGACCCTCCCCTCAGTAGAAGGGGGGGGGGTATACTTTTTCTTGGCACAAAATGATCGTCTTTTGGCTCACTTTGACTGAAGGTATCATCCAAAGGACTAATTAGACTCATGATATTATTGCATATTATGAAAGCCCTTGAAGTGTAGATACTCCTAGCATCTTGGTTGGGGGTATTTGGAGTTGTGGTCTATGAGTTATGATTTTTGGCAATTTTAGGGGTCTGAAAGTGCCAAAAATGGCCTGACGGAGTCGAGGCCTGACGGAGGCGAGAGACAAGTGCCGCATGCGTTTCCGAAGCTTGCTTGCGCCGCGGTGTGCAGCGTCGTGAACTGGGGCTGGAGCTTGTGGACGACCTTGGTTTCCACGTTGGAGACCCGGGCCTCGACCGTGTTGAGCGTGGTGTTCAGCGATGTCAGCTGCTCGGCCAGCGGCCAGGTCACGTGCTCCTCCAGCACTGCGCGGATGTCATCCTTGCAGAGGGAGGAAGCCGATGGGGCTGCCGGCTGTGCGGGGGCTGGGGTGCGGAGCGTGCGGGTGATGTCGGTGAGGCGGAGCTGGAAATGGCTGGTCAAGATAGCCAGGCGTTGTTGTGCTTCGTTCATAGCATAGAGCCAGGACATGTCTCCATTGTAGTCAATAGCCGCCCCCTTCACGAAGAGCTTCCGCTCCTGTTCGAGGAACTGGAGAACCTCAATGCATTCCTGCGGCGACAATTCTTGCCACCCGGTGAGGGAGAATCCTCGGTCGCCGGGGAGGAACTGGCGCCATTTGCGAGCGTGGCAGGGTTTCTTGGGCTCAGGCGAGGCGCTGGGCGATGGGGCTGCTGGCGGTGGGTTGGCAGGCCCAGACGGCTGGTTGGCGGGTAAGCCTGGCGGCTGAACAATGGCGAGGGCGAGAGGGTTGGGCTGGGCGCTGGGAAGCTGTGCCAGCTCCTTTTCCAGCCCTCGTTTTGCTTTGGTAGTCGTCATAGCTGGTCACGTGCGTAACTTTGTCTATACTGCGTGGCAGCCGTAACCGTTTATACTGGCAAGTGCGTCTTAGAAAGGCGCATCGAATGCAAGTGGTCTGACCGAATTTGGGGCTCAGACGCAAAAGATAGAAAAGAGAGAGAGAGAAGAAAGGAGGGTGCACAGTATGAACATGGCATGGTATCACAAGTGCTCAGGCTGACGCATAGCGCATATTATAGGTGAGGTGGGCTCAAGACGAACGTTGGCCACTATTATTAATTAAGGCGCAAGCAATTACCAACTGGTAATGGATGGCCACACTGAGCGCCATGCCGGATCTAATGCCATGCAATCTAAACAGCTAGAGCCATGCAAGTGACCATGCTGAGCTAATATGCTTGTTGCCTAGCTAGACGTGCTATATAGCAATATGCCTTAGCTGTCCCGTTCGATCCAATTGCCCCCTGATCTAGACAACTAGCTCATGCTTGGCTTAGTATTAGTTAATTAATTAATTAAACTCGTGCTCCCGTTGCATGGATGGGGAGTCATGGAGCACCGAAGTGCTTTTAATCCCTGTGTGTGCACATCGACCTGCACATGCATGCACGCGGTATGCATGGTACAGTCGCGTGTTTCGGATCCAGCACTAGTATATAGAATATCATGGCATGCATGATCTGATTATCGATTGCTCAAACTCAATCTTCAATCACTGGCACGTTATACTTAATACCCTATATCAACACGTACGTATTTTTTTCATGATTTTACTGTCTCAATAGGTGCGCAAGCATACTTTGTTGAACTAGCGTTGTAACTTGTAATCTTGCATTTCAAATTTACATGTACACAGTAAAAAAACGTAGTTTAGCAATGGAATGACGATATATACATGCGGTTCTAGCTTGTCTCCTGCATGGTTGTCAAGCACAAAACTTCCTTGTTAATTTCCTGAAAGCATTGTGTAGTAAGTGGCACATGCACCGTGCAGATTTGCAACTACGCCAATGCAACTCAAGGAGGCTGAAAGCCGAGTCATAGGCCATGATCACTGGCTTAGTCTGCATAAATCCTCTCCGGCACAAAACGAAAATCGTCTCGTGCCGCCATTTTGTTGTCCTTGTGTCCCCTCCCTGCAACTAATTGCCATTTTCTATCAGAGTTATTCTACCATCAAGTTGCCTGATAAAAACACAAGACATTGTACAACAAGCAAACAAGCCACATAGCATGTGAAACGCACATGCAGTTGACCTTGAAGAAAGCGCGCTTCATATCTTTCGTACTGGCGCCAGCGCGCTTCATATCTTTCGTACTGGCGCCCTACTGGTTAAGTACTGTCCAGCGTGGGTGCCACTTCCCCGCCTGCCTCCTTCCCCTCCCTGTCCGCAGTTCACTTGGCAACTACGCCGAGGAAGCCTGACTCCAAACGCAAGGTACCAGCATAACAACATCGAAAGCTAGATGCGCTGGCCTGCCACCAGGACGCCTGGATCAGTGCCGAGGATAACCGACTGGGCGCACGACCGGATACCCCGACGGCCCCGCGCCCCCCCCCGGGTTCATGAGCCGGTCTAGGACCACGTTGGGGTCAGGGACCGCGTCGGGTGCTTTCTGATTGGCCGCATTCACCTGGAGGATTACCTGGCGCACGTGGTCCCTGGGGAACCCCATCGCCGCAATGTCCTCCACCACCCTGTCCATGGTGACAGGGCCCCCACCGCTGGGCCCCCCACCCGGTGGGGGCCGGCCCGCAACAGGCATTGCGTGGACCACATTTGAGGGTAGCGCCAGATGGGCGGGTGGCGGTTGGTTGTACATGGGGTAGGAGGGAGGGCCAGCACTGGGCGCCGCGGTGGGCCGGACCACCGGGTAGTACTGCACAGGGGGCTGAGAGGGGCCGGCGGCTCCCGGCGCACCGTACGGCACCACCGCCGCCTGAGGCTCGTACATGCCTTGTGGCTGTGCCGTAGGAGGCGGGGGTTGGGACGGTAGCTGAGCCGGCATGCCCTGGGGCGGAGGGGGGTAGGGAGTCTGTTGCAGTTGCTGCTGCTGTTGTTGTGGTGGCTGTTGCTGGGGGGGCACCTGGCCAATTGGCATCGCGACTCCTGGCGGGTACGCGACCGGCCCAGCCGGCTGGAACTGTGGCGGTGGCATTGCCTGGGGGGGACCTGCTTGCACCGGGGGCTGCACCTGCGCCTGTGGTGCGGCCGCATAACTAGGCACGCTCGGGGATGCCTGCGCGACACCTGGCGGGGGCTGGTACAGGACACCTGTCGGCGATGCCTGCGCCCACTGGGCCCCTGCAGCGGCGGCATTAGGCGGTGCCTGCTGCTGCGGTGGCCGTGCTGCTACTGGCTGCGTTGTGGCAGGCTCGGCCGTAGGCAAGGGCGCCGCCACCGCCGTTGGGGCCTGAGGGGGCTGCGAGGCGGCACCGGCGGATGAGGTGGGGGCGGGCGTTGCGGGGGCAGCAGCCAGCGTTGCCTTGGCTAGCTCTGCTTGTGCCTCCAACAGCTCCTGCTTGTCCCGTAGCACCTGCACACCGCGCATGACCTGAGGGGGAAGGGCACGCGGCAACAGAATGTGGGTTATCATAAATGGGAGTTGGGATGGCGGGCGGGGGGGGGGGGGAGCGGTGTGACGTGGTAGCGATGTGTCGGTAGAAGGGAGAGATTGGGGCAGCCCACACAAGGGCACTGGAAGAGGGCACTCGTGAGGGTACTATGTGGCAGCATGCCTGCGACCACCCACAACGACACTAGTCAGTACTCAGTAACCAATAAAAGCGCATGAAATTCCCAGAGGCAGACCACACGTGCGCTCTTCATATGGTCGCGGAAGGCACCCTGATATGGCAGGCACAAACAACGGGCACAGCACACCACAGCACACCACAGCACACCACAGCACACCACAGCACACCACAGCACAGCACACCACAGCGCAACATATCACAGCACAGCACAGCACATCACAGCACAGCACAGCAGAGAACTTCGCTGCCCTGGGCTGGAAAGTCCAAACATGGTAGGGCGTGCAAGTTTCACTGACAAAACCACGGTTGGCCCTATCATCCGACTATGGGATAAGCTGTTAGTCAAGAACTGATCACAATTGCCCACTCATGAGAAAGCCCAAGGAATGTAAAGAGACACAAACATGAAAGAGAGCCAACCCGCCGGAACTTACAGGAAGCCAGCACTGAAACATGAGACAAGCGTCAACGCCAAGTGTCACAACGGTTGGTCAGCTGTGTTGCTCCTACCGCCGCCTCACGTTTGCGTCCAATCCTAACGTAATTGACTGAAGGTGTAACGTATGACACTAGGTGTCAATAATTCTAGCACAAGGACACTGGCAACCCCACGACGAGCCGCGGTCGCGCCACCTGGCACCCACCTCTCGCACCGAGCTCTCCATAGACCGCATGCGTGCCTCGGCCTGCTCCGCGCGCTCCTCGGCGGCCGCCTTCATCTCGCCAAGTGTCGCGTGGATGCGCTGCGCGACCGTCTCCAGGTGCTCCGTACGCTCCTGCAGGGACTCCACGGCGCGCGCGATCAGCTCCGCGTACTTCTTCATAGTCTGTTCCACCGCTGCGTGAAGCGCGCGGTCGCGCTCCTCCTCGCTGCGGCTCGGCTCCTGTCGAGGCCGGCGCGGCGAGACAAGCGGCACCGTCAGCTTTCTTCGAAGTTGTGCTCGAGCACTTTGCCAACACATGTGCTGTCGTGCCAGCGCTTACAACCTATAAGAAAACAGTAAGCTGGACACAGGGCAGAAATTCACAGAATTTTAATGACGTAGAAAGGAAGGAGAGCAACTGCATAGAGCGCATACCGCAGATCCATGGGAGTCTCGATGCCCAGTGGCCGCGAAAAGAGGCTCTCCACCATCTGTCTCGGAAACTGGCGGGGGCTGGGTTGAGGAATACCCATACTTGCGAGAATTCATGTCCGGCCCTTTCGGTGGCGCAACCTGAGGCTGTCCCCCGGGCCGGTTGACGGTGGTGGTTGGCTTAAGGAGGTCATAGAACGCTTCCCCAGGATCCGCTGGCCGCGGAGTTGGAACGGGCTTGCGAGACGGCGGCTCCATCTGCACTAAGGCTTCCAAATTACTTCAATTCAGGCAGAACGATTCTGAGTGTTATTGTTGTGCAGCTAGCGCCCGCTAAACAGGGCGCATAGCACAACGGGCACCACTAGAAACTATCTATCTCGCTTGATTCAAAGGCAAAATAAGCGGCCGCGGCCTGTATGAAGCTTGCTATATTACTGCGATGGTAACTCACTAATAGAAGATGCCATGCACACAGCCTGCCTGCCTTTGCTGCTTGTAAAGATGCAGAGTGGATGCTTGTCGTGCTCGACAACGTCGCAATCATTTCCTCGCGAGCATCGCGTGATATGCACCATTGTACACGCGTCCCCATCGCACAGGCTGCTCAGGCGGGCCACCTTCAGCTGGAAACCTCGACGTAAGCTCCTGCTGGGCGCTAAGAGCAGGTGCATGGGTGGGAATGGCCTTATGCTGCCAACGGTTATTACATGACACGAGGCTCGCCGATTTTTTTCGCGGGACTTCAACGCGGAGGTCGGTCCAGATTCCAGCTGAGCTGCGTCAACAGTATTTCTAAAGAGCGATGGTGCAGATTTCTTCCCTCGGGTAATCAAAGGATTAAGCCAACAACTACGAGTATGAGCTGACGGAGTTTCAAGTGGCTAATATGGAGGTTCGGGACATATTTGAGATGAAGCTAAACGATATCGAGGCAGCAATTGGCGGGCCCGGAGATGCTGCAAGGCAAACATGGCAAAAGCTACAGCGGGTGTTGTCCCAAAGTCGGGCGGTAGCACAGGACCGTCCAGGACTTTGGCGAAAAATTTCAAAGGAAATTCTTCAGCCGAGCCTACCCTGGAAGTTGCACGAGAGTCTTTACCGCGCAACTTACCGGCATTGGGACACCTTTCCTGCACCTGTTTGGGTGCCGACGCCAGAAGGTGCCGCAGCCACGAACTTGGGGAGATTCATGAGCACCTTCGAGGGGGATTTTATGTGGGATAGCTTTCGACGCGGGGATCCGTGCTTGGACTTCCCCTTGCTGCAGCGCATTTCAGGTATCACCGCGATGCGCCTACCAGAACTGCGTGCCACTTACGTCAGCATTTGCCCATGTGTGCCGCCATACCTGCAGTGCGAATCCCAGGCGATTCTGCAGAAAAATCTATATACTTTCTGCAGATAAATACTTTCTCCTTCCCTGGGTGTGTGGGGAGTGGCTACACCTACTCTCAGACGCCCCCACTTGCCTCTGACATTGGAGGGCCTTGAGCTCTGGAGACCTTTTGTAATGTCCTCTTGCCTCCCAGCCCGCATGACTGCGTCTTCTCTATGACAGCCAAACAATCCTCAAGGCGCACTGTATGCAATGCCTCGTTGTGGTCCTAGTTCACCCCCACGCACCACCGCTGTGGCCCCACTTCACTCTCCCGCTACGTATCCCCATCTCCCGAACCGAGCCCCTCCCAAGCATGGGCATTCTTTTCTCCCCTTCATTGGCATGTTGCTGGCCCTCGTATGTATGGTATGTCCACATGACTAGTTGACTGGTATGTCCACAAGACTATTTGGCTGGTATGTCCACATGGCTAATTAAGTGACAGCGCCATGACGTCACTCGTGCCTCGCTTGCCAGCCTAGCACAATTTCTGCATTGTTTCTGGTAAATAGCCTGCCACCCCCGGCACGCAAGCGAGCAACTGCACCGCGACATCACCCACCCATCCACGCTCCATCCGGTTGGACTGGTCACCTGTCCAGCCACCCGTGTAGCCCACTGCCGTCTCCAGCATCTCCCCTGTCACCAGAGTAGCAGGCAAGTGCATGCGTGTTTATGGAGGAGGGCATCGGTTACCGCGCGAGTGTCGAGCATCGATGCCTGGGTCCCATGCACAAAAGAGGCGCACAGGCAGACCTGTCCCGTGCTCCGATGCGTGTGCTTTCTGCTTCTTGGTTTTTATGATAGTAGTACTTTTTTTTCTTTTAATACTCTTTTTCAAAAATAGTATCTTCAAATTTCTGGCAAGGGTAATGTTTCCTGTGTTCCTAGATCCTGGCTTGCTGACTGCCCTCTGGCGAGCCTAGTGTTCCCTATATCTTGGCATAGAGTTAGCATTCCTTATCTCTTGTCATAATGTCTTGGGTGACTCCTTGGACAGCTTGACGAGCTAACCCTGTGATGGCATGTCTGCTGACACCCGGCACGGGCCAATGGGTTTGCTAATGGCTTGCATCTGCCATAATGACTGCCGCCCCCCTGGCCCCCCCGCCCCCCTGGCCCCCCCATTACCCAACCCCTACCAACACCCCCTTCCGCCCCACCCTCCCCCAGTGGACAACCCCGAGGTCTTCTGGCCGCCGGTGCTGCGTACTCTGGGCCTTCACTTCCACCACCCCCCTCGCTGCATGGTGGACACGAGCGCTGGTGTGGAGGACGCGCGCTGGCTGCCGGGCGCGACGCTTAACATAGCCGAGTGCTGCTTCAGGGGACGTGACCCAGATTCGCTGGCGATCGTTTACGCGACTGAGCCGGGGGCCTCGAGGAAGAGACCAAGCCTACCTCCGGCACACCCCGGTGGGGCGGAGGCCCCCCATGGTGTGATTGCTGGTAGCGCTGGTGCTGGGGTCGCCAGTAATGGTAATGCTGGCAAGATGGTTGACGATGCCAGCCGGGGCGGCCATGCTGTCCATGGAACATCATCATCATCATCATCATCATCATCAGTGATATCGTCGACATCATCAGCAGGCGGGGTGAATGTCCGGGGCATTACAGTGGGGGAGCTGCGTGCGCAGTGCGAGCGTGTGGCCGCTGGCCTGGCCACCCTGGGCCTGCACCCAGGGGACGCGGTCGCCATCGACATGCCCATGACCGCGGTCTCTGTGGCAGCCTATCTGGGCACCATCCTGGCGGGCATGGTGGTGGTCTCGATCGCGGACAGTTTTGCGGCGGACGCGATATCCTCGCGGCTGCGCATTGCGGGCGCGCGCGCGGTGTTCACGCAGGACGTGATCGTGCGGGGGGGAGCCCTCCTCCCCCTGTACGCACGCGTGGTGGAGGCGCAGGCGCCGATGGCCATCGTCATCCCGGGGGTCCCTGAGGTAGGCCCCCACGATCGCGTGTGTCTGTTTGAGGTGGATGTCGGGCGCACTCGTCATCGAGTAGCTCCCCCTGCGGTCAGTCCTGGGCTTGTTGGAGGGCGTGTTGGAGAAACCCGGCTCTGGGAGCGAGCCCATGATAGCAAGGACAATGGTTGCTTGGGGTACGCATTTGGGGGTGGGGTGGGGGTGAGGGCTCTTGGGAAATGGGCGCCCCCTGTGGCCCACTCATAAAAGCGTGGCTGTGTGAATATAGTTTACAGTGGACCGGCAGATATAACGAAAGTTTTTTTTTCCGATGGGGGAGATAAGAAGATGGTGACATCATCATTGTTGAGGCATGTTGGGGCATAACATTAGCTGGACTTGTTCTGGCCATTCCTTATCGTGTATGTCCCAGGAGGGGCAGGGCTGCAGTGCTCTAGTGGAGGAGTCGGGGTCCAGCAGTTGTTTGTTTGTCCGGTCGCTCTGTCGGGTTACCCTGACTGACTTGTGTTTTGTTGGATTCAAACGTTGCGCGTAGCATTCTCACACAAGCACAATGCAATTGTTAGCATAAGGGATGGCTTCCATGCCCCCGCGCGTGCCTTGAGAGCCCTTCTACTTTCCTTTGCGTTTCGCAACGCACCTGCTGCGGGCGTGCAGAGACATCAAGCATGGACATAGAATGCAGTATGTTTTGAAATTTTCCCTTAAGATCATTACATCGGTGTGCTACTGTCGTGTGATGCATTATCATACTAGTCCCTGTGCCGCCTGTTGCATGGCCGTGCATCTGTCACCGTATGACTGTCACTGCGCTTTTTGCCCTGCCGGCGATTTATGCCGGGCACGCTTATGGTGTGTCGTTGCAGATGACGACTTATGCTGCTGGTCGGGTGGTACCAATCTGACCCTGCCACCTGTCTGCTGTGAACTGCCCTTCCCCCCCCCCCTGATATCAACAACAGCAAGAGGTTGCCTTGTTGCGGGAGCAGGACGTCACCTGGAGCTGCTTCCTGAGCCGAGCGGAACAGGCGCTGGCGACTCTGGCGATGGCCCCGCCATCGTCGCCATCACCATCACCGTCACCATCACCATCCACACCGCCAATGGCTGGCTCACGAGGCGAGGGCGGCTCGTCGTTGGCCGCGGTGGCGGTCCCCTCCCACGCACTGTGCAACATCCTGTTCTCCTCTGGCACGACGGGAGAGCCCAAGGCCATCCCCTGGACCCACGTGACCCCGATCCGGTGAGGGCTGTGCCACAGAGAGCGGTTCGAGAGGGCCCCCAGGACGTGGGGCCGAGAAAAAAACGAGGCTTGGGGCTGTATGCTCTGTGCTTGGGGGGGGGGGAAGGGGAGGGCGGCGGCGAGGGAGGGAGGGGAGAAGAAGAGGGGTGAACGAATGGGGCAGAGTCTAGGTGAAATTTCGCAGCTGGTGTGATGCAACTGTGGGAGTGAGGGCGTTCTAGGCCTGCTTTGCCTGGATTCTGCATTCAGTCTATAACAATTCATACAGTCTATAAAATAAGCCACGTTCCTGCTTACGAGTTCATTGGTGCAACCACTGGCTGGCACACAGCAGGCTGCTGGGTGGGGCACCGCCCTATCTGCCCTTCTCTGCCACCTGCCATGACTTCCCATTTGCATCCCTAATGAAAACTATGCAAGGGTTGGGTGCTCGCCCGTTTCGCTCACCTCCGATTCCCCCCCTCCCACCCCCCCCATGACCGTGCCCCGTGCCTACTCCACAGCAATTGATGGCCATCGCCCGCCACTGATAATGATTATCGTCAGTATTGTGTTGGCCATCGCCACCACGGATACAGATCATCCTGGTTTGAATATTGGAGTTACAACTGTATCGAATCCACCAACGGAGTTATGGAAACCAACGGAGTTATGTTACAATTCAATTCAATTCAACTGTATCGAATCATGCGCACATCACACTGGGTATATCCCAGGACCACGCCACGATGCTGCGTTGGCCACGCACTTCATCGTTTGTCTCTATTGCTGTCCATATAATGTGAGGATAGCATTTATATTTAACGTCTTTATCTGGTCACATTTTCAGTCTCCCTCGTAGCTAGCATTCATTGTGTTGCTTGTCTGCCTGACCCTCTGCCCGCCTGTTGAACCCCCATGCTACCCCCCCATTTGCGAATTTCCACTGTCACCCCCCCCCCCCGCCCCCAGATGCGCGGTGGATGCGTGGGCGCACCAGGACGTGCGGCGCGGCGACATCGTCTGCTGGCCCACCAACCTGGGCTGGATGATGGGCCCCTGGCTGGTCTTCGCGGCGCTGCTGAACAACGCCACCATCGCGCTCTACGAGGGGTCCCCCCTGGGCGCCGACTTTGGTCGCTTTGTGCAGGTGGCGCGCGTGACCATGCTGGGCCTCGTCCCCTCGATCGTGAAAGCGTGGCGCGCCAGCGGCTGCATGGCCGGCGTCGACTGGTCGGCGATACGGTGCTTCAGCTCCTCGGGCGAGTCGTCCAACCCGGGAGAGTACCTGTGGCTGTCGTCACTTGCCGGGTATGCTCGCACACGGTACCCACACTCAGCTTTTCCTCTCAGGAAGGATGGGGGGGGGTCGATCGTAGGAGCTTTGCCGTCACGATGAGTTGTCACGCAGCCTGCGCCAACCAATGGTAATTGATGCCCGATCGATGCAATCGCCCCGTGTATAAGAGACCTTGCATCGTTCCCACCCCATACCCTGGCGGGCGCACGGCCTGGGTATGTTGTCGACCAGGGGAATCATGCTTGCAGTACTGTGCTGCAGTAAAGGCCAATGCGGTCGCTCCAGACAACTTGACCCTGCGTGGGCTGGTTGCGCCACCAGCAACCCCTACTCCTGCCCTTAAGGTGAATGTCGGTACCAGCATTGGCTGGGCGACATCTTCCGGTATCCGTTCCCGGCAGAATATACAATCAAGCAGCAATGTGGGCATGGGCCGCTAAATGTTTGGGAATGTGGGCATGGACCGCTAAATGTTTGTTACAGGATATCTAGTTCAATAAGATGCAGAGCGTGCGTCCTTTTGATGTGCAATGGCCGCTGTGTAGGCCGAATGGCGGGGAGATGTGGCTGCCATCTCACCACACGTCACCTCCCCCTCTCCCCCCCCTTCCTACCCCCACCGTCCCTCATTAGTGGAATAGCACGTGATGCTTGATGATTTGAATCTGCGCCTGTGTGCGTGACTATCTGCGTGTGTGTGCCCCCACACGGGCAGGTACAAGCCCGTCATCGAGTACTGTGGGGGAACCGAGATCGGGGGCGGCTTCCTGTGTGGGAGCCTCTTGCAGCCACAGGCACCCTCCCACTTCTCCACGCCCACGCTCGGCGCCCGGCTCGTCATCCTCGACGACAACGGGGCCATCATCGGGGGGTCCTATGGCCATGACCAGCGAGCGGGGGGCAGCGGTGCCGCCGCTGCCCGCGTACCCTGCCAGGGCCCCTGCGCGATCGTGCCCCCCATGCTGGGCCTGTCGACGTTGCTGCTGAACGCGAGCCACCACGAGGTGTACTTTGAGGGCATGCCTCGGCTGCCAGAATCGGGGACGCCGCTGCGGCGGCATGGCGACGAGGTTGAGCTCGTGGCTGGTGGGTACTACCTGGCGCATGGCCGCGTGGACGACACGATGAACCTGGGGGGGATCAAGGTGAGCTCGATCGAGATCGAGCGCATCTGCAACGCCGAGGCGCCGGAGCTCGTGTTGGAGACGGCAGCGATTGGGGTGCCCCCTGCAGGGGGTGGCCCAGAGGAGCTCGTGATTGTCGCCGTGCTGCGTGACCAGGGCGCCATGCACGCGCAGGCGGCACTGACGTCCGCCACGCTGCGGGCCAGCACGGCTGGGCTCTCAGGGATGAGTGGTGGAGGGCCGGCGGCCATGCAGGGCGTGTCACCAGAGGACGCGGGGTTGGCCCTCCAGGCGGGGGTGAATGCTGCGGGTGTTGCGGCGGAGCTGCAGCTGCGGTTCCAGAAGGCGATCAAGGGGAAGCTGAACCCCCTTTTCCGGGTGTCACGCGTGGTGCTTGCGGAGTCGCTGCCAAGGACCGCGTCTAACAAGGTCATGCGGCGGGTACTGCGGAAACAGCATGCCATGGTCGCACCTTTGTGATGTGTTATTGTAACAGTGTCATTCCTGAGCCTCGATTGGGAGAGTCACGGGGTACAAGGGGGAAATCATAATGTTCTTGCAAAAGTTTGTCGTACATGCTGACTTCTGATCGCGCCGGTAAAAGCCACCTGCATGTGACTTATATCGAACATTAAAATAAGTCCACAGACAGCATTTAGTTTATTAATATTAAGTGAGACAACTATTCCTGGACGCATGGCAATTCAACGCCGTGGAAGGACTAGGGTAGTTTTCTGAGAGGAAAGTCTATGACACAAGGACTAGTTGTACAAGGGCTTCTCTGCTGCTCGACATAATACAAGAAGCTGCGGCAGCAGCCTACATCTTAATGGTGTGTACTTTTTTCCATGCTAGCGCTAGAGCTGCATACCCCTGAAGGAGGTGTATTTTGCGTGGTCTGCTTGCTTTGGTACTTAAGCTGCATGAATTGGGGCCACCACCTGCTTACCCCCCGTCCGTGGGCGCAGGGAGAAGTGGTCAGAGGATGGCATACGCCGCGATGCAATCAGGTCTGCCTTCGTGGACGCACAACCTTTGATGTACCTGGATACAGATCGCGGTGTAGATCTCACGCCACCCTACGAACTGTTCATGCGATCGGTGGAGCTTGGGTCTAAGCTTCTCCCCGAGCCACCCCGCGCCCGACCAGCCCCGCTCTACCTGCGCGACGCCCGGGTGGTTGCCGCCCGGCTGGCGCTATAGCGCAGGCCCGCCGCCGCGGGGAGGACCTGTACCCGTACCAGGAACGGCTTACTCAAGCATATACTGCCGCACATGCGGAGGAGGTGGAGACACTTGCCGCCGAAATCAATCGGCACACGGCCGCCAACCAGCACAAGGCAGCCTGGCGCTCTCTCGACCGTCTCACCGGACGGCGGGAAACGCAACGGGCTGACATCCCAGGCACCCCAAGTGAACGCCTTGAGATTTGGTTCAGCTCCCAGGCCAAATTATCGGGGGGCCCTGGCCCGCCCCCCCCGCTTGACCCCGCTGCAGCTGCACGCCCTGCGGCGAGCCGAGGCGGCCCCATTGAGCCCCCGCAGGCCCCCACCAGTGAGACGGACTACCTGGTCCCACAGCTCTCCGGCCCCCTGGTGGGCGGCCCCCACGACGAGTGGACTCCCCAGGAATGGGCTGCTGCCATCTCCACCCTCCGCAATGATGCTGCCATGGGAGTGGACAATATTTCACCGGAGGTGGTTAAGATGCCTGAGCTTGAGCCTTTCCTCCGCCGGGGGTGTTTGCAACCGGATTCTACGAGATGGCCTCCCCCCGCCGACGTATTGGAAGGCCGCTGTCCGGGTCATGCTCTACAAGGGCAACCTTGGGGTCCGCCGCGGATACCGGCAACTACACCGTACCGCGGCGTATGCCTCCAAAGCTGCGTGCTGAAAGTCTTCATGCGTCTCCTGCTGAACCGCATGCGTGCCAGCCTCGATCCCCACCTAGGTGAGTCCCAGATGGGCTTCCGTGTTGGTCGCAACTGTGTTATGGTCACCATTACCGCGCGCCGCCTGATCGAGGAAGTGGGCCGCCTGCCCCCCGGCCTCTTGCCATTGCTATTGATCTTTGTGGATTACACCAAGGCATTCGATACGGTTATATGGGACGCCCTGTGGGTGGTCCTTCACCTGTTCCGTGTCCCATCGTACGTCGTTGAGATCATCCGCCAGTTCTATGAAGGGTCCCAAGCCCAGGTCCGTACCACCGACGGCGTCACTCCGGCGTTCCCCCTCCTGCACACCGGGTTGTGGCAGGGCTCAGTGTGTGCTCTCCCCATATCTTTTCATAATTATGGTGGACTATGTTATGCGGCGTGCACAAGCCCGCTTCGCCCGGGTGGAGGGGCGCCCGCCGGGGATCGAGGTCACGGAGTACGCCAGCTACAGCGGGGTTGACCCACCCTACCGCCTGAGCGATCTGATCTACGCTGATGACACGACACTCGTGGAAACCCCGGAGTCAGCCCAACTCTGGCTAGACAGCTTATCACTGGAAGCGCGGGCGGTGGGGCTTATGATCAGCAAGAAAACGGAGGTCATGGCCATCGGCTTCCCTGCTGGGATATAGCCCCACCCACCCTCCTCTTGCTGGACGGCAGCCCCGTCCCCCCGGCGACTCGCTTCAAGCTCCTTGGCAGCTGGCTTCCCTCCACAGCCGACGGCATCAACACCCGCATTGGCCAGGACTGGGCGGCCCTCCGCCGCCTCGACAGGTTCTGGACCTGCCGATACCTGAGTGAGCGACGCAAGCGCATTCTGTTCAAGGCCCTTGTCCTCAGCATCCTCCTTTATCAAAGAGACAACCAGCGCAGGCCAGAAATCCTCCTTTATGGCTGCGAGGCGTGGATCCTGGACCAGGCGCTGAGCCAGCAGCTTGACGGCACCGTCACTCGAATTAATTAATTAATTAATTATCAACATCACTCCGTTGGGAGTAGATGTAGCACATAGCCCTGAGAAGGGGCATATGGCGTTTAATACATTCTAGGCTACTTCATGCAAGGGTGGGAATGTAAGCTACCCCTGCTCTAGGTGCACCAGGGCACCCGCACCCTCATGGTCTATCACGCTATGCCCGGGTAAGGGGGGAGCATGCCTGTGAGGCCGGGAAGATCATCATGGCTATACAAAAACTAGAGCGTGGCGTCTCAGCAGAGAGCAGCTCTCTGCATGGGCACAGCATTACTAAATAAAACTAGGCATCGTCTGGAGTGTGGCTCATCATAGGCACACATGTACATGATTACATAAAGCGCGTGGCTTAGCTGGAATAGGGCCTCTAGGAGGCGTACATGTACATGGCCACGGTCTATCTATTCTACACTACTACTGCTGTATTCCCCTAAGCTGGGGCTTCTGGAGTCGCTGGGGCCGCGGGGGTCGCCTGCCAGGGCTTGTGGCCGACGTAGATGGCCGCCCCCTTCCAGTACACCGGCTGCCCCGCCTTGGTCTGCCGGAGCTGGTGGTAGGTCGGCCATAGCTCCCGTCGCCGTTGTTGCTGCGCCAGGGTCAAGTCGTCATCAAGGGTGAAGAGAGTCTTCTCGAGCCGCTTGCGGCGTCTGAGAAAAGAAATCTTGTCCGCCGGGGTCTTAAAGGTGAGAAGGAGCGGGGGCGGCCCTGCCTTACCCGCGCGCGGGGAAGGCGGTGGGCGGCCAGCTCGATCTCACCAGTAAGGCCCATGCGATCAAGGATTTCTCTCTCAAAAGCACGCGCAAGCTTCTCGGAATTCTCACCTTCCTCCATCTTGAGGTTCTTGACAATGACGTTGAGGCTGCGCTTGGCGAGCTCGGCCTCCTCGCGGAGGTCAAGCGTCTGCCGTTGAAGCTGGGCTGCGACGGCGGAGGTGGTGGAGGTGGTGTGTTGCTTAAGCATGTCCGCCCAGGTGGTGATGGGAGGAGCATCGCCGGTCAGGCCAGCCGGGGCGGGCTTGGCGGCAATGTCCTTCACTGCCTGGGCGGTGAGGCCTGCGGTGTTCTGCAGGACCTCGATAGCGATGGCATTGTTCTTAAGACGCTGGTCGATGTCGAGGAGCTGGGCTTTGATGTCGGCGGTGGAGGTGGAGGTGGCAGTGGAGGTGGAGGCGAGGAGGGTGGAGGTGGAGGTGACGGTGGTGGAAATGTGAGGGAGCTCAGTAGCCAGCGTGCCGCCCATTGCCGCCACATCTGCGGCAAGGGGGGTCACGTGCTGCTGAAAGGCTTCCGTGAGGATGGAGCGGTATTGGGCTGCGGAGATGGTGGGGGCCAAGATCTCGCCGTCAGACTTCGTCAGCAGGGAACAAAGAATCATGTGCTGAAGCTCGGGCCGGGGGTACAAGCCCGTCAGCAGCAGTTCGCGGCTCTGTGTAAAATTACGGCCGTCAAATTCCAGTAGGCGACGGATGCTGTGAAAGTAGATGCACAGCTCAAGAAGCGAGGCGTAGTCCCCGAAGAAAATGCATTTCATAGCAGCGACCGGAGAAATGTTGTTGAACCAGTCGTGATCGTCGGCATGGAAGGAGTGGTACTTGAAACGCGGTTCGCGTGGAAAGGATGAGCGGCTGCGTTTAGGGTCTGGCGAGGCCGATGGCGAGGCAGGAAGCCCGGGAGGCTGCTGGGCGGCCACCAGTGCGCGACTAGTGTCACCACTGCCTTCCGGCCCTGATGGCGAAGCTGCAGCCAGAGCTGCAGACGTATTTTCATTGCCGAGCGCAGCCGTCAGGCTGCGTTGCGTCGATGGGCGTTTGCTCATCGTATATTGCGTAATAGCGTCGGAAAATTATATCAGCATGTGCGTCTTAGAAAGACGAAGCGATTGTGATATTCACGACTAAATTCGGTGCTCAAACGTGAAAGTTATGAGCGCCGCCGTCAGCCATGGCTACCTCGTGGCTCGTGGCTCGTCACTCGAATGCTCCGTCATATCCTCGGCGTCCGCTACCAAGAAAGCCGCACCCGGGCCGAGCTCTACTGCGAGCTCCCTCTTGTCACCCATACCACTGATCCGACACCGCCGCCTCCTCTTTGCCGGCCATCTTGCCCGCACATGCAGACCACCTGTGAATACCGGCCGATGTGGGCCCTGCCGGGGGGCTTAATTAATTAATTAAGTAGCTTCCATCATCATTCCGTCATCATTCCGTCATCGCGACTAGGAGAAGTGCACCACCCTTATGCTGGCATCTGCCACCCCTATAGTGACCCTATAGTGACCGCGGCCTAGGATGGGGTCTCACCCTAAGCCCTAAACCCTAAAACCCTAAACCACTTGCAAAAACAGAAGTGCCCCTGCCACCACTGCTCACCAGGTTGTGACATTTAGGCTGGCATCTGTCACCACCCCGGCAGTTGTGATGGTGTGTTGGGGGTGTGACAAGGATGGCGAAAAATTGCACGTACTTACTCTTATATAAAGAACGCCCAATTTTTCGCCACCCTGCCACCCCTTGGCGCGGGTCATAGGAGGTGTTTGTCAAGGTGTGACAAGGATGGCGAAAAATTGCACGTACTTACTCTTATATAAAGAACGCCCAATTTTTCGCCACCCTGCCACCCCTTGGCGCGGGTCATAGGAGGTGTTTGTCAAGGTGTGACAAGGATGGCGAAAAATTGCACGTACTTACTCTTATATAAAGAACGCCCAATTTTTCGCCACCCTGCCACCCCTTGGCGCGGGTATAGGAGGTGTTTGTCAAGGTGTGAGAGTGATGGCGAAAAATTGCACGTACTTACTCTTATATAAAGAACGCCCAATTTTTCGCCACCCTGCCACCCCTTGGCGCGGGGTATAGGAGGTGTTTGTCAAGGTGTGAGAGTGATGGCGAAAAATTGCACGTACTTACTCTTAAGAAAAGAACGCCCAATTTTTCGCCACCTTCCCCCACTGGCCGGCGCTGAGGTGGCGTGGGTTGTTGGATGTGGCGAAAAATTGCACGTACTTACTCTTAAGAAAAGACCGCCCAATTTTTCGCCATGTCCTCGCAGGGTGAGGGAGCCGGCGAGGGCCGCGCGGCGGGGTGTGACCCGAACCGGATGGGCCTCCGATTTGCATGGGAAGCAGTTGTCGCTGGCAACGATGACTACATGCATGGCAGAAACGCGTTCCATTAAAAATATTTATTACTTATCCGCTCCCTGCAGGAAAGGAGCGATTTCATCCATCGACAGGCCAGACAACGACGTGATCGAATAATCCTTCTCATCGCCCCACCACGAGGGTTTATACCTATCAAGAAACGCGTGCATGTCCGCCTTCGAAATTTCCAAGTAACCACCGCCACGGCTGTTGCCCTTCGCCCCTTTGGCAGAAATTCCCAGAGTCGGGCTTAACAACCTGTTGACGAGCCCGCTACACTGTGCAAAAGACAAACTACCAGCCTCGCCTGCTCGCCGTTGGTATCCAAATGTTGAGCGCATGAACCAGGCCTTGTCGGCAATTTCGCTATCAATTTTATTCCCTAGTGCAATCGTCTCGTCGCGCGTCAACTTCATTGTGAGATTGGACGGATCAGCCGTCGTGATGAAGTCGATGATAGGCGTCCCTTCTAGTAGCTTGAGCGTAATGGCCAGAGACTGTGCTAGTCCAAAACGAGAATACGCCTTCAAATCAAACAAGGACTCTGACTTCTGCAGAATCAACAGATTGTCTCTGAAATGCTCCTTGGTTCCTAGTCCCGTCAACTTCGAATATTGCCGAATGCCAGCGTACGCCTTCCTCCCCATCTCCTTGTCCAGAATTTGAGGGAGCTCGTCGTCGATGAGATCATACGGAATCATGTACAACCGGTGAACCAGTTCGTACACCGCCTTCAGACGCATTTCGTACGGTGAAAGTGGAACCGTGCCGCCGATTCTCCCCTCTAGATCCTTGTACTCCTCCTCGCTCAGAAGCACCACCTCCCTGTCCTTGTCTGGATCTTCTAGTACCGGAAGCGGAGGGGCGTCGATGTCCCCCAACTCCTCCACTGCCGACACCTCCACGCCGTAGTCCTCCGTCAGTATCTTGATGAGATTTCCCTTGTAGTGGGACCTCGACACCGCGAGATCTTGCTGGTTCCGGCAGAAGAGACGGAACTTGGGGCAATTTCTGTCATAGATACGCGACTTGTCCGCGCTCCAGTCGCAGACTACGTCGGCGTTGTCGAACAGCAGCTGGATGAGCGCAGTGTCCCCCGCGATCATGTTCTCGACGATCGTACCGTAGTCCGTTGGAGGCCTGTCAAGAAGCGAAGTCGTGTCTCGATAGAAGATGACCATCTCTCCCTTGACTAAGTGGCGCACCCTGAAAATTTGCTGGAGGGTTGTCGTGTAGCTCGCGTAGTGGTCCCCGTTGATGAAGAGTCCCACCATGCTGTCGAACGTGTGCTCCGTGTAGCTGACTCCAACCGTGATCGTGGGGCTGAAGATCAAAAAGTCCAAGTCAGCCCACGCAGCATTCGCGCCAACCTCCAGATCCTCCTTGCTCGTCAGACTAGTGTAGAGACGCCCGTTCTTGCGCTTGTCGATGAAGGGTTTGAGTGCCTCATACGCCATGGCGGCCTCTTTTTTGCCAGACATTGGGCAGAAAATCCTCTCTCCGGCCTCTATCCTCCTCTCACACTCAGCGACAAAGCGGTCCACGCAGACCTTTCGCCAGTTCTTTTCTGATGTCACATCCACCCATCGCAGAGTCCTGTTGGTAGGGCGCCGGAAGGTGTTGCAATCCACCTCCATAGTATCCGCCGCGCGATAGGCCGCTATGAACTCGTATACCTTTCGAGTAACGGTAGCGTCTAGCGCAATCACGACCTTGGACATCTCAATGAGCCTGATGAACTTCCTCAACACCTCGCGCTTGTATTTCACGTGGCCCTGCGAAATCGCGGTGAGGGTGTTATATATTTCGTCTAGGATGAGGAGATCGAACGGTTGGTCTGTGACGCGCAAGATGCTGTTAAGAACGACCAGCACCCTGTCATCAGACATCATCCCTTCGGACCGCTGAGGTAGTGACGGAAATTCGGGTCATTGGACAAGATATGGAACGCGTTGTCCTCCCATGCAATCGTCCTCCCGCGCTCGCCAGAGACTTGTAGTTGCGATCCTCCTCCTTGGACAGGCTGATGTTGGCAACGATGCAGCACACGCGAATACCTGGATCCCTCCTCACCGCCTCGTTGACGAGTTCACGAATCCTCTCAGATTTACCTGTCCCGCAGTTGGACTGGACGAGGAAGGTGCTCTTATGCGGTCCCCCAAATAGCGCATCCCAGCTGAATGGCTTGATTTTTTCGGACGAATACGTGTGAGTGAACGGCACTTGGTCAGATCCCGGTTGCTGCATCACGGGAGGTGCGATCTCGATCTTGCGAGCGTCTGGCGATTTCCTGTAGCAGTCATAAAAAACTTGTCCTGACGGGTATTGGAGCGTGAATGGGCCGTTCTTCTCGTGCACCTTGTTGCATATGAGGCAGATGTGATCGTCGCATTGCTGGTACTTCACCCTCACGAGCTTGACGTCTGGAGACAACTCAATGTAGCCGCACTCGAGATAGTCACACTCCGGAGCCACCTTCTCCATCGCCGCGAGAGATGCAGAAACGTCAATGTCCTTGCCCGCCGCCTTCACCGTGCACTCGCGACGTCCGCGAACCCCTCTCCTCTTCAACGATGCCGCCCAGTCCGGGGGCGCACTCACCAATACCCCGCCCGAGACGTCGTCCGGCGAGTAGATGTTGATGAGATGGTCGAGGAAGTCACTAGACGAGCCTTCACATGTGCGCAGAATTCCCAGAGGGTCAGTGTCCCCGAATTTGTGCATCCCGACGCATCGGAAAAGACTGTCTCTCCTGTAGACTGCTTCGTCTATCACCGTGTCCATTTCACCGAAATAGTCAGCTGGGTGGCGGCAGATCTCGTCGAATTGCTCTTGACCGTTCACTTTGAACTTCAGCAGCTCGTGCGCGTCCTCGTGAACGGGAGATGACAGGTCGAAAGAAGCGCGCTTGATGAAATCGGTGAGGCCGCTGTACCAAAACACTCTCGCGTCCAGGTCGGCAAGAACGAGACCGCGCACGACGATGTGGAAAGACGACTTGAACAAATCCTTCTTCATGCGAGACGCCGTGCTGACCTCGTAGCGAAAGTCCTTGGTTGCGATGTTCAGGACGACGCGGCAGTACTCGTCGTGAACACGGCGAAAGTGTCCCGGGTAATCGATGTTCGCCAGACGCTCGTCATCTGGGTCGACCTTGTCGTCAATGTCGACGTACGCCCACGACGGGTCGTCGGGTTGTATGACTTCGTCGAGCGTGCGGCGAACGGGATGAGCAGCACACTCCGCATAGATCCGCGAAAAGTCTGCGAGGTTGCCATAATGCGCGTACTCGTTGGCGTCCTTCGTGTTGATGCCACGCGCGCAAATGAAGCGATGGCCGAGAGACACCCCAGCCTCTTTTGTGGGAGCCTTCTTGTAGCGCCACTGCGTGACGACCTTGTTCATGGTCTCATGGGTGGCCTCGGGTGGTGGGTGGAGTAGAGCCAGCCACGGAATGTCAACGTCCTTTATACTCCCACGGTGCTTTCTAGAAGGTTCGACTGTGACGACACGACTCGGTTCAGACGACATGATAGTATATTAATTGTTTAGAAAAAAAAATTCAGATTATAAAATGCCAAACCCTCGAACCTCGACCCTCGAGAAAAATGTTCCCATGGAACTTTTATATTCCCTGTATAATGCATGCGGTTTAGAATACCCTTTTCGACATTCATGAAAATTTCCCACGGGAAACTATCTACTTTTTCCTCGGCCTCAGCCGACGTCCGCCAGTCTCGCCACCCTGCCTCTCGTAAACGGCTCCTGTCAGTACGTCATGGCCCATCATGTCGCCAGCCCATTTACGTTTCTTAAATGAAGCGCCCTTCAGGAAACGAGTGATGTATGCTTGTCGCGTGGCGTCGATGCCTCCGTAAATCCGGTTGTAACGGGCGCTGTAGAGCTCGTGTTTGATCGGAATGCCAGGCTCTGATTCGAAAAGGAATTTCTGTCCAGCCTTAGCACGGGCATCTAACGCTTTGATGAGCTTTCCGTACTTCTTCGGGATGACGACGTCATAAACTGGCATGCTGTGCTGCGTTTTGAAATTCTGGATGTAGAATCTCCTCTCGCTCGGGATGTAGCCGTTCTCGTGCGGTCCTAGCTCAGCGACCGAGTCGACGATGCGCATCTGGTCGTGATTGTAACGCGTCGGTGGTAGATCTTCACCCGAGAGATAGATCAAGCCCATGAGCGCGGCGTCGGACGTGGGATCGGCTTCGTACTCTGCTTTGGCGATCTTCTGGAGCTGTTCGTACGTGTACCTCAGCGGCTTGTTCTCGGCACGGTCAAACCGTCTGTCCAGGTCACCAACCTTCAGCTCCCTGACGCGAGCAGTGTACGCGTCCGTAACGTGACTTGGGAGCCTCTTCTCGGGCGGCATCATTCGGTTCACGCCGTTGATGACCCCGAGGAGCTGCTTCTCATTCTCCCTCCAGGCGTCGTCCTTCGAGTGCTGGGTCTTGCGCTTGGGTTCTGATGTCTCGTGCACCACGCGAAGAACACGAGCTGTGTCGGCAAGGCAATCAACGGACTCGTACTGCGAGCACCCCAGTTTGTCGAGCAGGACCCGCATCCTGCCAATGTATCCCAAAGCGGTCTTGCGAGTCGCCCCGCGCTCCTTCGATGGCCTGCCACGCTCGTGCTGCTCTGGTCGCGCTTCCGCTGCGGCGACGGCCTCGTCGAAGGTCCAGTACCGCCCTCCTCCAGCTCGCGCAGGCGATTCCTCGTGGTGCGGTGGCTCCGGCGAGGGTGGAGAGGTCGCCTGCAAGCCGATTTTTTCCGCGCACTCGGGGTTATTTGCGATCCATCGGTCACTGGGATTCCAGACGCCCTTCTTGACCTTGCTTTTCGCCGAGATGCAGTTCGTCTGGTCGCGGGCGATTGCTCGCCTCTTCGCCTGGGCCCGTCGCCATTGCTCGCGACGCTCCTCTACGGTCACCGTCATCTGATGACTGAACATGAGACAATTTTTTGGCTCGAGGCTTTTTATACCCTACGGGGTGGATCCTTGGGCGCCCTCGAGGCCGTTTCGGTTCGTGTCGTTTTTCCGTTTTGGAGGGTGAGCGCCCACGTGGACGCCTGCGATCGCCCACCAAGGCGAGGATGGCCAATCGGATTTCGGGGCTCATGTCGTGACAGGTGGACGGAATCGTGTCGTGGTGGCCTGCTTCTTGAAGGATCCTGACGACACGTTCTAGAGTTTTCTGCCCCAGTCGAGAACCCGAACAATATCGGAGGAGTGCTTGGGTGTCCAACACGTACTCCTTCTCGGCGCCTGCGTATCGTTTGATGGACGGAATATCCATAGTATATCATGTTCAGAGAAAATTATTTTATCGAGAGAAATGTATTGAAGTTTCGACGAAACATTTTTTTCGGGTCGCGCTGGTCGAAGTCGACAGCGAAGAAGTCGTGAGGATCGTCCTTGACGGCGTGGTCCCATAGCGCGAGAAACTCGTCCGGCGCCACAGCCCCCGCGCTCTCTTCCGCGATCTGTCGCGCGGCTCGATGGTCCTTCGTTCTGAACAGCGCAAGAAACGATATATTCGCTCGCACTGCTCGTGGTACGCCACCGCTTGTGTACGCCTGTGTCAGGAAAATCATGCTCGTGAGGAAGTGTCTGTGTTTGAACGCGAAAGCCGCAACAGCGTTTTTGCTAGAGCTCTGATAGAGGGCACTGCCTTGCATGTCGTCTATCAGAATGAGCGACGAAGGAGGACCGTGCTCGAACCTTGTCGCAGGTTTATCCCAGTTCATTGCATCAAGGCGTAGGTACATGGAGAGGTCCATGAGTTCTGCGTTTTTATTCCCGTCCACGTATTCGCGTTTAAACGTTTCCCACACCTTGAGATCGTCCTTGTACCTCTCGTATTCGTGGAGGTCAGACTTTATATGATCTATCATCCCATCGAATGCCAGGTTAGAGTAGACTTCCATCGTCATAGCTGGTTCCGGGAGCTCCTTGTATTTCGGCTCCGTGTGGGCACTCCCTGAAATGAGGTACAGCTTGTCGAATGAGTTGTTAGCAAAGTAAGCCTTCGCCATGTTGACTGCCGATGTAGTTTTCCCAGACCGTCGAGCTCCGCAGAAGTTTGCGATGAAATGAAGACTCGGCATATTCGGTGGAGCAGGACGCTGTGGGGCGTATCGTTGCTTGATGTCTTTGTTCTCAAGTGAATGAATTCGTCGCTCTTCGATGATAGCCATTATCATTCTGAAGACATTTTAATCGTCCAGACTAGCAAGGAGAGACGCGCGGATGGCGGCCATGCGCATCTCGTATGGCGTCATCGCGACAGGTGGCGGTGGTGGAGGTGGGAGCTGTCGGGTCTTGATCGGGGGAGTTGTGAGGGTAAGAATGCCACGAATTCCGCCATGGTTCTTGCAGGAAGTTGCCTTTATTAACAATCAGGAAACACAGACGTAAGTCACGTCACTTCCAAGACTGCACGCAGCACAGACGACAGGGTCGCAGTGCCAAGAGAACGTGCACGCAAGAACTAGCGTCCCGGTGTGACCAAGTCACTCATATAGCTTACTAGGGACGCGTCCAAGTATTCAGCTGCACTGTCACAGCTGAACTGTCAATCAATTGATTACACAGACTCTGGCACGCCTTTGGCGCGCAGATCTATCAATTGTCCATACGGCTAGTCCTGTGGACCTATCCGTACACTAGTCAGCATCAATTGTCTCATAGGTCCTGGCGCGCTACAGTGCGCCTACCTATCAATTGACCATCAAGTCCTGTACAAGTCCTGTCAACGTCCTGCGGACTATCAAAGTGACACTTGTACATCCTGTGTCCGTACGCGCCCACAGTGGCGCGCCGGGTACTGTCGGCACAGCCTAGGAAACGTCATAACTTTTACGTTCCTTAACCAAATGAGGCGTTCAAGGTGCCGTTGGAAAGAGCGTAACAATCTCTATCCATCTAACGTAAATCCTTTACGTTAACTCCAATCCCTTCTTTTCTTTAGGGTCACATCCCCTGCCAGGGACCCTTGAAGTAGCTTGAAATGTCCTTCACTCCAGCTTGAAGCTTGAACAGATGTCTTTAATGGCCAATGCCATTCCCCCAGCCCTTTCTTTTAAGGAACTGGAAAAGAAACAGATCTGCCACAGGGAAAACCATTTCATGAGAAATGGAGAAAACCTATGGAAGTGGCATTACAGAGTACCACCAGATATTAGAAGCACACAAAATTAAATACATACAGGTTAATTCTATGAGGTCTTCTCCAGGAATTAATCCCATCACCTCGGTAGAGCCTCCAGTACAATGACCTTCTGGCGGTGAGTTACATTAATCCCAGATACTAATCCCATAAAACCCAGTACATATTCAATATAAGTACAATAAATCCATGACAATTAAAATACCACTTGACAAAGTAAGGCGTATTACAATAGTTTGCCTGTCATTCTCTCAACAGGGGTCTATTGGCGCCCGTCTTACGGCGCCCGTCTACTTGCCAGATGGTAAACTGCCACAGCAAACAAATGACAAAATGAAACACATAGGCAACAATTAAATCCTGCCCTGGGGAACTAGGGAAGTCTGAACAGGCAAACACCTGAACAGGCCAGCTTGTAGAAACATAATACCAGGGAATCGAACCCCGCCCTATAAACCCCAGAATAAAGGTTCCCAGACCATTGTGAGAAGTATGTACAAATATACATTTCTTTTAAAATAGAATACATGGTCTGTAATGGACCTGTCAACCTTGTGTAGTCAACAGCATGAACCCCAGCCAAAACCTGGCTGTATCCTGATTAAAATCAGAGTGAGTGTACCATGGTCCATGAGCCTTAGTACAGACTAAAATACAGGTATTATGCCAGTCACAATGCTGACACTACCACACAATCTGCTCTCCAATGCCCTATAACCATGCACCAGCTTAGACAGCTTGCTGAGATGGGTCCATCAGAGACTGAAGAACCTTGTATTGCACTGCTGCCTTCTGCACTAGCTTGGTCAAAGCATCAGCAGGATTGTCAACCCCAGGGATATGCTCAATATTGGCCAAGGAGGACAACTCCTTAAGAAGGAGATAATCCAAGTCCCTACTTCTGGCCATCTGCCTGTGCACAAACTGCACCATCCCCATGGAGTCTGTTTTTAGAAGAGTGGTAACCTGAAGTGGCCAAGGAGTGTTAGAAGTCATCTGATGAAGCAACTCCTTCAGATAAAGGCTTGTGTGAATGCCTTCACAAATAGCCCTGCATTCTGCCACATCACTGCTGACAGCCACCCGTTTGTGCAGGCGACTAAACCAGCTCACCAAACTCCCCAGGCCTTCCTGTCTGAGCACAAAGAGCCCTGCAGCCCTGCCCCTGACCTTGGAGACCTGCCTGCTGTCCATTGAGCTATCCACATACAGCTCCATGCAAATGGGTTGTGATAAATCCACTGCAGACAACAGAATGCCAGATGAAGCCCTGACCTGATCAGCCACCTTGGCAGACCCTAGCTCCACCAGCATGTCATCAGGCAACCTGGCTATGACCATAAGGTCTGGCCTGGAAATGCCTGCCACCCAAGCAACCATGCCCCTCACCATGGGACACAGTGCCTGTGTGATGGTTGGAGGAAGCTTGCTAATGAGGGTCTCTTGATAGTCATTGCCCCCCACCAGCAGCATACGCCACTCCCCTCCCTTCTTCACCAGTGTGGCCTCCATGCCCACAAACAGCAGAGGCTCATTCTCCACCTGCCATTGCTCCCTACCCAGAGGAAACTTGGACTTAATGATGGTGATCAGCTCCTTAAGCCACGACGTGGGAGCTATCAGATGTAGGTCATCCCCGTGCAGCGAAGCATACACTGGCAGGCCTTCCCATTGCCCCAGAAACAGACAGGGGTCTACAGGAGAGACCTTCAAGTTGCAATGCTCCTTCAGGAAACGGTTGAGAGTCTCCCTCCAGATTATTGGACTTGACCTCAGGCCCTCCAGGCCCTTGAGGATTTTAAGGAACTCCGTGTGGATGTCCCTTTTCCATACAGCAGGCACCCTAACATAGAAAGGCGTCTTGCCCTCCCACTTTTCCTGTGCCACATCTGCATCACCCTCCAGAAATGCCCTCTTGAAGTCTATCACCACTGAGCCATAGTCCAAGCCCTTGTTGAGAAGGCCTAGAAAGACACACAGCAGCAGCCTCCAAGTATCATGCAGCATGCCAGGGGTATACAACTCCTCAGCAGTGCACTCACCAGTACCCTTGAACTCATTCAGCACTGGCCTGACATGTGGTACCTTGACCCCGTCCACCTCCTTCATCTTGATGACAAACTTGAGCTTGAGTAGACGTCGTGCAGGAGGCAGGTCATTGACAGGTTCCACGCATTTCTTGGAGATCCAGTCCTCCCCAGATTTAATCAGACCCAGTGTGACCTGGGGACACATAATGGGAGAGGACATGAGCTTCACCAGGCCTTGGTAGTTGATAGGGCTGTGTCCAGCAAGTGAGTGAGGACCAATGCCCAAACTGCTTGGATGACTAGCAGCTGGCAGTATGAGGTCATCAACCAAGGGCTCCTGCCCCTGGCACACTTGCACACGCTTAACCGTCCTGGTTACTGCACGTGATAGGTGAGTGGTCCTGAAATTAATCAGTGGGACCTGACCAGCCCCTTCCTTAGTCAGGAGAGAGGACGTGATCACTACCCCATCCTGGCATAGGAAATTCTGCCCCAGAAGAGCAGGTCCTTGATAGCCCTCCAAGACACAAAAAGCAGTGTCCTGTCCAAGGATAGGAATGAATACCTCACCCAGTACCTTCACGTGTACCCCGCCACTGAAGTCAGACACAAACTGATAGCTGGGTTCAGACATGCTGTACCCTGCTGCAGCCCTGGTCCCAATAATGGAGACCTGAGAATTAGTGTCTACCTCTAAGGCAGTGTCCAGCCCCAGATTGCCATGCCACCTGAGCTTGGCTACCTTGGGCTGCTTCTTGGCCCTTTGTAGAGCCCCAATCAATCCAGCCAAACTTGTCCCCCTGGGCTTGGTTAGTGCCTTGGGCTTGACAGTTGACTCCCCAGCTGTTGACCTTGCAGCCTGTTCAACAAGTACCTCTGCAACCTGGCCAGGGCTGACAGATTCCCCTGCAACAGATGTGGTCGTTGCGTCAGTGATGTCACCTGGGACCTGAAAATCCTGCAGATCCTGTGAGCCTTGTGCCTGACTGCCCTCATTCATCAGGTTAGGCTTGACATATGACCAACTCAGCCGGTGTACATGCTTTGGTTCGTCCTCCATGCTGACCAAGCATGCGTGGCTAGCTTCATCAACCTGGGTAACCACCCCAGGACTCCAGCTACCACGTTTGCCATAAAGGCTAGGTTCCTTCCAAGCTAGGACCTTCTGACCCACTTGTGGCTCCAGCATCTTCCAACCCCGGTCCTTCTCCCTCAGCTTGGCAAAGGTGACATGTGCAGCATGTTTCCAGCCCTCCAGCACATGTGGTGGGCACAGGCCATGATATAGACCCATTGGGCTGACAGCAACTCCATCATAGTAGAAGTTAACCCTGCTGTTCAGCTGCTGCTCCACGTTCCTCAGCCATGCACTCCTGACAAGTGCAGGTGCAGACAAGGGTACCCAGTCTTCAGAGATGATCAATTTCTTGACCTCCTGGATTGCCCTCTCGATAGCACCCTGCTGCCCATGAGCCTCCCTAGGTGTAACCAGCAACTCAGGAAGGGTAGGATCACCCTTGAGATGCTGAAACTGCATGTCCACCTGGATCCTTGTGGTAGGAAACTTGGCTCTTACATTCTGCAGGGCAGCCAGCAAGTACCTGTTCTTCATAGAAGGTAAATGCTCTAGCACCTTGTATTTCGTGTACCTGTCCACGCACACCAACAGTTGCATGCCCCTGATGTGTTGGATATCACACTGCAGATCACCAATGCTCTGAGGTAGAGCTTTGGCATGTGATTTCCTGGGCTTGTTGGAGGACAACTGGCACTTACACCGTGAGGCAGCTTGCTGACACGCCTTAAGAAGGGGTGCCCTGCCCATACGGAAGGCAAAGTTGTTTGACAGAGAAGTGGCATGCCCAAACATGTTGTGGATTCGGGCACCCAACTCCTGGTACACAGAGGAAGCAGTCCCTGGCACAGTCAGGACTGTGCTGTCAGGTTGTCCAGCATCACCATGCTGACTTCCATCCTGTTCTGACTCAGAGCCTGAGTCACCCTGCTCATGCCCAACACCTGGACCGCCAGCAGGGACCACATGCATACCACCAGAGGCCTTCACACCCCTCTGTGGTTGTACATTGGTTTCTCTCAAAATGAGAGGTCCACCCTCGTGCCCAGCACGAGGATGCATAGGGTCAGACATACTTACAGCTGCATCAGCTGTCAAGGACGTCTTCATAGGAACCTGTACCTCTCCAGGTGACCTGGGGCCACACTGAACCTGGAGATCACCCTCTTGTTGCCCAGATATAAAATCTGCATTGGAGCACCTGGCCTCCCCCTTGGGTGAATTAAGGTGTGTAGGGGTTGCCTCAGACAGTCACTGCTCCTTGTTGTCTTCTTGCTGACTGCCCTTTGAAGGCTGGCCTGCCTGGGACTTGTTGTTGTTCTTCTTGTTGTTGTTGTTATTCTTGTTGCTGCCCTGGCCCTGGGACTTCTTGAAGCTGGGACACTCCTTCTTGATGTGCCCCCACCCCTTGCACAGGTAGCATTGTATCTTGGACTTGCCCTGGCCACTGCCCCCATTGTCAGACGCGTTGCCCTGCTTGGGCTGACCACCCACCCGCCTGAACACCGACTTGGAGTGTGACCTCCTGTCAGAATCAGGTGAATGATCTCCCTTGCGCTTGTGATGGTTGCCCCTACGCCCTCCTTGGCTTCGGTCAGCCTCAGACGTCTTGGAGCCACCCTGGGTACGCCCGCCTGCCTGGGTAGCCTTCACTGCTGGCACTCCACCCTCAAACAGCTCCTCTGCCTCGAGTGCTTGATTATGACCTTGTAGGCCTTCAGGGTAGAGTGTGGGGCACACATGACTTTTAAGGAGCCACGTGTCGCCTTATCCAGCCCAGAAACCTTGAGCCAGTTGGTTAGGGCTATGTTATCAGCGACATTAAAGCCGTGAGCCCTGCCCTCCTCAACCATCTTACAATAGTTGAGAAAGTTCTGGATCAGGTCCCCCTTGACCTCCCACCCTTGGTATTTGTCCTGCCAATGGATCCCCACTTTCTTCCTCTGATCCTCCAGCAGCTCCTTCAGCTCAGCCACGTACAGTGCCCAGGCCTTATTGGCCTTTTTGCACTCCCTGGTTAGGTCCTTAATCTGGTCAGTACACTTGCCAAAAGTGCTACTGCCTATCCAGATTTGATAGTAATTTGTACCACCGTACAAGCTAGGGAACCCTTCCAATCCCTCCACAAACTCTTCAGCCTGCTTAGGCTTGGAGTCTGAGGTTACAGGCTGCAACTGATTGACAATTAAAAGACCCTGTGTGGTAAGATCAAAGCCATGAATAGCTTGTGCATTATTATTATTGTGAGGAAGGTTGGTAATCTCTCCGGTAAGCCCCACGTCATCTACGTGAGCGGTTCCACTACCAGCACCCCCATTATTATTCCCACTGGCTGGACCCTTGCTACGGCGTCCCTCAGCCATCCTGCACTACCAGCTATTCAAAGAACACCTTAACGAAGCAGCAGAAAATATGTACAAAATTTTTGTGTCGCCTCTGCCGCCTGCGCCGGTGTCGCTGCCGCCCCGCGAATTGCCGCCGAAATTCGACAAAAAAAATGTCGACAAGTACTGCAGAAGAAAATTAGGCCGACTAGTAGTCAAGGCCCCTGAAGTCGCAGTACGTGTATACGAACTCACGATCCTCCATATCCAGCTCCGGACCTGCACCGGTATGAATTAAAACCGGCGTGCTCCCCGCCGCGTAAGTTGCGACGCGCCGACGCGCGACGAGGCGCAGAGGATGTGTAAAGATCGTCAATAATTCCCACCCCGCGGGAATCCACTCTCGCACAGAGGCGAGAAATGCCACCAGGTTAATTAAAACCTGGCGCTCGCGACTGCGTACGCCGCGAGTGAGCAGCGATAACAGCGCGAGATCCTGAAACAAATTTGTCGACACCGCCGGCGCGCCCCCCGTGCGAAGCGATGCCCAGTTTTGCAGGTTTCTCTGGTAACCGGTGAGTGAAGAGAGGACGTTGTCCAACTCCTCAATGGCAGTCGTGACTTCGGTCACCGACCGCAAACCTCCCCGCACCTGGACCGTAAATGTCGATAAAATGTTTCGAATCTGGTCCAACAGGTTGCGGATTGCCGGCACCAGTGCTGGCAAATCGGGGTCCTCGGGGTTATCCCCGAGCAATGCGTGAGCTGCACGCTGCTGACGATGAAGCTCGTCGAGCGAAACTGTAACTTCGTCGAGCAATTGTTGCCACGACGGCACAGTTGGTCTTGACGAAGAACCAGCCGGCGGAGCGGCTATTTCCTCATCGTCCGGAATCCGAAATTCTTCCGAATTTGGCATCTTTTTGACAGAGCGTGTAATACGAGTTGTGAGGGTAAGAATGCCACGAATTCCGCCATGGTTCTTGCAGGAAGTTGCCTTTATTAACAATCAGGAAACACAGACGTAAGTCACGTCACTTCCAAGACTGCACGCAGCACAGACGACAGGGTCGCAGTGCCAAGAGAACGTGCACGCAAGAACTAGCGTCCCGGTGTGACCAAGTCACTCATATAGCTTACTAGGGACGCGTCCAAGTATTCAGCTGCACTGTCACAGCTGAACTGTCAATCAATTGATTACACAGACTCTGGCACGCCTTTGGCGCGCAGATCTATCAATTGTCCATACGGCTAGTCCTGTGGACCTATCCGTACACTAGTCAGCATCAATTGTCTCATAGGTCCTGGCGCGCTACAGTGCGCCTACCTATCAATTGACCATCAAGTCCTGTACAAGTCCTGTCAACGTCCTGCGGACTATCAAAGTGACACTTGTACATCCTGTGTCCGTACGCGCCCACAGTGGCGCGCCGGGTACTGTCGGCACAGCCTAGGAAACGTCATAACTTTTACGTTCCTTAACCAAATGAGGCGTTCAAGGTGCCGTTGGAAAGAGCGTAACAATCTCTATCCATCTAACGTAAATCCTTTACGTTAACTGGGGGTGGCGGAGAGTCCGGCTCTGTCTCCTTGGGCTTTCGACCCCGTCTTGGTTTTGGCGTGTCGGCGGGGGTTGAGGCGACGGAATCTTCAGCGAGAAGGCGTTCAATCCGCGATTTGTTACGAGCTTCTTGCAGCTCGAGTTCGACTAGCCTTTGCCGCTGAATCTCCAATTCCTTTGCAAGGACCTTTCGTTTCGTTATCTCTGCCTCCTTTTCTTCGTTTCGTCTCTTCTCCCTCTCGGCTTTTGCGCGTTGCTGGTAAACCCTCATTTTGTCGCGAAGGGCTTTTTTCTGTTCATCATTCAGCGGTTGTCCCTTTCGAATTGTCTTGACCAGGTCAACCTGCTCTTCCCGCGTCTCGGCGAAGGTTTCGTCTTGGTAGCTCGTTGGGGTCTCTGAAGCCTCAGAGGCCATGTTTATATTCTAGGTAGATAATAAATGGTCGTTCTAACAACATTGAGCAGACCGACCAATCTCGCCACCGGGTTAACGCTCGACCCTGAAATGGAGGAGCGTGTTTCTAACATCGAAACAGACATAGATGGGCTTCAAGCTAGCGTGACGTTACTTCTTGGCATTTCACATCCATTCGATGAGTCACTCGTTGTCGACGGATTCAAAATTTTCTACCCGAGCCAGCCGACAAATGTGCGACTCGGAGACAATTACGACGACGAGACCGCAAGCGACCCATCGGAACTTGCTTACAGTCTCGTCGTGAATGGGTATTCCTATTTTAAATCAGGGACTACTTTAGTCGACGATCTCACTCTAAATGAACCTTACCTTACGGCGAAAGTGGGAGCGACCCAGTACCACGTCTTCGACTTTAGCCCTGATACGTTGCTAGACCCTGGTGGCAGAGTCCTGACCCGCGCGCAATTGGACTACCTTTTTGACCAACACGGGGTAGGCAAAACGTCGATAGCTAACTTGAACGGGGATTTCGTCCTCCATCTCGAAGACGGGACGACCGTGTCGCACCAAAACGCGTTCAACGTCATCAATGACCAGGATGTGCGAGTCCAGCTGCCCTACAACGTTACGAATGGCGACGCGAGTGGAATCTGTAAGTTTACCTATCGCGACTACCACACGACCCAGGCGCGCACGGGGGAGAGCGTTGTGGACGGAGAGGTAGGATATCCATACTTTTCCGACTCTTTCTATGGTCTCGGCGGATCTCGATTTAACGGCCTCCCTCTCCGCGTGGAGTTGTTGTCTTTCGCCACGATTCGCGACGACAACCGCCGCCTTCCACTAACTGGGAGATCCTTCACCATCACGCGTACATACTCGCCACTGACGGACTGGCGAATGGGTCCGATTGACCCTGTGAACGCACTCTACTGGAGCACCAATCCAACCACCGCTAATTGGGAGGTCGTAGAGGGAACGACCCTCAAACAGGGCATAAAGATGACGACCCCCTTCGCATACCAACGCAAACTCCCCATCAGGTGGTACATGAATTCCACCCAGCTCACGCCGACCACTCCGACCATCGGCGGAGTCTCCCTCTCGCAAAACGGGGGACTGCGCGGGGAAGACGCCGTAATCACCGCGCCAGTCGCGGCAGATAGTAACAAGTATATGAACTACGAGATAGACGTCTACAACGACTCGACCCTCACCTCCTACACCACCCACAAAGGAGGGGTGATGGTATGCGTTTCAAAAATGAGCCAACTGCACTCCGGCATCCGGACACCAAGTTCCTACATTTCATATCTAAATCCTGTAAAAATCGCGATCAACGGCGTCTACGCGGACCATGATGTGGGGTGGGGAAAGTCGTTGCCTCCTCTCACCGGTTTTCATCTGTTGGCGAACGGAGTATCTCAAGGGGCCTTGGATGGGACCTTGAAGACAACAACGTTTCAAAATCCATCCGAGGGCGATGATGTAGAACTCAGATACAGGATTATAACCGCAAAGGACTCGCCAAATCTGTCAGGGGGGAACATGGAGATATACGGGCCTGTTACGACTCTTCATTCCCTAGAATCGTTCTCGCGCCACTCTGTGACCGCGTTGCAAACAGAAGCGACGAAATATTACTTTGAAGGGTCTCCTGAAAAATTCTATATCGTAAAAACAGCCACTCCTGCACCTAGCAAATGTGTGGTTTTTTCAGAGCAGCTCATAGACGGGCCCTTTCTTCTGTGTTTTCAACTATATCTTGGGAGCAACGACGCCTTTATTTCGTTCGCGGAAAACACTATGTCTTTGACGAATAAATATCACCCGGCCACGACAGATGCCCATCAGAACTGGAGAAATGCGGCAACGACGCATTGGGGTATGCTGGGTATCAATCTCCACCACAGTGACTATGCACTTGACCTGTTTGACAACCAAAAGTCAAAGGTTCGATACACGTTAAACTCAACCTGGAGGCAACAAAACAGCTACTGGGTGGCATTTCGAAGAAAATCGGATGGAAAAGTTGAGCGTTATATATCAAAAACAACTCCTCAAAAACTGAGTGAAATGACCAAAATCTCAAACTCGTCCGGTATATTTACAGCCATCCCTACAGACATTATTGACCCGTACATTCCGATGCCCATCCGACCAATTTTCTACTTGAGCGGAGAGTACCACGGCGCGCATGTCTGGCCCATCCAAGATAACCTTCAGGACATAGAGTTCGACTCCCTAAAAACCAACAATCCTTCCGGAGCGTACACGGCCGTTGGAGACGTGTTGGAGTTGCGTCACAGGTCCACCTCGTCGAGGAATTGTAGCATTTTTGGCAAATATAGCGTCACAAAACCCGTACCGGGTGTGGCGGATACTTGGTTTAAGGAGCTAACACTCACGAATGAGAGTGTCATCCGCACGGTTGTTAAGTGTCCCGATGTTCAATACGGCGTGCAAATGAACCAATATACTGCCAAAATATATGGGATTCTACCAGCTCGTCAGTCGGTGAGGAAGTTTTATGTAAGACTTGGATTTTCAAACACCAAGTTGAGCAATGATCCGTTGCTTATCAGCGTAGTCGTTGGAGAAGCGTGGACTGGCGGTTTTTCTACAACCACGATTTCAAAATCCTCGTCGTACGTTGACATAACCTGTGATCATATTTCACTGGTTGATCCTCCAGTTACTGGTATGATCCATTTGGCGACCGTGACGTTCCAGTATTAGATCCAACAGTATCTGGCCCGAGCCCGCTTTTATTTGCTTCTAGCCTAAGCTACTATTATGGTTCAAGCCTGTCGTCAATTGGCGGCAATCACGGGATGGACGTGGCCCTGTATGAAGATGTCCGAGAAACTAGGCGTATATCGCACACGATTTTGGAAGCAGACTCTGCGGTCGGTTGAGGCAGCCCATATACGACTACCCGCTTCCGCAATTTTGGCATGGCGCCCCGTGGCTGTGATGTCTTTCCACGACCCGGCCACGCAATCGGAACTAACTCTTCCGACCGCGTTGACCAATATCCTTGTCAGGTTAACATTTGATAACAACCCACCAACGATTCTCGACATATCAAACCCATATCGCTTAACGGCTAGCGGCCTGTCCGTCTGGCCGGTAAACGTTATAATTGGCAGCAACTGGAATGTTGTTTCAGGATACGAGGAGGATGACGGGGTGTTTGAAATCGCATTGCGGATTCCTCGCATCACCACTGACACGTCAACAAACATAGCGTTGTCTACGGCGTTTTGCAAGTCGCGCGCTGGAAAAATGGCCGTGTCGACTAACAAGACCCTCACTTGGACGTTATAAAAATCTATGATTATATGCAGAAATGGCAAGGCGTCAGAAATCAGCACGGCGCCGTCCTTCAAGTAAAAGGGGAAAACCGAAGCGTAAGGTCGCACCCCAGTCGCAGGTGACCGCTTCATCGACCAACACCATTGTCATCCACAGCGCGCCGGTCCGAAGAGCGGTGAACAAAGGGAAGGTCGCAGAGGCGCGAGGGTTCAAGGATGCCCTTCTCATGGCGTCAGTGATGGCGAACTCTAGACCGGTCGCGTACCCCCCGTTGTCCGCGTATGCCCAACCGGCCCCTGTCGCGCCGGCTCCCGAACCGGTTGTCGTCGATGAAGCAGTGGCGGCACCCCCGGAGCCTGCGGGTGTACCTGTCGGGAAACGAGTCCAGGTGGGAGGCGCGAGGTGGAAATGCCCACAACCCGGGTGTAAGAGCACGTTCGCAAACGAAAAAAACCTCCTGCTGCATCTCAGGAGGGTCCACAACACGGTCGTGGGAATTCCAAAAGAAGGCGCTGAAAAAAATCTCACAGAAGAGTAAACATGAGCAGCCCGCTGTTCACTGACGCCGAGATGCTCGAGATCTCTCAATGGATGACCCTCCATCCAAATGTCCCACGAGAGTTCATTGAGGCAGCCATGCTCTACTGTAAGAAGAAGCCACTCACAGGGAAGACAAGGCGCGCCATGAAAAGGGCATCGGCGAAAATTGAGGAAGGCGTCGTCAAGGTTTTTGGGACAAACGAAATTACTTCTGAGCTATTGTCAGAAGAAGTGGCCGATGAAGGAGTTCATCCAGGAAACGCTGACACTCACTCTTCGCACGGAGAACCGAACTCGCGGGACGCTAGTGGATCCGGTATGGGACATCCCGGCGGGGCTCCTTGACGATTATCACGACGTCGGGCTTACCCTCATGACCATCCCGTTTGAACAGACTCACATCAGCGAAGGAAACCGATACTTCACTGTCCGTTTGTCTGGCAGCGAGTCCCCTACGAAGGTGACCTTGCCGCTCGGCTCGTACACGACTATCGAAAACCGAAAAAACATAGAGGAAGCTTTGAAGGCGGTAGATCCTGGGTTCTCGGTCACGTACAACAGGGCGACTAGTCTTTTTACCGTGACAAATGCCACCGAGTTCTCTGTCGCGGTGGATGAGCCCACGGGCCGGGTGTTGGGGCTCATGGAAGGATCATATCCTTTCACAGGTGTCCTCGCTAGCAACCGGCCAGCAACGAATGGGAGACTGAGAATGGTGTATGTATACAGCGACATCGTTCGAGGAAACGTGATATCATCGTCGACAGGCACGGGATATGGAGGCCTTTTGGCCGTCTGTCCCAACATGTCGCAGTTCTTAGAACCCATTGTTTGGCAGGCAGCGACCCCTTTGTGGCAGCATCTCAAGGACTCTCCCAGCAACATCACGATCCGACTGCTCGACGAGGACGACGCTCCTATAACTGTCTACTCGGATTGGGCTCTTCAGCTCTCCTTCCGCATAAGCCCTCAGAAGGCGATGGGAATAGAGGCGAGGAAGATCGGGAGCGTTTTGAAGTATATGGCCCTTGACAGGACCGTCCAGCCACAAACCAGATTTATTTCTCAGCCATCTAGTACTATCGAGGACGATGAAAGTTAATTTTGGAGCAATCGGAAACGTGGCTAGACGCGTGGGAGAGTTTGCCGGCAACGCTATCAAGAGGGTCGGCGACGGGGCGGCCATCGTGTCAGCTGTCAAGAAAGCCGGGCACGTCGCTGGCGAAGTCATCTCAAAAATTGGCGACGGGGCGCGGGCTGCCAAACAGGCGGCGGGCATTGTCGATTCCGCGCTCGGACACATCCCATCCAACATGATCGCGAAGAGTACGCTGCTCGGGAAAGCGTACTCGGTCGCAAACACTGGTCTGAGCGCCTTGTCCAACCTCGAAAGACGGGTTGATGGAGCGAAGGTAAAAAATCCCATACTCGGCCAGCTTCTTCAGTAAAAATATCTCATTCGAATGTATACACAATCTATGGCTTCGGACAATTCCTGGTACTCGCGCGCTATCCCCAAGTCCATGCAATACCTCGTGAAGGCGCTGGGTCAGCACACGACTCAACGAGTCCATCTCAGCACCCTCTCAGCAAGCGACGGCATCAAACAAGGGTCTGTGGTCGCGGTCGCCTCCCCACGTCCGGGTTCGTGGACTTGCACTCCTTCGCAATGTTTTTCACGGGGACCCCCACGACCACGGCGGGGTTCGCAAAGTTCCCCGCGTACACGTCCTCCATCATCAGGCGCCTCGAGGTACTGGCAGGAGGTCAGACCGTCGACAGCATCAACGACTACTCCCAGCTGTTCCATACGCTGCTCTCGGTGCACGGCGGTGTCGAGTACAATCTCGCGCAGGCTCCCGCTGGTTGGTCGAAGAATAACAACATCGTCACCGCTGACGTGGCTGGCACTCTCACAAACAACGTGAAGGCAAACACCGCAGTGGACGGCGTCATTGACCACTTTTTGGGATTCCTGAGCGGCGAGCCTCGGATCGTGGATCTGAGTCTCTTCCCCCCCATCGAGATCCGAATCACACTCATGGACGGAGGGGTGATGCTCCTAGCGTCGCAGCAGCTGCTGCTGGCGATGGCATCGTGGCCGTTCCAGCAGCGACAGGTGTTGGTTTCGAACTGAGCAACATCCACTTTAGCATCGACACGTACAGGTTCCAAGAAGATATCGTGGGCCAGATTTTCTCGTCCAGGCTTGCCGAGGGTGGAACTCTCTCCTTCAAGTGGCGGACGTGGCAGTCCACCAAACAGTCGCTCGGGACTCGCACTCCCTATGCCATCAAGGCGTCGCTGTCTTCCGCGTCCGCCAGCAAACTCCTGGCGATTCAGGTTGCTGCCGGCGCGGACGTGACCAACGCATCTGGCAATACGATGTTCAATCACATCGCGGATGGTATGACTTCCTACCAATACGACATCAACGGATCCAACCTGGCGCCTGGATACCGTACGAACGCAACGGAGGCGTGGATCAATCTGTTGTCCGCGTTCGGTGACCAAGGGAATGTTTTGTCCTGTGTCCGTGAGGGCATGACTCCTACCACGTGGCTAAACAACAACTTCACGATGGCGTGTCACCTTAATATGCCGTGTGCCGGTCCAGAGTACATGAGCGGCCTTGACCTTCGTGGCACGGCATCGGTGGTCACGCTGCGAGTCGAGAAGGGAGCAACGGACTGCATTTCCTACATCTTCACGGAATGCGAATCAAAGATGGACATCGCTGCAGGCAGGCAGGCAGCCGTGTACCTCTAAAAAATATATACGTGTGTAATGACAAACGATGGACTACTTTCGAGACCCTAGCATCACAGCTAATCCGTTTAACAGGTTGAAGTTGATTTTGACATTCCTGAAATGGCAGATTCTGGTCTGTCCATGACAATGCCAGCTAGACGAGCATTGCCCCTTCTCCCCACCTTCAAGTATCCGCTACCAAACTCTAAAAAATAATGTGACGATGATATTATATTAGCTCCATGTCGTTTGATTATGGTATTTGTCCTGCTTTGATTCGCAAGAAGCGCAAACCGGCAAGGACAGCGCCGTCAATCACGTTAACAACACACACGGACTGTATCCTAGCGCGGTACCGATTACAATGACAGCAGCATTCAGCGAAACAGTCACCGGGTTCACCTTGGGTGATATCGTTGTCATAAATGGTACTGCATCTGGTTTAACGGGTAGCGGCGCCTCTTACACATTCTCTGTGACTCCAGCTGTAGCTTATTCACTGACAACAGTCACTGTTGGAGGGAACGCAGCAAGCAGCGTGCTAGGAACCGGCAACACCGCAGCAACTCCGTTAGTCTTCACGTATTCGCCACCTCCAACGGTAACCCTCGCGACGACCGCGGGCTTGACGCCATCCTCATCGCCCGTGGACGTGACAGCCACGTTCAGCAGGTCGGTGACGGGGTTCGCGTTGGGCGACATCACCGTGACCAACGGGACCGCCGCCAACCTGACCGGAAGTGGGGCGTCGTACGCCTTCCAAGTGACGCCAACCATCGCCAATTCTTCAACGAACGTCAGCGTGGGCGCGGGCACTGTTGTGGACGCATCGACAGGGAACGCCAACGCGGCCTCTAACACACTGTCGTTCACGTACTCGGCAAATCCGTCGGTGACTCTTGCGTCCGGAACTCCGACGGGTGCTGTTTATCCGATCACGGCCACTTTTAGCACATCGGTCACTGGGTTCACGTTGGGCGACATCGCCGTGACCAACGGAACCGTGTCCAACTTGCTGGGAAGCGGTGCCACGTACACATTCGATGTGACCACTACCATGTCGGACTTCACGACGACGGTAAGCGTGGGCGCGGGCGCCGTGACGGGCGCAACGTCAGGGCTTGGAAATGCATCATCCAACACGCTGTCATTCACGTACTATTACAACCCGGCAACAGACCCAGCGTTGTTTGCGTGGTACGACCCGTCAGACAGCGCCACGGTGTTCAGCGACGCGTCGGGCACAACCCAGCAAAACACGGCAGGAGGGAACGTGATGCGCGTGAAAGACAAGGGACCGAATGGGTACCACGTGACACAGGCCACTTCCACCAAGTGTCCTACGCTGGATGCGGCGGAGCTTAACTCGAAACGGTCCCTCCGCTTTATCAACTCGCGGTCTGGCTTGTTAGCGTCCGTGAGCAATTTCTGGAGCGCGATTGGGGTCAGTGCGAGCATCCTCCTAGTCGCCAAACAGCTAACGACTGCAACGTATCCAGAAATAGGGGGTTATACGGGTATTAGAGGTTATATGCTTGGATCGACGGATGGCAATGGTTATCTCATGTCTTATCAGTCAGAGGTACAGACCGTTCTCCTATTCGCTCCCGGTAGTGTATACGAAACCGTGAGCACCAGGGCTCAGTTCTTTGACAACAAGGCACACGTCATGGCGATTTCATGCAACAGCAGTACAAACGCACTTTTCACCCGCTTCGACGGAAGAGCTGGTTATAACAGAATCGGATCGGACCCTACAACTGGTTCAGGAAATCTCGCTATTGGAGGAGACTCATCCAACGCGAGTCGTGCCTTTGACGGGTGGATCGGCGAGATCCTTATCTACAACACAGCCAAGACGTCAGCGGAACTTGAACGGATCCGCGGGTATCTTGTTGCCAAGTGGGGCACTCCCGCCGCCATCCCAGCGTAGAAATATTATCTCTTCCAATTTGTAATAAAGCAATGGAATACCCAACTTATTATCAAATAGTGCTAGATTCCAAGGCCTCTGAAAACGTGATTGACTCCACCACCGGGTTACGTCAATTTAGAATCAAACCAGACCCGAGGGCGCCCATCATTGACAGTACATGGCGCGGTGGTGTGCATTATGCCTACGTTGACGCAGTGCCTGTTGATGAGGACCGTGCTATTGTCGGGCTTGTTTCCCCGAGTTTCTCCGGTGGTGAGCATAACCAACAGGATTGCATTGTTTTATGCAACGAGACTGTCATGGGTGGAACAGACGGGGACATCCTTTCTTACGCCATGATCAACGAACACGCATTTTTTAACCTAAAGAACCCACACCTGTTCAGAAACGGAGGACATATTACGGTAGGAGCGTCGTACATTGACAGACTTGACGGAAACGAGACTCAATTCCCACCGTGCAGACGGGTGGTTTTGTATGCATCCTACGTTTTGAAAAGATTCGCGGGTTCAACAAGTGCAATTGTCATGGCAAGTAATTTCTGCGCATCATATATGGGTGGTTGCTTCGGAAAATTCACTCTCGTGGACACTCTAGAATCTTCGTTCAGGCGCTTGACAAGTGACCCAGTTGATTACTCGCACGCTTACGAGTCTTTTTACCTAAATTCACGTCCCAGAACTCGCCACGTGGTAGAGGCCACCTTAGACTTGCATCGCTCCGAAATTTAGCCAAGTTCGACACTTGTACAAGTCCAGCCACCTTCGCGTCCTGTCCAGGCCGTGCCAGCAGACGTAACGGACCTTGGCACATTGTGCACAAATAGGCAAAATCACGTGCAAGTCACGCATCTCACGTTGCAAGCTCTCTGCCGGTAGCCATGGCTTCCCGAAACGCAGGGCCTTGCGAGAAGCGTTGGCAATGCTTGGAAAAATCCTCGATGGTCTCGAGGACGGCCAGACAAAGATATCTGACCAGCTCGCACACCTGACGCACAAGGTCTCCCTTCTTTCCGGAAACGAAGGTGCTGTTGGAGGCACCGGACCTACCTGCGAGGTCTTCAAGATTCACGACGCCGGATATGACGATGTCGACCGCAAGACGCCAAAAATTTGCGTCGAGTGGGTCTACGAGAAGAATGCGGCAAAGCCGAGGAAGGTCGAGGACCGCTGCGAGTGGATTCGCCTCGACCAAGCCGACGGGTGCGTTAAGATGGTTGACGATTTCCTCAATGGCTTCTCCAAGTCCAAGCGCCAGCCAGGCATTTCCCCCATTGCGCTCTACAGGGCATGGGAGGAGGTAAAGAAGGGTTTCGAGGACGCAAAGACCGCCACTTCCAATGGCAGGAAGAGGAGCCGCGAGGAAGCGTCAAGCTCCCACGGCCATGTCTACAAGAGGAAGACCGCTCGAACGTTGTGAAGAGCCAGACTGGAAACTCCAAGGACAAGGAGTAGATTGTCGTCTTGTTGACGACGGCAACGAGCTTGCCATTTCGCTCTTGTCGAGCTGATAACGAATGTAAACGTGATATAAATTTTAATGAATTCGTTTATGCAGTATAAACGCGTCAATGCATGATGAAAACAATTTTCATTCGTCTCGAATGCAGTTCTAACTATGGGTTAAAATCCAGAGTAAACCTCTTATGCATCGACACAGGTCGTGTGGGATTCTTGCATAGGTCGTCTGAGTTTCCAGATTAATAAACCCTAACACTCTGCACACCCCGCCGCGCGGCCCTCGCCGGCTCCCTCACCCTGCGAGGACATGGCGAAAAATTGGGCGGTCTTTTCTTAAGAGTAAGTACGTGCAATTTTTCGCCACATCCAACAACCCACGCCACCTCAGCGCCGGCCAGTGGGGGAAGGTGGCGAAAAATTGGGCGTTCTTTTCTTAAGAGTAGTACGTGCAATTTTTCGCCATCACTCTCACACCTTGACAAACACCTCCTATGACCCGCGCCAAGGGGTGGCAGGTGGCGAAAAATTGGGCGTTCTTTATATAAGAGTAAGTACGTGCAATTTTTCGCCATCACTCTCACACCTTGACAAACACCTCCTATGACCCGCGCCAAGGGGTGGCAGGGTGGCGAAAAATTGGGCGTTCTTTATATAAGAGTAAGTACGTGCAATTTTTCGCCATCACTCTCACACCTTGACAAACACCTCCTATGACCCGCGCCAAGGGGTGGCAGGGTGGCGAAAAATTGGGCGTTCTTTATATAAGAGTAAGTACGTGCAATTTTTCGCCATCCTTGTCACACCCCCAACACACACCCTCACAATTCTGCCAGGGGTGGTGACAGATGCCAGCCTAAATGTCACAAGCTTGGTGAGCAGTGGTGGCAGGCGGGCACTTATGTTTTTTGCAAGTGGTTTAGGGTTTTAGGGTTTAGGGTTTAGGGTGAGACCCCCTCCTAGGCCGCGGTCACTATAGGGTCACTATAGGGGTGGCAGATGCCAGCATAAGGGTGGTGCACTTCTCCTAGTCGCGATGACGGAATGATGACGGAATGATGATGGAAGCTACTTAATTAATTAATTATCAACATCACTCCGTTGGGAGTAAATGTAGCACTGTCATATCAGACCCTGAGAAGGGGCATATGGCTTTTAATACATTCTAGGCTACTTCATGCAAGGGTGGGAATGTAAGCTACCCCTGCTCTAGGTGCACCAGGGCACCTGCACCCTCATGTACGTCTATCACGCTATGCCCGGGTAAGGGGGGAGCATGCCATGTGGGAGAAGATCATCATGGCTATACAAAAACTAGAGCGTGGCATCTCAGCAGAGAGCAGCGGTGTGCATGGGGAGCTCAGCATGCAGCCAGCGTGCGACCCACGGCTGCCACATCTGCAGCAATGGGCGTCACGTGCTGTGAGAGGGCGGCGTGGAGGTGGTGGACGAAGGTGGATTCGGTATGTAATGGGGGCGGGGTGCAGAAGGTCCTCGGCCGAGCGCTTAGTGAGGGTAATTAAGAGAGCTGCGAGCTGAAGGCGGGGGCGAGACCAGCCGGCCAGGTTGGTCGACGAGTCTGATACGCGGTGGGAATACCGGCCGTCAGCTCCGTTGCGGAAAAACTGGGTGTTGAAATGGAGTTGCTGGCACAGGGCCAGCAGTGAGGCGTGTGACCCGTAAAACACGAGCTCCAGTATCTTGATGGGTGGCATGTCGAAAAAGGCAGGCCTGTTGGCGTCGAAGGTGGTAAAGAGCCTATCAACGTCAAAATCACGCTCAGACCAGCCAGGTTCGCCTGGGCGACTGCGCTTTGGGTCAGGCGATGCAGAGGGCGAGGAAAGCCCGGGAGGGTTCTGGGCGACCACCAGTGCGCGACAAGTGTCACCACTGCCTTCCGGCCCTGATGGCGAAGCTGCAGCCGGAGCTGCAGACGTATTTTCATTGCCGAGCGCAGCCGTCAGGCTGCGTTGCGTCGATATGGGCGTTTGCTCATCGTATATTGCGTAATAGCGTCGGAAAATTATATCAGCATGTGCGTCTTAGAAAGACGAAGCGATTGTGATATTCACGACTAAATTCGGTGCTCAAACGTGAAAGTTATGAGCTCCGCCGTCAGCCATGGCTACCTCGTGGCTCGTGGCTAGTAGCTCTGGATATGTAACACATATATCCCTGAGAAGGGGCAATGATATGGTCATTTTATGGCATATGATGGGACATTTTAGGCGACAACCTGCAGGTGGTAGGTGTAAACTGCCACCTACCCGGGGTACGTGCACAACTGAGGCCGCCCGGTGCACCTGCACCACCATGCATGTACTCGATCCAGCAGCTTTGCAACGTTGCGGACATATGGGGTGGAAGATGATCATGGCTACTTAACCCTTCAATAATTGTACTGAGTCCGTTTTCGTGGCGCCAGTTGAACTGGCGCCACTCTAACGGACTGAGTTTGTGCGCCTTGCAGGCGCCGCGCCAAAAATAATTTGATGGTGCCACCTGGCGGGGTTGAAAGATCTAGACGTCAGCTTTCCGTAGAGCACTTCAGACCGTACTTTGGACACCTGGCCAGGGAGATATGCTTGAGCAAAGTTAGGGTGGTACCATGGTCCAACGGGACCGACGTGCATGAAAAATATTGACGCGCACGGCTATGGCGGTGCACACAACTGACTGGTACGAGAGAATAGCTTGACATAATGGACTCAAATTTTGTAGGCATGATTTTTAAGTCATAAAAACCTTATACCCCTAGCCATGGAACGTTTGAAGATGCGTAGATGGGTCTCGGGGTGCTGGTAGGCGCAGCAAATCATGTTAGCGGCCATGCAGGCGGTGACAGTGCGAGTGCTGCATGTTGCTAGGCGGAAATTTTCGAGATATTTGCGCATGGATAAACGTTTGACGTTGTCCCCAACCAGATTTGCTAGAACTGGCAGACTGCAGGAAAGGCTCGAGGCTACGTCCATGAATCGGGCGTGCTGGCTCCCGCAGGAAAAGGTAATCTGCTATTCCGACCTGGTACGTTCTAGCCTCCTAGCGTGTTCCGTTAACCGTATATGGTTGTATTATCGTTTCTAACTAATATCAGGGTTATAATCGAGGGCGTGTGATTGTCATTTTGTTGTTTTGCTGCCTCTACGCATCGGCTTGTCATGGTTGTGGAATACCATCAGGTCAAGCAGATTTTGGACCATGTTTGGTCGCTGTTAGCTGAGGCTGCATCGGAAATAGCGTGATAACGGTTGGTATTGGTTAGTAATATGGTAAATGTGATTACCCAGTGCTTTTCCTGGCTCAAATAGCCCGAGAAAAGTTCTTTTCTGACCAGTTTTAGGCATGGCTTCTGGTTTTGCTGGCCAACGCCCACCTTCTTATATTGCATCCATGGCATGTGACAAACATGGAGATACCCAATACCTGTTTGCATGGAAGCATTACCAACGTGTTCCTTTTGTTTTCTTTATTGCTGCAAAGAACGTGGAGGTGTTTTGTCATTCATTGGGTGCGTTATTGATGTAGCTCCTTGCCACCCCTTTGACGCGCGCTTGAGGCCTTGATTAATGAGCCTTTCACCTATTTTTTAGCATGGTCTTGTGTCTTATATGCTGGCTTATCTTAGGTTCCACGCTGGGCCAGTGGCTGGCCTCGACGACGACGCCCGCCGCCAGCGTGCCATGCAGCCCCTAGCTGTCAGCCCGCAGCCCGGCTGGCCGAACGAGGGCTGAGGCCAATGGCCGCACGACCCACACGCTGGCAGCTGGCACCCAGCTGACAGGGCCTCGTAGGAGGCAGTATCTGCGCACCCAGAGGCGCAATCCGTAGTTTGGCACAGAGCCAGGTATAGCCTAATTGACAGTTAGCTACACCCTTGGCTAGTCATGCGCTATATACTCTGCTTGGACCTGCCTCGCCCTGGTGACGGTCTCTGCCGCCTCCCTGCTTGCGGCCACGTCTTCCATCAAGCTTGCATCGCCACGAGCTTGCACGCGACCTCCGCCACCTGCCCCCTTTGCCGGGCCGCGGTCCTTTCCCCCTTGCCTCCTGGCGTTCTCCCGCTGGGGCCCTCGCCCGTGTCCGTGCGCCGCCAGTCCCACGCGCCTGCCCCGACACCTGCCTCCCCTGTGCGTGGTCGTGGGTCGCGCGCCGGCTTGGCTGCCTCCTCCAGCGCCCCCCTCCCGGCCGTGGGGGCCGTCGACCGCGCCGGTCTTGTCCTCGGCTGCCACGAGCCCTGCTGGCCGCCCGGCGGCCGGCCCCGCCCTGGGTTCCGCTGCAGCTGTATACGTTCCTCTGGCTGAGGGTGCTCCCGACCCCTCCCCCTCTCGACCCGGGGCGGCCCAACCGGGTGGGCGCACCCCCTCATGCAGATGGCTTCCATTATTGCCAAGTCGATGGTCCCCTTGGTGACCCGTGTGGCGCGCGCCTGCCCAACCGGAATTCGTTGCTGCATGGTGCACATTCGGGCTTCCCACCCCCACATCACGGAGGCAGCCATGCGCGCCATGGACTGCTACCGCTGCACGGCAACCCATTGCCAGCGGATTTTTTTGATCCACGGGCGGTACCAGCATGAGCGGCAGTGCCGCCGCGCCAAACCCCCCATGCAGAACGGCCTGCATGCCCGGCGGCCCGGCGGCCGCACCGGCCTCCCGGTCCGGGGCGGCCCCTCGGTCGGCCCCCGCCCCTCCACCGGCATCGCAGGGTACGAGCGATCCGGGGGACCTCTCGGCAGGCTGGGCATTCCTGGCCGCGCTCCCTTTTGCCGCCTGTGCACGCAACCCTTGCATGACGCTCCCGGACGTCCCTCACCGCGCCCGGAGCTTGTTTACGCGCTGCGCCTTGCTTTCCCTGGCCCGGATGCATAGTCACCCTCTCGACGAACTCGGCCACAAGCTGTTTCTCGTCACCCCCCGGCTCCTCTTAGCGCCGTTGGAGCGCCCGGGCGTGCGTGGCGTACAGGGTGCTCGCTGCCGGCGGTTCCTCCTCGGGGATTGGGAAGGGCTGTGGGCGCTGCAGCCTCCGGCCTCCACCCGGGTGTCGGGGGCCGCCTCCTTTGCCCGGGTGGAAGCTGACGTCATGCGGTTGGTGAAGGTAGGTGAATTGAGCCGGGCCATGCAAAAGCTCAATGAACTGACCGCGTTGGCTCCCTCCCGACTCCCCCGACCCTGCAGGCTTTGCGCGACCTTCACCCCGACGAACCTGCCTTTGCGGTGCCCCCCCCGGCCACCCCCCCGCCCCCGCCTATTGTCCTGGACCTGGACATCTTCATGGCTGCATGTGCTGAAGGATCTGCCGAACGCCTCCTCCACCGGCCCGGCCCTCAGGCTGGCGCTACGAGCACCTCTCCGTGATGGCGGGCCATGGCGGGGCGACCGCACTCTTTGTTTGAGGCTGCCGCCGACTTGGCCGCGGGGTCCCTGGCCCCCGCGGCGCGCCCTTGGCTGGCTGGGGCACGCCTCATTGCCCTCCTGAAAGACGACGTCCCCCCGCCTGCTGGCCGCGTTCGTCCCATTGCTTGCGGCGAGGTCCTACGCAAGCTGGTGAGTAAGGTCATTTGTCGCCAAAAGGCCCCCGAGTTTCGCGCCTACTTCTGCCCCAACCGGAGTGATACTGAGGAGTCCGTCGCGGCCCAGCTTGGCGTCGCCACCAAAGGAGTTAACGCCAAGCGCATTGGCGTGTTCCTGATTCGGCATATCTCTGCGATTCCAGCGGCACCGGAACGAGTTCATTCCGACAAGTATCAAGAAAGTTATGGTGTTCCAACTTCCCGGTCGCGCGCGCGAGCCGGCTGTTCTTCTAATTCGTGCGAGAATATGTGCCGACGGCATACTGGGCCGACAGTAATTCCTGGGCTGACAGGAATTACCTAGGTGCTGTACCTACGACGGTATTGGATTAATACGTCGTACGCAGGAAATAGGAACCTTAACCTGTGGTCTGTTGGTACCGCAGGCTTAGAACTGGACTTCTATAGGTGCAGACGCAATAATCACTGTGGACTGTACTCTGTGGTCACTGTGCCTGTATGGCAGACCTACTGTATAGGATCTGGGCGCTGTACAGGTTGTGAATACTGTACCGGGAGTGTTAATACTGAGCAGGCCCTCCGAGGCTGCTCAGGCCTAGCAAAGCACAGTGCACAAGTATATAAAGAATATGCTAGTGCCAATTGGGCATCTCTTGCGAGCCCGCCTCACGTGTGTTGCCTTGACTTGGCAAACTCGTGTCTAAGCCTCAAGCATCTGAGTGCTGTAACACTATCCAATTTTAACAAAGCTCCGTTCCAACCACATTCACACATTGCTGCATTGCAACCATAATTCCTTATACATTGCGTTTAAAAACGTTAACTCAAATTACAAGCAGTCTCGACGGAACGACCAGGAGGGTTGTTGCTGTGTGCTGCGTGCAGCGTTGACGACGTGGTGAAGCTCGTCGGGTGTCGAATGGTGCAGGAAGAACAGCGGCAGCAGGATTTCCGGTTTTCTCGGCAGTCTGCTGGTGGTTCCATATCGCCTGAATTGCGTCGTGTTGTTCGAGATTTATCCTTATTGCTTGCAGATCGGCCACCTGTTGATCGCAACTTTGCGCAATTCGTCGACGACCAGGTCGAGGATTGGGAGCGCATTTTGCAACACGTCCGGACCATCGTTGTTCCGGCACACCGGAGCGCCGACGACATCGAGCAAGAGCTGCACGGTCTGGTCGGAATACAGACTGTGATCACAGCCCGTTAGTCGACCGGGTGCGTGCGGAGTTGGTGGCCAGGCGAGGAGGAGCTGCGGAGCCAGCTGGTGCGGTGCGACGAGAGTTCGTGCAGGCAGCGGCGGGTGTGGGCGCACAACGTGCGTTCGCAGGCGTAATTGTCGACGAGGGATTTGCAGCGGGACCAGTTCGACGTGAGCGACGAGGGGCGGAGCGCTACAGGCGGCTAGCAGAGGTCGAGGCGGCTGATCGAGGAAGCCATCGCTGGAGGTCAGCGTGCGACACGAGTCGACAGGAATCCGGAGCGGAGGAGAGTTCCTCTTCAGGAATTGCCCCAACCTCTTCGCGTTCGAGTGACGCAGTGGGAGGAGTTCGCCCCTCAGGGTTACGACAGTGACCTTGAGGTGGGCGCTGTGGGGGTCGCTGATCTAAGCGACGAGGAGCTTGGCGACCGCGAGGTGCCAAGGTATAACCCGCGGGGTGGTAACGACGGGTTGTCGCCTGTTTTAATACTACACCAACGGTGACGACGCTGTCATCGCGGGCCGACAGCGGGCTGACGACGGTGCTGCTGGCAGCAGGGTGCCAGAGCTCATCAGTGCATGTGAGCGACAGCGACATGCAGCGACAGCGACAAGGAAAACCAGGTGGCGCCCGCGGGTGACCGTGGTGGGCTTGACTAAGTGGTAACACTTGTCATCTTCCTTCTTGTTCAGCAACGTATATTGCTTTAATTGCTGTTTGGCCACTTGGCTGACCTGTAGCAGACCTGAACAAGGCCCATCATGAGCGAGGGAGCATCTGACCAACGAGGGCGTGGTGCAGGCTTTGAGCGGCGCGGCGCTGATATGGATGGACGCGATGGACGAGGTGGAGGCCCGGCGCTAGGGGACCAGGCTGGTCTAGCGGATGATCAGAGCAAGGGGTCTCATGCAAGGCGGTCAGAACGCGCCAGCAGCAGGCCAAGCAGCGCCTAGGCGGCCGACCGTAGCCGAGGGGTACGCGGTACTAAGCCAATTTCAGTCCATCAAAGACAATTGGCAGCCCCGGGACGCTGAGAGGATGCTGGAGGACATGAACTTGTACACGGACATCTACACCGGTGACAAGCTTCGCATTCTGGCGTCTAGTGCCTACATACGGCAGTCGGCAAGACGGCTGTTCAAGTTCGTCCGGGAGCTCGACATACAGCGGGGGATACCTGGGCCGCGTTCATGACGCGCCTCAGGGTGTTCCTAAGTGATAAGAGGACCATAGATGGTTCTCACCTGAAGCAGGAGTACCTGGACTACAAGCCCATCAAGGGGCAGTTGGTGGTCCACGCCTTTGAAGACTTCTGCAAGCTGAGGGAGGACGCCATGGCCAAAGGTTTTGTTACGTCCTGGCTCGACTCTCTCCCAAACATCTCGCCTAACATTACCTAAACTAGTGATGAGGCCCCTACCTAGGAGTGAGGAGCTATATTGGCTTTAAGACCTAGGACGCGACGACGCTGCTTCTCAATGCATTCCCTTATAATACGCCATATACCGAATAAGACCAGGGTACTACGAAGGAAACAATACTACACTGCCGTGACCCAAGCCTAGATGTGTTAATTCATTTAACACACGCCGAGTGCCATTCACGAAGGACAACTGCTGCATGAATGATCGCCGACAGGCGTGTATGCTCGGGCCGACATCGACCCTCGCCCACAGGACCAACGCACGTCCACAAGGTTCACACGCAGGATAAAAGGACCACTACTAAAGTACGCAGCGCGGCGCGACTGCACCGAACCACCATACTGTACAATTGCCACGTCACAAGGCCCGGTACCGACCGGCCAAAAGGTCCTTACTACACGTAAGCCTAGGAAAGTCAGCGAACTGCTCCGGAATGGCTGAGGCAACAAGGGACCTAATTTACGTCCGTAACAACAACAAAAGTTACGCGACGTAACACCTCCCCCCCACAAAGGTAGGGAGCCCTCTCCCTACGCACAGGGAGGAAACCAAGGGATAGGAAACCTAATGCACCCAGCACACACCAACACAATCGGCAGGCCATCCAAGATACAAAGCACCAACGTATTAACTCGGTCTCCACCACCACGCCGAGAGGTGTAGGGTTAACCAGCACCAAGCCTGGTGGTAGGTTCCCCTAACTGCCTGGAACAGAGTCCTTGCCGGGGGGACGGCACTGGGCAGGACACACAGAGTAAACAAATCAGTACCAAGGACCAAGAACGACCAGTCAACTGGCCAGAATATGAGGGCGACTCTATATACCGGAGGGACAACACCCTCAGGTCGGGCCTAAGGCCCTCTATCTAGTTGCCATCAGTCTGGTAAGTGCCACGCGAGGCCAGCAGAACATCCAGATACGCATGGTAGTGGGCCACATCATCGGCATTGTCATGCCTATCTACAGTGAGGAAAACATCGGCCCACACGCCATCAGGAAAAAGACCCAGAAAGGCCCAGTAATACCTATGCTGCGTAAGAACGACCTGGCCACGGGCCCAGTCCAGGAAACCACAGGCAAAGAGGCGTAGGAAAGGCTCTACCGCGATCAAGCAGAGAGCCCGCAGGAGTAGGCGATGATACCGGATCCGAGAGCGCAAACCCGTCGGGAAGAACAGATCTACCAGGGGCTCCACGTCAGACGGCCACATCCGGATGTGCCGAACCTCACGGAAGCGCCACCGACGGGCACACTGTCGCGACCCGAACGTCTCGAGGTAGTCGCTAGCCCGAGGAGGAGGATGGCCACGGGAGTCCAGACCCTGGCCCGGGATGGGCGCTGGACGACGGGCATCCCACTCTAGGATGGGCTGGAGAACCGTGCTGTACGTAGCACCCGGCACCACAGGAAACTCTACCGTAAGGGCATCTGAGGCCATAATGCCCAGAGGCGGAGGGTAAGCCCACTGGAACCCACCGTAGGTGTCCAAGTCATTGTGACGCCTAGCCCAGCGATACAGAACGCGCCGAACCAGGATCTCGCCCTGGAACACAGGATCAGCTAAAATAACCATATCGAAAGGAGGCCGATCAGTCTCAATGGGTAGGCCACGGTCCCGCGGCGCCCGACACACCTGGGAGAACCCGAGGGACATGGGCGAAATGGCAAGCTCGGCGGAGGCGCGCGGCAGGTCACACTGTCGGCAGGCGTGCGCAGACATACCGTACCCAAGGACAGGCGTGTCGCGCGACTCCGGCGTCGCATGCACCACAGAAGGGGCCCGATCCCGATCGCCCTCGGACAACTCCCGGAGGGAATCAGCAGCGCGGGTGGCGCGGGATCAGGGCGCTGGCCCGAACAACCGCAGCCAAAGACCGCGGGGCCGAAGGGACAGGGGCCGAAGCAGGGGTAGGAACCGGCACAGACGCAGACGGCGCCGGTACAACAGGAGGTCGCGTCGGACCTGCTGCCGGAGGGGGTCGCGACGGACCCGCCACCGCAGCTGGCGCTCCGGTCTCCGGTGGCGGCGCACCCCCAGGCCACATGTTGAAAACAGGGCCCGTAGGGACAGGCAATCCGGCATACGACTGGTTACCATCCAAGCTCCAGTCGGGCACCGGAATCCTCTGCGGAGGACCACCCTCCCAAAGCCTGGGAAGACCGCCCGGGTCGCTAAAGAAACCCCGCGATGGCGGCGCTGGCGCTGTGGGGGCCCGGAAGCGACGACGGCGGGCGCGGCCGCTGGGGCGGAAGACTCGCGCAGAGGCGCAGGTACGTCGGTAGCAGGCGCAGAGACAGCCGGAGGCGTAGGAGCCGCAGCAACAGAAGAAACCGCAGCTACCGAGGGCTCGCACAGCGCGGCGAAACCGTAGGCGCCGAGGCAACCGAAGGGGAAGGGGGCACAGATACAACAGACACCCCACCTGGCGTGGCTGGAGCATGCGCCTGGGCCGCCATGAAGGCCCCGAAAGCCGCGGTCAGGGACTGGATCTGTGCCTGCATCGCAGAAACAGTCGCCGAGAGAGGATCAGGCTCACGATCCGAGCCCAAAGGGGTAGGCTCCACCGACGCGCGCCGGGTCGACCGTGGTGAAGACGGGACAGGGGAAGGAGCCGACACTGAGGAGGAGGACGCTGCAGGGGAGGCCGAATACTCTGGCGTGTACTGTGCCTCGACTGGTGCGTCCGTAGGGGAAGGGTCGCCAAATGCTACTCCCGCTGTCTGGTCCGCGATCTCCATGAACTCGACCGCCCGTAGGAGGTCACAGGGGTTGTCATCTATATCTGCCTCGCCCTCGCCCGGAAGCCAGGGGAACACCTCCAGTAGTAAGAGCGGGCTACTAGGTCCCGTACCCGTTTACCACCCTGATGAGCAGCTAAGTCATGCAACTCAAAGAGCAAGGAGGAGCGACAGATAGGAGGGACATACAGGCGCCATTGAGGGGGAGAATCTGCTATTTGCACATATAAAAACCCACCTACAAATTTACAAGGGTGCTTGCCTAATTGTTGGGGAAGGGCTGCAATGGCAGCTAAAGCTTCCGGCTCAGTGGCCGTAAATCTACTAATAAGGCGTTCAAGATCAGAGGTAGGCATCGCTACAGAGGTATCCAGAACAGGTTTAAAGAGGTCTCCTACCGCCTTGCCAAAGAGAAGGGGAGGTCCTAGAGGGACTATGTTATCATAAGACTTTCCTGACCTAGTCGCTATATGGCTAAGCGGTATGGAAATTTTATTTTTCCCCTCCCCCCCCACCGAGACCACAGGAAGGGCCTCACACGGGAGAGAGAGTCCTACGTGAGAAAGGAGATCAGGCATGCGAACAGCAGTATGAAAGAGATAGGCATAGGATTCATCATCAGGTAGTTCACCATAAGGGGTTACACCCATAGTAGTAGGAACTAGAGTAGTATTGAGAACATCCAGGTCCTCGAAAAAGGAGTAATCTGCGCGACGGGAGAGTGCATCTGGTACTATGTTATCTACACCCTGAACATTAATTAATTATCTACACCCTGAACATACTGAAGTTTAAAAGGGGAAAACTGTGCTAAAAACTCCATCCAGCGCGCTTGACGAGGGGTAAGGTTGGGTTGGGAGAGAAGATGGGTAAGGGGACGGTGATCCGTTTGGATAACTAATCTATAAGGATCTATCTCACAGGGTTCATTCAGGCAGACATCAAATTGAGCACCTTTGAGAAAGTGCTGCCACGCGTGGCAACAATACACCACCGCTAAGAGTTCCTGCTGGTGTACGGGATAGTTACGCTCCGCAGGGAGCATTGTCCTAGAGATATACTCAATTGGCGGTAAGCCCTGACCCTGATCCTGGAGAAGGACGCCCCCTATAGCTACCTTACTAGCGTCTGTAGCTACCACAAAAGGTTTAGTAGTATCCGGTAGGATGAGTACGGGAGGAGAGAGGAGTAGGGATTTTAGACACTGAAAAGCCGACTGACATTCACTACTCCAGACAAAGGGGATATCCTTCTTTAATAAATGATTAATAGGGGCTGCTATAGTTGCGAAACGCGGGATAAAACGCCTATAGTAAGAGGCAATCCCTAGAAAACTACGTACACCTTTAATGTCGGTAGGGGTAGGCCATTCCTGAATTGACTTAGTTTTATCCGGGTCGGTAGCGACCCCGGCATCTGACAAAACGTGCCCTAAAAATGGGACACTCCTACCCGAACGAACTTTAGCACGGCGCGCCCACAAAGAATTTTCAGCCATTATCTCTAATACTTTCTTTAAATCACGTAGGTGCGTTTCAAAATCAGGAGAGTAAATAAGAATATCATCTAAGTAAGCTTGAGCACAGGAACGGTCATGCTCAGATAAAGAAACAGAGGAGAAGGAAGGATCCTTTAAATCAGAGGACACCTGAGGAAGGTGAGAATTTCCCATAACAGGTCTAAGCACTTCATTCATTAGCATTTGAAAAGAGGCAGGCGAGTTACAGAGTCCCATAGCCGCTACTCTAAACTGGTAATGACCAAAAGGGGTAGCAAAGGCGGTTTTATGGCAATCCTCAGGAGCTATCCGCAACTGCCAAAAACCATCCGCACAATCCAATACTGTGAAACAAGTGGAACCTTTAACCTTATTAAATATATCATCAAAACGAGGTAGAGGGTATTTAGACTTCACAGTAATATCATTCAACTTCCTATAATCAGTAACTAGGCGAAACTTGGCATTTGGCTTAGGGACTAACAGGACACCAGCTGAGTAGGGAGAGTTACTAGGCTCTATCAATCCTGCTTCTAATAATGACACTAAAATCTGTTTTAGTTCCTTTAACTCGGTAGGGCCCATTCTATACATCGGAGAGTGCGTAGGAACTGCACCGTCCTTAATAACTACACGGTGTAAAACAGAACGAGGAGGAGGATAAGAAGGACTCTTTTCTTCAAAAACTTTGGAGGAATCTATCACAGCCATGTATCTTACTATTTCGTTTTCAGTAAATCCCACTCCTATTGTATCCACTGTGTTTACATATATATCCGGTCCGAGGATGCGGATGGCGCTGCCTTCTATTCCCCCAACCACCGGCCTGACATCGTGGTGCTGGACTTTGAGGGGGGTGGCCGGCATCTGCTTATCGACGTTTCGGTGGCGCGGCCCTTGGCTCTTAGCCACGTGGCTGGGGCCTCCCTCACGGCAGGTTACACGGCGGACCGGGCGGAGCGGGCCAAGCTCCTGGCCTACGGCGACGTCGGGCACCATCGTGTGGTGCCCTTTGTCCTGGAGGAGTTTGGGGCCATGGGGCCCCTGACCTCCGCCTTCTTCAAGGAGTGTTGCCGGCTCCGGGAGGACCGGCTGGACCTGGAGGGCCAGCGGGCCCCATGGTCGGCGCGGACCTGGACGTCATATTGGCGTCAGCGCTTGTCGGTGGCGCTGACTCGGGCCATGGCTGACATCATGCTCCGCCGTACGCGGGCTGATTTTGCGGTGCAGCAGGGCTATTAGGTTCCTCCCGTTAGGAGTTTCCATTGGTCTTATCGTAGTATAGAGATTTGACATGGCTCTGTATATAGGTTTATAGCTGGGCGTTTGCTTTGGTTTGAGTGATTTCACTCTGCTGTAAGTAATTATATTATTAAATATATATCCACACTGTTATTAGTGATAGGTATCTCCTGTACTTCTAACTGAAGGAACATACATAATAGGTATCCATATTCCTTTAATTCAGATCGCAACTCATCATTGGACATTAATACTTCAGGTATAGGTCTTACAGGAGGATCAACAGGTGTAGGAGGAGTAATATCTACCAAGGATAAATTTTCTACTCTATAATGACGTTCCGGTACCCAGTAAGAGCTATCTGGAAACCAAATGACCATGGTATCATAATTAATAGTAATCTTATTATCCTGGTGCCAATCTAATCCTAGTAATACATCAGCGGTAGTGATAGGGCCTATAGTGGCCGTCAGGTTGATAGTACGTCCTTGTATGACCAGGGGAAGGAACACCGTACCCGGGGAATGACTGGTGCGACCGTCAGCATAATGAACAGTGACAGGTTTGGTGTGAGGGATAGGGACTAATCCTAAACGCCTAACTAGGGCCTCGCTCACAAAGGAGCTAGCCGCACCGCTATCCACTAACACAGAGACATTCAAAAGTTTATCAGCATGCAAGAAAGGGTCTACAACAGTATGGGGAACAGTTAAGCCGCCATTCAAAAACATGAGAGGACGGACACGTAAGGGTAGGGATGATTCAGCTCCTACAGAAGTTATGAAAACAGGCAGGCAAAAATTATTATCTGGGGTACTATCTAAGGACCTGTCCAGGTTACCCCCGGCTGACAGGCCTACTGTTCCCCCTCCCCCCCCCACATCCATTGGGACTAACCCCGAAGAAGTCCCTGGCGAAAAAGCCACTGCTGGAGGGTCGCGAGGGAGCGAAGAGGGTGCAGGAGCCTGATTATCATAGGGGAACCCTGAGGGTCCTGTCTGCACAACATTCAGCCTACTAGGGGTAGCTGAGGGAATGCGTCCTGGAGTGGGACGAATAGGAGCACGCTGAGGGGTACGAGGAGGGCGAGCATCGGGATGAGGGGGAGCACCAGAAAGGAACTTGGGGCACTCCGCCTTAAGATGGCCCACCTCATGACAATGATAGCACGAGATGTGCGACACATCCAATGCAGATATATCTGTAACGCAAATATCGAATTCTTCTACATATGCCTATTCTTATTCAGGAGGGAGGACAAGGTTATGAACCCTAGTACACAAAGGAGCATGAGCATACATGCAATCAGCAACACGGAGGAGATGGGTAGGAAGAGGAGTGGTAAAGAAATCTGCTACTCTTAATAGACGCTGTCGCACATGCTTGAGGGGCAGATCAGTGAAACGGTAGGCAGAGAACTGGCGGTTTACCTCACGTAATAAGGGTCTACTGAGGCCTTGAAGGAAACGAGCACGTACTTCTGCGCCCGACAAATCCCTAATTCGTACCATCTGTGCATCAAATTCTTTCATATATTCCTTAAACGGTTTAGTACCTTGCTGCAAGGTACCAAAGGCTAATCTATCCTGCCAATCTGCATCAGGACGAACTAAATGGCTGTCTAACCGCTAAAACAATCCTGCTACTGAGTTAGGGTAGGCATGAGAGGCCAAGGATTCACACTGAATGAGGTTAGCAAGCTCAGGGGTAATACAGGTAGTAAGATAGTGAGGGACTAAAACAGCATCAGGGAGACGCCATCTATTATGATTTTGCCACGACTCTGTGTTCTGGGTAAGCAACATAATAAAAGTGAAAAACTGTTGAGGGGTAGACTTGACATCCAACTTGGGAAGGTTAGCAAAGAGGGGAAGAGCAGGGGGCTTAGGAGGATGGGAAGGATCAGATTTACCCATAGGACCACTGTCTTCCACTGCCACATAAGAGGGATAGAAAGAAGGAAGAGGAAAGGCTTTGGATAGGGGTCTAGAAGGGGCCACCGTTTCAGGATGGTGCCCATAGGAGAAGGGAACAGTATATTGTTCACGAAGGGAGGAGTAGGCAAAATGATCATAATTTCTGTCGTCTAGAGGCATGGTGCTGAAATCACTATTAACTTCTAACTCTGCTACACGGGTATAGGGACCTGGGCAGCCTCGTAGGCCGTGTCAGGGTAGGACCAAGAAGCAGGAGGATAAAAGGGAACTGCACTAGGGCGACCAGAAGGGCCTACAGGGGCGGAGATACGACCCATGTTATAAGCAGGGATGGAAGGAACAAGGTGAGGAGGAGGCCTAGAAGCATTGTCAGGGAGTGAGGACCTAGTTGAGGGTTGGCCCAAGGTTGCAGGAGGGGCACGGGCCTGGTTCAGGGTAAAGGAGGGGTCATCACTAAATCTGACACGCATACGTTGCTCAAAGGTAGGAGGGGTGACAGAGGGACGACGATTGTTATTATTATTATTATTATTATTATTATTATTATTATTATTATTATTGTTGTTGTTGTTGGCATTATTAGAATTATTAGTGGTAGGTATAGGTGACATCTCTCCACCCACTAGATCCATGTTCAGTTTGAGGAAAAACAATTAAGGTTGCAATAAGGAGGAGGACAACGCCCTAATTTAAAGCAAGGAAAGCAAAAAGGAAAAACTTTTAAAATGTCCTAAGAGAGGAAAACAAGTAAAATCAATCCTTTTTAATAACAGTAATGGATAGGGAGCCAAACTCTAAGGTGAGAGGAGTATCTACACTAGAGGAGGATGACACCGTAGGACGAGGGGGAAATGGAGGTGGTGTAACCAAAACAAGGCTATCTACCGAAGGGCGAGCAAGAGGAGCAGGAAAAGAACGTCTTGGGGGTACAGCACCAGAGGTAGGGGCTGCAGGAAGGGTAGAAGTATAGTGACAGGGGGAGGACGTATTGGCTCACTGGCCCGTTGCTGGGCAGCCCTAACCTTAGGGGTATCAGTAGGGTTACCTTGTACATTGAAGGCAATGGTAGGGGAAGACCGATCAGGTTTCATAGGCAATAGTAGGCACTGATATGGGAGTCGTTAAAAGATGGCGCCCAAATGGTTGTCGATGACCAACGCCGTAGCCGAGGAACTCCTGCTGTGGGGTACAACACCAACCACAAGGGTCTAAACGTAGGCATATACATCCAAGCGTAAAAGAGAGTGGAAGGCGATGAACAACGTTCTAGCATCGGCGACTAGCCGAATCTATTCCTAGGCACTTTCCTATTCTAGCCGATTCCTAATGAACGGATAGGAGGCACTTGAGGTGGAGGAGGTCCTACCTCTCCTCCCCCCCCCACAAAGCATCTATGATGCTCGCCTAGAGCTAACGAGCATATAAGAAAACGCAGCAGCGTGCACGGAAAAGAGGTGTAGTCTAAAGGGACGCTAATCGTCCCACTATCCATCCCTATTGAACCGTCAAACCCACTATCTAACGTCAAACAGCACCCAGCAAGGAAATGCACACACAGATGGAAAAGGAAAAGGAAAAGGAACTAGCTACGTGAGGAGTTCATCCGCTTTGAGCAGGTCTAACTTCTAGGCAGGGCGTGTCCCGAATCGGGCAGCACTACCCCCCTAGCTTGACGGCGACCCGCCCATTACCTGTCAAGAGGTTGTCTTCTTCTGTGCCCTGGCCGCGGAAGGCCTCTGGCGTATAGGGTTGCAAGGGAACTTCGTCGCGTCTACCTAAACCTCCGCTACCATTGTTACGTCCTGGCTCGACTCTCTCCCAAACATCTCGCCTAACATTACCTAAACTAGTGATGAGGCCCCTACCTAGGAGTGAGGAGCTATATTGGCTTTAAGACCTAGGACGCGACGACGCTGCTTCTCAATGCATTCCCTTATAATACGCCATATACCGAATAAGACCAGGGTACTACGAAGGAAACAATACTACACTGCCGTGACCCAAGCCTAGATGTGTTAATTCATTTAACACACGCCGAGTGCCATTCACGAAGGACAACTGCTGCATAAATGATCGCCGACAGGCGTGTATGCTCGGGCCGACATCGACCCTCGCCCACAGGACCAACGCACGTCCACAAGGTTCACACGCAGGATAAAAGGACCACTACTAAAGTACGCAGCGCGGCGCGACTGCACCGAACCACCATACTGTACAATTGCCACGTCACAAGGCCCGGTACCGACCGGCCAAAAGGTCCTTACTACACGTAAGCCTAGGAAAGTCAGCGAACTGCTCCGGAATGGCTGAGGCAACAAGGGACCTAATTTACGTCCGTAACAACAACAAAAGTTACGCGACGTAACAGGTTTCTTCTGTGCAGACAGGATGGCCATGGGCGACTTTCTCAAGTCGCTGCAGCTGGATCCTATCACGATGGACAACGTGTCCATCCACATGCGCCAAGTCCATGGCTGGGCTGCCATGACGGACCAGCTGTATGAGTGTTTCAGCGGCAAGTATGTAGGCGGGAAGCGCCCACGTCAAGGGGACGAGGAGGCAGCTGAGCCTGCAGTCAAGTCCATGAGGGGATCGGGCCACGGGGGTCCAGCGTCCTCGAGAGGGCCTGAGACCTCTTCAAGGGGTCGAGGAAGGTCCAGGAGGGGGCGTGGCAGAATGGCTGGACGGGGGACACCTCCGAAGTCGGGACCTCCACAGTCCCAGTTTGACTTCAAGAGGGTGGGTGGTCCTCCCAAGGCTGGGCCCAGCAGTGGGACCTCACGGGACATCAGTCAGGTGGAATGTTATTTCTGCCAAGGGAAGGGTCACTTCAGGAATGAGTGTCCCTCGTACCTGAGGCAGGAAGGTCAGAGCAAGCCAGCTCTCAGGGTGGCAGCAGGGAGAAGGCTGGTCCATCCCAGGACAAGAGCAAGGGCAAGGCTGTTGATCATTGACTTGAGCCTGCACACATCCCTGAACCCTGGAAGGTGCCCCCAGGGGTGTGTAATGTAGCTGCTAGTGAAGGCAGTGAGGGGCAGCCCCATGCTCTAGTGAAAGAGCCCATTGGACACGATGGGGTAAGCTTGGTTATCACAGAGATCGAGTATGCCAGCTGTAGCTGCAGTGGTTACTCGCCAACGTGCCCGCCATGGCGGTGCTGAGCCTGAGGTAGGACCTGGTGCTGTGGACCCATGTGGATCTCAGAAGCATTCTGACCGTGCAGGACTGGCACAGGATATGGTCAGGATGAGGATAGGGCTGGAGACAGCCTGACAGGCACGACCCTGGTGCCTCCTGTACATAAGGGATCTGTACATACCTTGAGTGCTAATAATGACAATAAAAGATTTTCTCTCTTGTATGACATTGCCTCAAGGTTGCATACCATGTTTGGCCATGCAGCTCAGTCTTTGCAGGTTGCTAGACGGCTGGGAGGAAGTGAGTTGTACTCCATTTGCCAACAGGTTGCTCAAGCTTGCAAGTGCAGGCTAGTTGCTAGAAAGCCCATGCAAGCAGTCTCATGCCAGGTCTCCTATTTTGCAGCCAGGACATGTGCAGGTAGATATTCAGAGAATCAGGGGTTTGAAGCTGCTGGTGGCAGTGGACAGATATACCAAGTACAAGACCCTAGAGATCCTGCCTGACATGGAGAAGCCTACGTTGATTGCTGCTCTGAAGTTGACAAGGAGCAGGTACCCTGGGTTGGAGTTGCTGCAGTGTGACATTCAGTTTGAGTGCTGTGAGAACCTGCCAGAATTTCCAGAGTTGCTGATTACACCCAGGGAGAGCCACGGCCAGCAAGGGGTTGTGGAGAGAGCCATCCAGAAGATCAAGACTGTGATGCTGGTGGAGTGGATTCCAAGGACGTCATCTGCCATTGTGACATCTGCATGGCTACGTTCTGTGGAGGATAGGCTGAACCTTAATTAGGACTCCCATGTTCTTTGGTGACATTGCCATCAATCCTCTTATGCTGCACACCAGGATGCTGCCAGCTGATGCTGAGCAGGCGTGGAAGGAGAAGCTAGAGGCCAAGTTCCTCAATTAAGCTGAGGCAGAAAGACAAGGGCTGGAGTGTCCTAGAACCTAACGTTGGACAACAGGTTGTTGTGTGGAAGGAGCCAAGCTTTCCAGGGAAACGTGGCAGCTGGCATGATGGGGTGGTGACCCGAGTAGAAGCCGCTGGCCATAAGTGCTGGGTGGCCATTGATGGCTCCCAAGCAGTGCACCGTCTGTCCTGGTCAAAGATCCGTCCCCGGGGAGGTAATCAAGGAGACCTCTTCCAGGTGCCCGTTGGTGTACAAGGCGGGGGTGACGTGGAACTTCCTGATCAGGGTGCTACAGCTGTATCGAGCCCTCAGGGTGACCCTGGCCCGGCCCCTGGGGTACCTTCACATACGGTGGTTGGGCAAGCAGGCGGACAGGCTGCACCTCCGGAACGGCCCGACACCAGGCCTAGGGGTGTGCGTCTATCAGATATTGTACAGGCTTTGCAAAGAGCCAAGAAGGAGCCTAAGGTGTCCAAGCAATTGTCCAGTTGGATGAACCTGAGGCAGCTGCCATGGAAGTAGATACCAATGCACAGGTTTCTGTCATGGGACCTCAGCATACAGGAGAACTGCTGGTCGGTGAACCAAGTTGCCCCTGGGTGTCTGACTTCAGTGGTAGGACGCATCTAAGGGTGTTGGGAGAGGTTACTGCCCCTGTCATGGGTGTGGATGTGACCTTCCTTGTCCTAGAAGACTATGATGGCCCTGTGATTTTGGGTCAGAATTTTCTGGGCAATCCTGGGATTTCTATCAGAGCTACAGCTCTGAGAAGAGATGGCTGGGGGATGATTCCCCTAGAAAATTTCAGGACAACATTTCCAATCAGGTGCAGGGCCAAGCCGGTCAAGGGTGTAAAATGGGATGAAGGGGAGGTGCCCCCAGCAGCCAGTTTGGTGATTCCAGCTGTGTTGCACCCCAGCAGTATTGGCATAACTCACAGGAGCCTTGCTGCACACTCTCCTTTGACATATGACCAGCTAGTCCAAGAGATGAGCTCGCCTATACTTTGTTTGAGGCTTGGAAGCTCGCCTTCTCCAAGGCATTGGAGGAGTGGTTGCAGTTTGAGTGTGCTGCACCAACAGACAGGCGTCCCCCAGCATCAAGGAAGCTTGCTTTGAGATTTGTGCTGAAGAGGAAGGTTGTGGATGAGGTATCAGTGCCCCATGTCAGGCCTGTCCTGAATGAGTATCACGGCACGGGGAGTCTGCTGGGAGAGGAGCTGTACACGCCAGGAATGTTACACGACATGCACGTGGAGAATTTTGCTATGTCTTTACGTGGGGTTGCTGAACAGGGGAGCAGCTATGTCATCAGTGCTGCTGGACTTCAAGAGGGCATTTTAAAAATCTGATCCAGAAGTGGCCAGGAGAGTGTGGAAGCAGGATGAGCCTTACTGTGTTGAGGTACCTGCTATCTGGAAGCTGGAGCTGCATCAACATTTCCTGGTTATTCTGAAGGGCCTGGAAGGACTCAGGTCGAGCCCTATCATCTGGAGACTCACGCTGCAGGAAGCTCTGATCAGTGAGTGCATGTGGCTTGAGAGTAGTTAGTAAATGGGAATGACCGACTATGTACAATGCTTGAGAACACGGTGTGCTGAGAGCAATGAATTGCTTAGCTTATTAGAAAATAGGTTTACCCTTTATCAACGTTCCTCTCACTGGCTGCGCCGCCAGTGACCGTTGGGTGCAGACCGTTGGCCCGAGGCCGCACGATGACAGGTCGCAGTCTAGTCACTGCATCGTGTGATCACAGATCAATGCACGCTGCAGTACGGTCCCTATCTAGGATACTCTAGTACCGTCCAATGACAGGACACTACGTATACTGGGTACTGACATCTGTCACGTACCCCAGTACCCAAAGTACCTATCTAGGGAAACGTATGCGACTTGACTAGCATTCCTATCTGCATAGCCCACGTGGTATTTATATTCACATACCAACGTAGGTTTACAAGGCTTATTCATACGTTGTATTCACAATGCCTTTGAGACTTAGTCTACAGCAAAGCATGGAGACTAACTCCAGTATTGTTTTATTATTTATTTCTTAATGCAGGTCTGCACCCCCAACATTATTGTTATTGTTTTTAAGTTGATTAGGGGTACAAAAGAGACATGGCTGGTTGAGCCAGGTTGGTTACAGCTGGCTGTTCTGGCCAGGTGTTAAATTGCACATTAAATAAGGTGTACACAGCTGGCTGGTTTGGCCAGTTATTGGAGCACACATTAAGTAAGTGTATACAAAGCTTGTGTCCTCAAGCTGCAAATGGATACAAATCTGACCTAGCCAGCACTCACACCCCACAGCAAATGTGTTGAATTTTATGGCGCCCAGCAGCTATCGCTGTGGTAAGGGGGTGTGGTGGTTGTGTACTGAGCTATGGCCAGTCATTTATTCAAACACTGACTCTGATACCATAGGGGTTCATATTCTGAAAGAGGAGCTGGTACTGTGGCCAGCAGCATCCCTCAGCTTGGTTAAGGCATCTGCTGGGTTTTCTCATCTTCCACATGAGCCAGCTGGAAAGTATAGGTTGCCTCCTGTTTGAGGATCACCCAATCCAGGTCAGTGTGGACAGCAGCAGAAACAGATTTCTTGGTTAGAAAACTGATCACAGAGTAGCTGTCAGTATAGAGATGTGAGATGACATTGCATGTGCTGCCTGCCTGGGTTTGTAGCCAGGTGAGCATGTGCTGCAGGGAACGAGCATGCAATGCAGCAGACACCACAGCACGACATTCAGCTGAGTTGCTGCTGCCAGGTTTTCTGCGGTGTAGCCTGCTGTACCAGGAAGTGAGGGACATGTAATCTGACCTGTTGGTGAGAAAAAACAGCCCTGATTCCCGTGCCCCCATCTGATTGATTGTTCTGCTCTCCATGGAGCTGTCCATGACACTGTGGATGTGGATGTCTTCCATCAGATTCAGGCCATGGAGGATGAGGGGGGGCAGTCATGGATCAACTTCCTGATGTGACTGCATTTTATTTGACTAGAACATCATGGGTGACCCTGCTGATGACAGCTAAGGGAGCCCCACAGATGGCTGACCACCACCCCAGTTTGCCCTGAACAGTGGCACACATGTGTAAGGGGAGGCAGGTGTGATGCAGCAGATCTAGACAATCTTGAATATATTCTGCAGGAGGAGAGAGAGAGCAGACCCCTTGATCTGGCTGCCTGTGCAGCTGCAACATGATGCCACAGAACTGGATGGGGGTTGTGCTCAATTCCACCTGTTTGCCAATCTCATATGATTCCTGGACCTGCTGAATAAATTTTCCACCTCAGCTCTAGGCCCACAAATGAGTTGGTCATCTCCATGCCACACAAAGAACAGCAGTCCAGAGGGGGTGGGTACAACAAAAAAGCATGGGTCCAGGTCATCATACGTGGCCTTGAGCTTTTTGAATACTTCCTCTGCTGAGTCTCTGAAAATTTTGGGGGCACTGACAAGCCCTTCCACCCCAATGTTGATGATAAGGTGGGGCTCATCAATGTAAGGTTTCCACACAGCTGGGGTGTCTACCACGTACACCTTCCCTTTCCACACAGATTCAGCCTTTTCTGGGTCCCCCCTGAGGAAGGCCCTTTTAATATCAGTGGCTTTGCAGACATAGTCTTGGCCTGCATTGAGGTTGTGGAGGAATAGGGAGAGCATGATCCTGAGTGAGGTTTGTTGCAGCCCAGGTGTGTAGGTTTCCCCTTTTGGCAGTGTGGATGTCCCCTTTAATTCTGTGACACATGGTCTGGCATGGAAGATTGGGGAGCCCACTTTTTGTGGTTTTTGTTTGAGAACAAATTTTAATCTGAGCTTTTTGGCTCCCTCTGGCACGTCCCATGAAGGGGTGACAGGAGGTTTGTATTGAGGGTTTTTGGGGTTGGGCAGGACCCATTCCTGCCTGGCTTGGTGGACAATGGCCATCAGCCACTTGGTAAACCCTTTTTGTGTTTTGCATTCTTGTATGACGTGGGAGATTTGGTGGGGTGAGTGCATGGCTATGTCCCACTTACCCAGCCCAAAGGCTGAGGGATGGAGGAACTGGCTGTGCACTAACTTGTCCAGATCAGGGATCTCCCCTGGTGCATACTGAGTGTTGACTGCCTTGATGACAGCATCCATACCAGGGACAATACTGGAGAGAGGGATTTTAAAGTGGTCCAGAGGAACTGCACCCACCCCTGTGACACTGAGCTCATTAGCTGAGATAAGCACCCCAGGATAGGATACAAAAGGTTCCCCCAACAAGGTGTTACCAGAGTACCCCTCCACCACCTGGAAGGGTGTCTGAATACCAAGTATAGGGAGCATCACTTGTCCCACTACATCCAGTGAGCTTTGGCCTGAGAAATCCTGCACCCGTGCCCAAAATGAAGGTGCAATCTCAAGACCAGGGATGGCTTGTGCACTGATCACACTGACCTGTGCCTGAGTGTCTATTGCCAGGGTCCAGGGGTCCTGACTAGTGCACACAGCTGAGACTTTTGCCAACCCTGCGGCCACAGCAGCTTGTTGCTTATGTGACCTGTGTAGTGCTTGCAAGGCGACTGCCAATTTGACCTCAGAGCGGGAGGTTGGCAGACAGGTTCGTGCCTTGGGGCTGAGCTAATGCTTCCAACCCAGCTACCTCGTGCCTGGTTAAGCAATCCCCAGGTTGTGAAGTGGGCCTGGCTTCACTGAGGGTGGAAGGGTTCACAGAGGGTGCTGTGGTGCTGTCAACAGCAGTAATTGGTGGCTCAGGGCTACTGCTGGGCATGCTGGAGTTGCCAGATAGAAGTAGTGAGTCCATGCTTAAAGACTCTTCCCCAGGCACGTCTGCCATGGGAGAATAATACTTCTTAATTCTATGACAGCTCACCCTGTGACGCTTCCCATTGATATTGTGCTTGACCTCCACGGTCTTGCTGTTTTTGGTAAATCCACGGATGGTAACTGGACCTAGCCAAGTTCCAACCTTACCAAAGCTGTTTTCCTTGTAATAGAGAACTTGATCACCTTTTTGGAATACTGGCCTGGGATGGGTTTTATCTTTTTCTGCCAGTTTTGCTGAGGTTTGTGCACGTGCAGTGTTGTACAGTGCTATCACCTCTGGGGGATATACACCTGCCTGCAGGCCTGCTGGGATTACTTCACCCCACTTGGCATGCAAGACAGGTCTCATGTTTAGGGTTGTGCACATTTCATGACACCAGAGTGCCCTGTCACAATAGACCCCTGAAGTAGCATCCTTGGAAGGATTTTTGGCTAGTAGGGTTTTGACAGATCTGATGGTTCTTTCAATGACCCCCTGACCCTCATGATCTTCCAGCCCAGCAATCTCTATTGCTTCACACCCTTCCAGGTCAGTCAGACAAGAAAATTGTTGATCAAGCAAAATTCTGTCAACTGGGTAGAATCTGGGTAAAGCAATCATGAGTGCAACACGTAGCTGCCCTGCAGACATGCCAGGTAGGGGTTCCATTACTGTGAACCTGGACCATGAATCTTTTAGGATCAGGTAGGGTTGGACATCTTTGTTGATGTGCATCACATCCCCCACTATCATGCCCCTAGTGGTGGAAGGAGTTGCAGTATGCCATTTTTGAGGTTTGGGGCTATTGAACTGACATTCTTGACAGTGTTGTCTAGCCAGTTTTACTGCATTCCTGAGTTGTTTTCCCATGCTACTACCCCCCAGCCGTCTGGCCAGTTCCTCAGCCACTGTTTCATGACCCATGGCTAGGTGCAGCTGATGAGCAAGCTCCTTGATATCTATGGAGTTGTCAACAGTAGGGGTTAGTGCTTTTATGTAAGGTTCCAGGACAGGGTGTTGGGAGGACAGTAAGGTTGCTGCCTCAAAATCAATTATGCCCTGGCTGCCATCCCCAATGGTAATGAGATCATCATCCTCAGAGTAAGCAAGGTGAGAGAACTCACATTGATTTGGGTAGCGAGGCCTGTTGCAACGGCTGCCTGGAGCTGGCCAGGTTGTGCCTCGTGTAGTGGCAGCCTGAGCAGAGATCCACATTGTTGACCAGTGTGGGGTTGTGGTTGCACTGGTTGCGGCTGTGCCCCGTCTGGAAGCACCTCAGGCACCTGACCCTTCCAGGGTTGCCAGGTTGCCTATTGTTGTTGTTGTTGTTGTTGTTGTTGTTGTTGTTGTTGTTGTTGTTGTTGTTGTTGTTGTTGTTGTTGTTGTTGTTGTTGTTGTTGTTGTTGTTGTTGTTGTTGTTGTTGTTGTTGTTGTTGTTGTTGTTGTTGTTGTTGTTGTTGTTGTTGTTGTTGTTGTTGTTGTTGTTGTTGTTGTTGTTGTTGTTGTTGTTGTTGTTGTTGTTGTTGTTGTTGTTGTTGTTGTTGTTGTTGTTGTTGTTGTTGTTGTTGTTGTTGTTGTTGTTGTTGTTGTTGTTGTTGTTGTTGTTGTTGTTGTTGTTGTTGTTGTTGTTGTTGTTGTTGTTGTTGTTGTTGTTGTTGTTGTTGTTGTTGTTGTTGTTGTTGTTGTTGTTGTTGTTGTTGTTGTTGTTGTTGTTGTTGTTGTTGTTGTTGTTGTTGTTGTTGTTGTTGTTGTTGTTGTTGTTGTTGTTGTTGTTGTTGTTGTTGTTGTTGTTGTTGTTGTTGTTGTTGTTGTTGTTGTTGTTGTTGTTGTTGTTGTTGTTGTTGTTGTTGTTGTTGTTGTTGTTGTTGTTGTTGTTGTTGTTGTTGTTGTTGTTGTTGTTGTTGTTGTTGTTGTTGTTGTTGTTGTTGTTGTTGTTGTTGTTGTTGTTGTTGTTGTTGTTGTTGTTGTTGTTGTTGTTGTTGTTGTTGTTGTTGTTGTTGTTGTTGTTGTTGTTGTTGCCCTGTTGGGGCCGGTTGTTGTTGTTGTTATTGTTAATTAATCGCAGCTTTTCTTGTTTGTTCATTGTATTGATGGAGAGGACAGTATCTTTGCTGCCTCAAAACCCACCATGGTTCGGTAACATTTTCGTTTGTTTGCTTGTAATGAGAGGACAGTAGCTGTGCTGCCTCAACACCAACCATGGTTTGTTAACCGTTTCGTTTGTTTGTTTGCAGTGAGAGGACAGTAGCCGTGCCGCCTCAACACCAACCATGGCTTGGTAACCGTTTCGTTTGTTTGTTTGTAGTGAGAGGACAGCATCTGTCTGTGCTGCCTCAACACCAACCATGGTTTGGTAACAGTTTTGTTTGTTTGTTTGTGTTCTGTTAGTGTTTCTTGTTATTGCCTCCCGGTGCTGCTTGAGCGTTAGCACCAGCCAGGTCTTTACCCGCAAGTACATGCGTTTGGTAATGGCTTCTGCCACTACTGCATGCGTTATTGATTATGTGCGGCGGCTGGGCAAGCTCCATGTCTAGGGAGTTGACAGCAGTGGGTTTGATTAAGGGCCCTCAGCCCTGACATAGAGAGGATCAACAGTCTCCCTAGAGGGTAGAGGCTGTGCTGCCAAGAAAGCAACAATACCCTTACACTCATCCCAAATAAAATGGGGAGATCTGCGTTCAAAAGACATGACATTCATTCAGATAACTCACGTTGGGGTGGACGGTGATACTTGTCTCGTTTGCATATGCCGTCCAGCCCAGGCCGCCCACCGCCGGCGATGGGGATAGGCCAGGAGTGCTTTTATCACATAACAGCTGGAGCGTTTCTATGCTCCTCATGCTGCAGCGATAGCTTTCTGTTTGGTTATGATATGTTGAAAAGATAGCCACCGCTCTTGAGCATTATATCAGAGCATGCATGAGGAAAGAAAGCAACGGACTTGCTTACGCTGGAAGCCCCAGGGGCCGGAGCGGGGCCGGTGCCTCCTGGGGGGTTGTTTTCCTGCCGCATTGCCGTCGCCATGGCTGCTCCAGCAGTGGGTGCTGCTGTCGCAGCCGCCGGGGAAGAGGGTTGTTCGGTGCCCCGTAGGGGAAACGGCTCCGCCACCGGCTGGCGCACAGGGGAGGGGGGTTGTTCGGACTGCCTCGCGGCAGCCGGACCCTCCACCTGGCTGGTATTGTCATTGTTGTTCTTTTATTTTCTTTTTCTTTTTCCTTGTCTTCTTTTTGTTTTGTTGTTATTGCATGCAGGCGCACCGACATCAGCCGGTGCCCTGTTGTCTGGCGGACGACGCTGATCATCATCGTCGTCCCCAAGATATAGTTTCTTTTTTTTTTTTTTTTTTTTCTTTTCTTCTTTTTTTTCCAGTGCCGGTTTGAACCATTGTTGAGTTTGATGTTGCTGAAGAGCGTTTGTAAAATTCAAGTTAGTAAATGGGAATGACCGACTATGTACAATGCTTGAGAACACGGTGTGCTGAGAGCAATGAATTGCTTAGCTTATTAGAAAATAGGTTTTAGTTACGTTAAATAGTGCCGGAACCTTTTGCCCACTGAGGCAAATCGGTCGGTCACACTATTTTGCCCGGAATAACCACTTCCGAGCACCCAAGTTAATTCGGCCGGCGTGAACTTGAGTGTTCCGGCGAGTGGTTATCGCCGGTAATATTGTGCGGAACCTGAGAAGCCCAAGTGGCAAAAAGGTTTCCGCACAATATTAACCTAACTAAGACCTGGATCCTTGCGGGGCGCAGGTTCGAATCCACTCGGAAGCGGATTATTTGGGGGAATAATTCGTTCCGATTTGGCACCCGGCTCTAATCATATGCGCACCAAGGAGATGCTCATATATTCAATCATATTCATATCGATATTCGCGCGAACCGGCGCTCATATTCGATCATATTCATATCTACGGGTGTTCCGAGCCTAGTGATTCGTCCTCGCCCCAAGAGGCTAGGTTTTAGTTAGGTTAATATTGTGCGGAAACCTTTTTGCCACTTGGGCTTCTCAGGTTCCGCACAATATTACCGGCGATAACCACTCGCCGGAACACTCAAGTTCACGCCGGCGTGAACTTGAGTGTTCCGGCGAGTGGTTATCGCCGGTAATATTGTGCGGAACCTGAGAAGCCCAAGTGGCAAAAAGGTTTCCGCACAATATTAACCTAACTAGAGTGTCTTCAGTTGATCCCTGTTTGTTGCTGGCCCAATGGGAGGGTCTGCCAGTGTATGCTAGTTTGCATGGAGATGATCTGCATTTGTTAGCCCCCACGACCTGGCTGAAGAAGTTTATTCCTGTCATCAGTGGCAAGTTTTCACTGGGCAAGGAGCTGTGGCAGGAACCCAACAAGCCTGTAGTGTTCTGTGGAATGCAGGCTACCCTGTTCAAGAGGGATGGGGAGTGGAGTATCAGGCTTCAGGCTGGAGGAGATTATAAACAGACCATTGTGAAGGCCTTGCCAGAGAAGATCACCCAGGCTGCAGGTCCTGAGTTGAGAGGCATGTGGGCCTGGTTTGCCAGCATCTGTGGTCCGTCTTTGATGGTCCATATAGCAGAATGCCTGATGATGTGCTTGAGGATGAGAAGCCTCGAGTCATAGCCCGATTGGTGGAGAGTACCCCTGATCTGATTTTGTCTGGGATTGACTTTGCCCAGCCTATCACCTTGGAGATCTTTGTTGACAGTTCCATGGATGCTCGCCAGGTAACCAAGGTCAGGGGGAGATCTGCTGCTCTGTTTGCTTTTTATCAGAGCAGGGCAAGTTTGTTCAGCTGGTACAGCAGACTACAGAAGAGGGTCTGTATCAGTTCAGATGTGGCAGAATGCAGGGCCATATGCGAGGGGATCCAGTCCAGTTTGTACATAAAGTAGTTAATGCTGGAGCTGGCTTCAGTTACCCCTTGGTCCTTGCAGATGGAGACGTTGTTGCTAACAGACAGCATGGGTATGGTCCAGTTTGTTCACAAGCAGCTGGCCAGGAGCCGGGATCTGGATTATTTGTTGCTGAAGTCGAGTTGGCCAGTTTGGTTGACTTGAAGCATATCCCTGGCGAGGAGAACCCTGCTGATTGACCAAGCTGCCACACAAGGCCCCAGCCCAGTACAATGTACTGAGGAAGCTCATGAATGCTGACTGCCAAGTTGGTCTATCTGTCTAAAAGCTGAGAGCTGGGTGCTTAATAAGTCTCTGGATATCAGGCTGGGAGCTTGATTGTACATAATCCTGAGCACACCTTGAGGGGTGAGACATGTCTCTGGTGTGGGAATGTCTGACATTGTCTCTGATGCATGGAGAGATGTCTATCTGGGGTTTTCATCTCAGTCTGAGGTTTCCCCAGATCTGTGGTTTGTGGGCGGGGTTCGATTCCCTGGTGCCGTCTTAAGGCGGAGTTTCACGGACTGGCTGACCCATCCATCATGCTGATGAGGTGGCGACAGGTCCCCTGATTTTCCACGGTTGGAATGAGTATAGGAGCTTGTGGGTTTGCATGTGCTTCGCGTAGATGTTGTATCTGGTTCGATAAGGGGCAGCTTACCGGCGCCGACTCCTGTCTGGGGGTCAGCAATGTTTTCTGATGAGCTGTTGTGGGTGATCTGTGGGGTTTCGCCTAAGGTCCTGAAGGTTGTACATACTTCTCAAGTTCTTCACTGAACACCTATGGGCTGCCACAGTTGGCCAACCTCTTGTACATGGGTAACACAACGAGCCTCCCAGGAAGGGATAGGGACTCATTGTAATTTGTTTGTGCTCCTGAACCAGTATGGGTGCTATGTACATATAATAAGGAATCCAAGCTGGCTGTCATGCCCAGAGGGTTGTGACTTGTAGTCGGGGAGGATGTCAAGTACCGGCCATTGTGTGTGTTTGTATGTAGACTTGTGTGAGCTGCTACAGCTCAAGAAAAGAAAGGATTGGAGTTAACGCCAAGCGCATTGGCGTGTTCCTGATTCGGCATATCTCTGCGATTCCCGCGGCACCGGAACGAGTTCATTTCGACAAGTATCAAGAAAGTTATGGTGTTCCGACTTCCCGGTCGCGCGCGCGAGCCGGCTGTTCTTCTAATTCGTGCGAGAATATGTGCCGACGGCATACTGGGCCGACAGTAATTCCTGGGCTGACAGGAATTACCTATAGGTGCTGTACCTACGACGGTATTGGATTAATACGTCGTACGCAGGAAATAGGAACCTTAACCTGTGGTCTGTTGGTACCGCAGGCTTAGTCCTGGACTTCTGGGTGCAGACGCAATAATCACTGTGGACTGTACTCTGTGGTCACTGTGCCTATAACTGTATGGCAGACCTACTGTATAGGATCTGGGCGCTGTACAGGTTGTGAATACTGTACCGGGAGTGTTAATACTGAGCAGGCCCTCCGAGGCTGCTCAGGCCTAGCAAAGCACAGTGCACAAGTATATAAAGAATAGGCTAGTGCCAATTGGGCATCTCTTGCGAGCCCGCCTCACGTGTGTTGCCTTGACTTGGCAAACTCGTGTCTAAGCCTCAAGCATCTGAGTGCTGTAACATTATCCAATTATAACAAAGCTCCGTTCCAACCACATTCACACATTGCTGCATTGCAACCATATCCTTATACATTGCGTTTAAAAACGTTAACTTAAGGGGGCAGCGACATCATCGTGCACACAGTTCAGGCCTACCTAGAGACGCATCCGACCCATGTGGCGCTGAAGGTGGATTGCCACAATGCGTTCAATGCTGTCACCAAGGCTAGCATCTTTGAGGCCGTCGGCGAGGCGTTCCCTGACCTTCTTGCGTGGACAGCAGCCTGCTACGGCGAACCCACTCAACTCTCCTTCCTCATGGAGGATGGGACGTTCGCCGACGTCGCTTCCCGCACGGGAACCCAGCAAGGTGACCCCCTCGGCCCCTTTTACCTGTCTGCCCCGCTGCACAAGGCTCTCCAAGGTGTCCACGCTGCGCACCCGGATCATCCGGTGCTCCTCGCCTATATGGACGATATCCATGCCCTTGGCCCGGCCGACGCTGTGGTTGCCGCCCTGGCTGCCCTTGAAGTGGCCATGGCGGCCATCAACCTTCGGCTCACCCTCCCCAAGTGTGCAGTCTTTTCGCCCCAGGGGGACTGCTCTGGCTTCCCCGCGGCTATCCCGGGGGCATTGGCGCGGGCGCGTGGTTTCTCGTGCCTGGGCGTCCCTGTGGGTGACCCTGACTACGTCGAAGAGGAGCTCCGGGCCACCGTGGAACAGCGCACCCATGTCCTCGAGACTTGGGCGCGCCTCAAGGACCCCCAGACCAAAGGGCTCCTCCTGTGGTTTTGCGCCCACCTGCGGGTGGTTCACTGGCTCCGTGGCGCTCCCCCCCACTTGGTGCGGCTTGCCGCGGAAGGCCATGACGAGCGCATTCAGGCCGCCTTGCAGGTGCTCCTCCCCGGCCCTAGCCTGCCAGCTCACTCCATGCGCTTGGCCACCCTCCCCTGCCGCATGGGCGGGTGTGGGCTCACCCGCTCCGCCCGCCTCGCCCCCGCCGCCTTCCTTGGCTCTGTTGCTCGATCAGGCCTGGGCGGAGATCCGCCGGTTGGTCCCCAGCGCCGTCAGCGCCATTCCCGACTTGGTCACCCCCTCCCCCTTCCCCTTTAATTGTGCAGGCTGTGCAGGATTCTTACCTCGGGATCCAGCAGGCTTGCGACCTCGTCCGCCCCGCTCAGGCCGTCCACCGTCGCCTGCCCCGGGGCACGCCCGCGGCGTGTCCACTGTCGTCAGTCCTAGTGTCTTCCCTGCCTGCGTTCATGAAAAACAACAAAAGACCTACGCGGGTATACTACACTGTGCCGACTGGATGGGTCTGCATGCGAGCTTGAACGATCAGGGGAAGGCTTGGCTTCACTCCGTTTCCCTTGAGGGGAGCGTGGGGTCCGCATTCCTGCGCGCCCTCCGGCCCATGAGCCCTTTGTTCACGCTGGTTCCGGCCCTTTACGCCATCGCTCTCCGCCACCAGCTCTTTGCCCCGCAACTTCTCATCACGCGGCGGGTGCGTCCTGCGGCAGCTGCGGGCTTGCTCTGGATACTACTGGGACGCACTACATCGCGTGCATGGGTGCATGGCCAGTGCAGAACCAGAACTGGTTCCTCTATCTCCATACCGCTCTCCTCCGGGTGGTGTGTGCCATGGTTCGGTCGGTCTTTCCCCACTCCACCATCAAGTGCGAGGACGCGGATGGGGCCGCCCTCTACTCACCCAACCACCGCCCCGACATTACCGTGCTTGACTACGACGGGCAGGGTTGCCACCTGCTCATCGATGTCTCCGTGGCTCGGCCGCTTTCCGGTCGCCACATCCTCCGGGCGGCTGTGGATGCCGGCGCTGCTGCCTCTGTGGCTGAGCGCGACAAGTTTGCCTCCTACGGCAATGTGGGGCCCCACCCGGTCATCCCCTTTTTTGTTCTTGAGGAGTTTTGGGTCATGGGCCCCAAGACAGCGGAGTTTTTCCACGAGTGCTGCCAGCGCCGTGAAGACCGCCTCGACCTCGAGGGTCAGACCGCCCCGTGGTCGGCCCGAACGTGGTCCTCGTATTGGCGGCAGCGCCTGTCACTCGCCCTCACTCGCACCGTGGCTGATGTGTTATTCCGCCGCACCCGGGCCGACTTTGTCGCGACCCATGCGGTCTAGATCCCTTCCAGGCCTGCATGGTGGGCCGGCAGCGCTGTTGCTGCGTGTAGTTTTGTGATGTATAGTTCGTTGTACCTTGTGCAGCTGCATGGCGTGATCCTTGGATGTCTGTGTCAGATTACTATTAATTTCTTCAGGGTTATTCTCCCAGTTATCGGGTTTTTCCTTATGTTGCATGCCTATCTCACCTCCGTAATCTATCATTCTCAATGAATATATACCGCGCGCGCGCACTAGTGCCATTTTGGCCCCTTAATTGCGGCCTGTTGGCATGTGTTATATGGCATGGTCTCTTGTTTTATCACCTGGATATGGTGCATTATGCCCATTTGGGCATCCCTTGTTGTTTCATGCCAATTGGTTTTGTGTTGTTGTACTACCATTTATACCCATGCCAGCTGGCACCGTTATAACGGTGCCAGCTGGCTTTGGCCATTTTGTGGCTAGCGTTCACAGTTTTGTGACATTTCATGTTGTGAATGCATTGATGGCATGTCTATTCTGATCAGGCACTCCGCAAAGGTGAAAACCTTTGCGTTCAGTGCCGGGCCGCGGAAAACGCGGAAAACGCGATCTGCAAATGAATCCGACCGGAATCGAACTGGGGACCTCTCGCACCAATTTTGCTGACTATAGGACGGACGTCTCCGGTTACCATGGCATCGCCAACTTACACCTACAGTCATCCGCAAAAGTTCTCCTGGCCGGGGAGTGATGCAAGCCTTTCGGATTTGGTACTAGATAAATCACGCGAGATCTGTGTGTAGGAGTACTACACATGTCTATGATTATAATAACCTGCCTTTAAAAGGCCAGGGCCAACTGATTTGTGTAAATGGTCGATAATGCATTATATATGTCTCCAACCCCATGTGCACTGTACCCCTGAGGGCCCCTGAGGGGGGTGCTATTTTTAGCAGGTGTAGGGCATGGATATGTGACCAACCAAATTTCCCAAACATTATTTGATATAAAAGCATGCTTGGTTCCAACAAGGGTGGGCCAGAAAATGTTATTTGGCTAGTTACTCTCAGGCGCACAAAGTTACCCAAACTCAGTCCGTTCTCGTGGTTCCAGTTGAGACAATTGAAGGGTTAAGCAATGGCTAGAGCATGACGGCGTCTCAGCAGAGAGTGGCTAGAGCTCTGCATTGGCAAAGCATGGCTGACTCATCGGGATGCAGTAAGCCGGCTGCCCCATCATGGTACAGAGCCCACAGATAGGCTTAATTAATTGGAACGAACACACACATTTAGAGGCGCCGGTTTGGGAGAATATTAAGGCCTCTCCCGGAGCGTGAGGGTTTTTAGGGGCATTCCCAGGGTAAAACCACAACCCTCCCATTAAAAAAAAAATTTAAATTATAACATGCCTCGATCCGTTGGGAGATCATGTAGCACATATTCCTTGCTGGATGGGTGGAGGTACGTGGACGAAGCCGCGTAGTCGAACTAACCTAACTCTAAGCTTTCTAGGCTAGAAAATCCTAACTAGCTACACTACTCAGCAAAACGCCCCTTCCTCTTGGGGGGAGGGGGCTTGCCCACAGCAGGGGCTGGCGTGTGAGCCTGGACAATCTTCTTCTTCTTGTTCTGCATGGCAGTCCAAAGAAGGGAGAGGGAGTGGATGCGGTGCTCAATTAACTGAGCGCTGGGACCACTAGGTCGGCCAGCAACATCTGGGCGTAGTTCATGGCAGGTTTGCCTAGCTTCCTAGGAATGTCCTTGGGGCCAGGCCAGGTCAAGATATGCCGCCCTGGTTGGCCAAGCCGCTGGGGGCCGGCCAGACCAAGGGCGGTGTACGTCCGGCGACCTGGCTGGTGCAAGCAAGATGTCCTACAAATGCTATCCTACACTGCCTAATCTTGTCCGTATTTCGGAAATACGAGGCATACCCTGATACAAAGGCTCTAATGACCTATGCTTGGAAAAACCTACATTCACCAATCCCCCCACGCCAGGGCTTAATTGAGCTCTGATGAGTAATTGTGGCCAGAATACCTCCGCCACAAGCAGGACCCCCAGAAAGGTGTACTGGAGGGGCGGGGACCTGATGATCAACCACAAGATGTGGACGCCCCCTGCGGGCTAGAACAATAGCCCTAGCTTGTATCCATTGGTAGTCACTGCCGCCATGGCAGCCATGCTTAGAATGTTTGCTGCCCTAGCTGTGCCACCATACCTAGTCACGTGCACCGCTAACACACGCGGTACACCAGCCATAGCCTTAGCTTAGTCCTTGTACAGCCATGCTACGTCCTGGCTATGCTCAGATTACTTGCATGCCCACGCTCCTTGTTATGATATATGCTTTTGGAATTTATTATTTAATGGTGGTGCCTGTGCACTTTGTGCACCCAGAGCTTGTGTACATAGTTTACACCCTGTAGACCCTTGCAGGAAGTAGCCCAGAATGTATGAAAAGCCATATGCCCCTTCTCAGGGATATGTGCTACATATACTCCCAACGGAGTTATGTTCCTAATTTTAATTAATCAAGTAATTAATGGGGAATGCAGTGCTCCGTGGTTCCCCGACGGGGACACGAGACTAATTAACTAATTAATTGAGCTTCCATGGTCCGGTTCTTCGAGCCTTTCAGCCTGGGCTAGTTGTCTCAAATGTTGGTACACAGGACACAGTTGATACACTGCCTCGTCCTAGGCAAGCCGCCCAGGTGTCTAAGCCACAATGAAGCTCAGACTGCCGCATGCGTGGTTCACCCAGGCAGTGCCAGCTGTCCCTTCTTGTAAGAACGACATGGGCACACTCTCTGCACCCCCTTGGCCGCTCCGGCACAGCTGAATAGCAGTGGCTGGGACGCCATGAAGCAGGTGCCACCGGCCAGGCACGGCTGCAGGATGCCGGCCGCGGTGCCTCGTGTGCCCTCCGCCTTGCACAGCTCCAGCTGCATGACCGCGCTGAGGAAACGCGCTGCGGAAAACCAGGGGCCGGAATGCAAAACAAAGGATCACATGGCGGGAGATAGGGTGCGGGGGGAGCAGCTGTTAGGCAACCTAAGAACTGCCGGAACAAGGGGGAAATATCCTTACACGGTTCAACAATCGTCTTCACTTGTCGGCCAGGCCAGCGAGAGGTCTTACCTTGCCACCCCATTGCTCACGCGACAGTCCGTGCTAAAGTTGCTTGTTGAAGAGAAACATGGCCAGCCAGGAGCGGCACGTCTCAACGAAAAAGGTTTGTTTGACATACTGCGATAGAGCAATACCCCCACACAGGAAATCTTGCATCATGATGATTTGGCCTTGGTCATGGAGCAGTGTGCAGATACGATGCCAGGGGCCCGACCTAGTCATGATGACAGATTCTGACAAATAGTCAAGAAGACTTGAAATCATACTACCCATGAGACAAGCACACACCTGCTACCCATGATGAGACAAGCGCACACCTGTTACCCATGACGAGACAAGCGTACTACTACTACTACTACTACTACTACTACTACTACTACTACTACTACTACTACTACTACTACTACTACTACTACTACTACTACTACTACTACTACTACTACTACTACTACTACTACTACTACTACTACTACTACTACTACTACTATTACTACTACTACTGCTACTACTACTACTACTACTACTACCACTACCACTACTGCTACTACTACTACTACTACTACTACTACTACTACTACTACTACTACTACTACTACTACTACTACTACTACTACTACTACTACTACTACTACTACTACTACTACTACTACTACTACTACTACATCATCTATAACGGCAGCTTCGAGCTTCAATGAGCCGGATCTTCCAGACTTCAAGCCTTTGGCGTTTGCCTAATCGATACATCTACAGTAATGATTGTCTCACTCAACGTATATGCCTTGTGAGCACATTCCACACCTGCGGGTTGCCCCCTTGATGGGCCTCACCTTTGTTGATGACGGGGAAGAACTCAGGCTCACACACGAGGCCATTCGCATGGCACGCGTCCTCGCAGCTGACGCCCGCGTTGCCCACCACGCCCACCAGCGTGTCTAAGGGGGGCCAGTCCACGCGCGTCTTCACCCCGCAAAAGTCCTGGTGCTCCACGTACGCGGAAAGGCGCTCCAAATACCCCGCGGGGCTGAACTCAGCACGCAGCATTGGCTGCAGGACGTCCCCCGAGAACTGTCGCTCCTCAGGGTCCCAGGACGTCTCCACCAGCCGCTCCAGCCCCCGCCGCACCATCGCGATGCCAGGTGGCGTAAAGGGAAACGTCCACACGTGCGGCGTTCCGACGTGCCTCTCCAGGTAAGGGTGCTGCGACGTGAGTGCCCGCGCCGATGGCATCCCCCGGCGAGTGGTTCCTGTCTTAGTGACAGCGCCAGACATAGATGCCCCCAATCCGCCCTGGCCCGGCCCGGAAGAGCCACCAGTCCCATCAGAGACCATCGGGTTGAGGAAGATGCATCCCAGGGCCACCGCCTCGACAGGGGTGGGCCCCTCGCTGGGCGCGCCCACGCCCACCAGCACGGCCGCGCGCCGCAGCAGCCCCTGCAGCTCCTCATCTGCCAGGGACGCGTGATTCACCGCGGAGGGCGGCACGAGCGCCTGCACGAGGCGGTCAAACTCGGCACCTCCTCCACTACTCCCTGATCCTCCTCCACTTCCTGCTCCTGCACCACCCCCTGATGATGATAACCGCCCAGGCCCTGCTCCTACCCCACCTCCTGAAGATGCTGGCCCGCTGGCCGGCTTGGCCAGCATCGTGTGCAGCTGGAAGCCGACCTTGACGAGCATGTCTAGGTACTGGCGTACGAGCGGCACGCTGCGCGCGCCCTGCACCCACTCTCGCACGTCCTTGCCATACACGAGGGCTATCATGTCCTTGGACGTGCCGGCAGGGCCAGATGGGCTAATGGGCCCCTTCTTGTCGTCATCCTCGCCCTCTTCTGCAGCACCCCCGCCACTTCTGCTGGCACCGCCACCACCGTCATATAGATTCCCTTGGCTCGCCCGAACGTCTTCTCTCTCCTTCTCCCCATGTCTCTCATCGGCGTTGGTATTGATATTCGTCATCTTGCTGACGTCATTGGCGGCGATGGCGAACCCCAGGAAGGAGTTGTCCGGCGTGTGTGGGTACATGGTCAGGAACTGGCGCAGGTTCAGCCCCAGCCGGCCCAGCGGGTTATCCACGCGCGGATCGGCCACGGACTGCGACAGCCGCTCACCCACGTTGAACTCGGCGTGCGTGCCAAACGGGTCCAAAACTCGCACACGGCACCACATGGCACTAGCCACCGTGACGCCCCCACCGCCAGAAGCACTACTACTTATACGCCCTTTGCTCAGAGTTGCGCCCCCTGTCGCTTGTGCGGGACCCGTGACGTTGCCACCGGCCAGGGTCCCTGCCAACACCCCTGCCGCATCGACACCCCTCAGCTGGTCCACCCCGTAATGGTCGACATATATTAGACTATATGGGAGCGCCACGGGCTCCGGGGTTGGCTCACAGGTGGAGGCAGTAGCGGTGTTGGGGGTGGTCGGCCCGTCGGTCCTAGGGCCCAGAGACCGGACGATGGCGGCAACCGCATCGCTGGCTTCCGTCACGATGTCGACGAAATGGCCCAGCAGGGTGAGTGCGGTCATCAGGTCCGTCCACTGCATCAGCTCGCCCAGGCCCACGCCAGACACCCTGGATACCGCCAGGGAGAAGCGGCCAGGGTAGAGGAGCACGTGGCGGGGGCGGGCGAGCGTCGCTGCCGGCTCTTGCTGCGTGGAACGCAGGTGGTTGAGCCAGTGCTGGCGCGCACCACGTTCCCATGCGCCCCGCGTGCGCTCCACGCGGCGCACGCTCCACTTCATGCGCTCCATGGCGCGCAGCTTGGCCAGCAGGGCTTCCAGGGAGGGGAGGCGGAGAGCCAGCCCAGCCGAGGCCTCCCCTTTCCCTGGTTGTTCCACGGCTGCGGATCCTGCGCTCCCTTGAGGCAGGATGCCTCGGGCAAGATAAGGGAGGCATGCGCCCGGGTCGATGGGTAAGGGGCACTCCCCCGTCAGGTGGGATAGGTAACACCGAGCCGAGCACGGCGAGCCGTCGACCCCGCTCAGGCGGTGGCAAGCGTCGGATCTCCATGCCTGCAGCACGGTCTGGACGCGCTGCCTGCATTGCGGAAATTTCTTGTCGATCTCGACGATGGAGTCCTTCCAATCGCAGCGGGGTTTATCCGCCAAGTCATGTCCCGTCGGGGATAGCGCTCGCTTTTTAGGCCGCCCCACCGGGTATCTGGACCCTTCTTCGGCAGGGCCTGTCGAAGGCTGTAGGGCTTCCAAAACAACTGCAGTAACAGTACCATTTCGTCGCAATTCATCCTCCGATTCCGTGCCCGAGCCGATGTGCCCCCTGAGCTCCTCTATCTGTTGCTGCAATTCCTCCATGTCGCGCTGAACGGTCCCCTTTGAATTCATGACCTGGTCGCCGTAGTCTCGGAGAATTACAAGTAGACACCATTGTTGTAGAACTACTACCGTAAGGACTACCAACGCAAGAGGGCGAGGAACGCTGACCGTGCCCGAGAGCAAGGTAAAAGGCCATCCCATGTCCCAAGCCGGTAAGTCAATTAACCTCCAGAAAATCCTCTGACAAACGTTGCCCGTACCATGGTATTTCCACACCCGGTCGCGTGCAAGTCAGTTGGTGCAGAACGTTCGTTTGCTTTCATGCACCGGTTCACTGCCATATGCTCGCAGATGAATTGAATGGTCTATCAAAATAACACTGGTCTATCAAAATAGCACTGAGACTCGCCATGGCCCGCCATGTTCGAAGGTTGCGACTGTCGGACATGCCGGGCGCGCACGTGACGAGCCGGCAGCCCGCATAAGGTGCATGTTTGCCTGAAGCGGAATACCGTACTGAACGTATCATTTCTGCATGCTGCAAGAGGCTGCAAATTGGCTCTGGACTCACTCTGGACTCGCTCTGGACAACGTCGAGCGTAATTCAAACGGGTGGAGCCAAGCTGGCTGCAACGTGCCTGGCGGTGGCGCACATGCCCAAGGAGGCACGTGGCATGGCAAATGGCTTGGTCGACCGCAAAAAAATTCACCGCACCGCCACCAGTCCAAGTGAGCCCACGCACAAAAACACGGCGTCCCGCAGCCCGATATAACGTACATCGTAGGAGGCACGTTGCCCGTTTGCTGGTTACACCATGGGGGCCGCGGAGTCGCGAGCCGAGCCAGGGGAGGATGTAATTGCTTTGTTGGGAAAAACCATTGATAAAAGAACCGTGTCTGGGAGTAATGCCAGTGCAATACGAGCGGAGGCAACCATTCTTCTAAACAAGCTCGCGGCCGATCCACAAAGATCCGGTGTTTCGGGCGCTGGCATTCAAAATCTGGTGGATAGCAGCCTTCCGGATGAAGCTTTTTTCTCGTACTGTGCAGCATTGGTGGAGCAGTCCAGTACATCGGAGGCACAACCTACTCCACCGGCCCCGCAACAGGAGAAGGCAGTATCCTCGGATGTCAATACACCACCTGAACCGGTGTCCGACGCACAACCGGCGCCAGCGTCAAGCAGTAAGCCAGACGACGCTCCATCTGTGCCCAGCCAAGGTGCAGACCTCGACGTACAAGTCGCTGAGAAGCCTGATGCGTCGGAACAACCGGCACAATCTAGCCATGTTCCCGAGCAGGCCGAGGAGACCCCGGCTAGCACCACTGTCGTGCCCTCGGATGACATAAAAGCTGAGAACCTTGCGGCTATTACCAAGGCGGTTCCGCCGCCTATGCCGCTTGGCGCAAACGCCGCGCCCGAGTATGCCCTGCAGCCCCCCGTGATACAGGACTCGGGCATCCCCGTGGCGTCCATCCTCGAGAAGCTGAAAAAGCCCAGCGCGGTGCCGCCCCTGGGGGATGCTTTGCACGATGAGACTCCCCCAGGCGTGACGGATGATGCCATCCATTGCAGCAAGACCCTCAGCGTCAGCAGCAAGACCCCCGACGTGTCCTCTCGTGGCACCCCTGGCCAGGCGCTGACCCCCTTTGTCCTGGACGAGGGCATCCTCCAGTCAATCTCGGTGGATAGCCTGCTGGCGACGCACCTGCGCGCCAGCAGCAATGTTGTCCGCAGCCACGAGGGGGAGGGCACGGACCAGTCACCATTCCTGCGCTGGCTCGAGCAAGCTCAGCGGCAGCAGAAGAATGGCCCCAACAAAGGGCGCCCAGAGGATCCCGCTGCTGAGGAGGCCGCGCTTCTGGCGACCGCATCTCGTCTCAAAAAAGAAGCCGAGGGGATCTCCTCGGAAACGCTGACAGGCTCTGACAGCGCGGACGGGGAGGGCACCGACGGGGCCGGATCCTCCTTCCTGCACTGGTGGGTGACCGCGGCGGGCGCGCTGGCGAGCCAGAAGGAAGTGACGGAAGGCAGTCTTAAGGACGTCCATTCCTCGCTGGGCAAGCACGCCGCCCCTGCCACCTACACGGGTCATGAGCCGGCCACCTCCTCGTCCCACTTCCTGCACTGGCTGGCGTCGGCGTCTGATACGGCGCTGCAGCCGATGCCGGACCAGGTGCAGCCGGGAAGGGAGGACCTCCCTGCTGCGCGCCACAACTCGGCCATCATCGCGACCATGATGGCAGGTCTATCGCCACGGGAGATGCCCGCAGCGCCGCAGCGCCCTGCGGATGAGGATGTGGGTGATGATGAGGGCGCGAAGGTTGCTGCGGGTGGCAGCCCAGGGGCGCACGGTGCCGGCTCCGCCGGAGTTATGGACGCTAGTGGTCATGCCGAGGCAGATGCTAGTGGTCACGTTGAGGCTGGTGTGGGTGATCCGGCTGTGACGGAGGCTGCTCTCGGGGCCGCGGTGGAAGGCGCGGCGACGCCCGAGAACGCACCCAGGGTCCCTGAGGTGGCGATGGTCAGGGAGCACGACGCGTGGGTGCTGGTGGAGGGCGGCGCGGCGATGGAGGCAGACAAGGAGGGTGAGAGTGGTGTCGTGACGGCGGCGGCAGTAGAACATGATAGAGATATGGCTGCAGGGGGGCAGAGAGGCGTGGCAGATGGCAGTGTAGAGCAGGAGGTGGTGCCACCCGAGGAAGAGTTGGCGGGTGAGGGCGCGGGCACGGCGGGAGATGAGGTGGCGAAGGAAGCAGCCGGCGGCGACGGTGTCCTAGTGATCGGTGCGGAGGGGAGTGAGGCCGTGGTGGCAGGCGCTGAGGCAGTGCCAACAGAAGAAGCTCATGTGGCAGCAGGGGCATCGGTGGATGCGGGTGGGAAGGCCCACGGCAAAGGGTCCTCCGAGGCCGATGTGGCCGTCGGGGCGGAGGACAAGGGACAGGCAGAGGTGGCAGAGGCGGAGCGGGCGCAGGGCAAGGCCCAAGCGGAGGCTGAGGCGCGGATGAAGGAGGAGGCGAGGGTGCAGGAGGCGGTGCGGGCGAGGACGGAGGCGATGGAGGCAGAGCTTGCGCGCGCTAGGGAGGAGGCCAGGGAGCTCGCGGAGGCGAGGGCGAGGGCCGAAGCGGCAGCGCAAGCAGAGGCGGCGGCGAGGGCGGCGGCGGAGGCACACTGGCAGGCGGAGGTGCAGGCGCGTGCGCAAGCAGAAGCGCAGGCGCGCGCTCTGGCCGAGGCGCAGGCGAGGGCGGCGGCTGAGGCCAGGGTGCGGGAGCAAGGGTTAACGAAGGCACAAGCGACGGCACACCTGGAACAGGAGCCACGGCCGGAGGAGACGGAAGTGGTCGCTGCAAAGCCCAAATCAGAGGGGCAGAAAGGGGCTGGTATCGTGACCGTGGTGGTGCCTGCGACAGGGGCAACGTTGCCACATGGTGCAGGCACGAACGTGGCGGCGCAGGTGGATGGAGCGGCTGGTGATGTTGCTAAGGTTCGGCCGGTGTCGGAGCCCACAGGGCCACCAGGGGGGGAGACCTCGGCGCCGGCATCCCTGTCGGCAGCGGTGGGGGAGAGCTCTGTGGAGACCGCCTTGGCAATGGCGGCCGGTGGGGTGGGCAGCGTGGCGGATGGCTCCTCAGTCGACGGTGGCAAACCGCCCCAGGTTGAGCTGCAACGTGAGGAGCTGCATGACCAGGGGAAGCATCATGAGGAAAGGGATGGTAACAGTAAGGCCGATAGTAATGACAAGAGTAAGGAGGAGGAGGAGCAGCGTGACGTGGAGGAGGCCAGCAAGGAGGTGGACCCGCTCGAACGTCCTGGCATGAGCAGCGTGCGGCCCGAGGTGCTGGGCCTGCTGCAGTACTACCGCCAGCGCGGCAAGATGGCGCAGGCCGCCGCCCAGGCCGCCGAGAATGCCGCCTCGGCCGCCGCTGCCTCCGCTGTTGCGACGATTAACACTGCTACCGCTGCCGCTGTCGCTGCGGCGACCAGTAGGAATGCTGCGGCTGGCGCTGTCACCAGTGACAATGTGGATGGGGCACTGGCCGGTGTGCTTGCTGGGGCCGCCCTGGACGTTGCAAACCCAACAGAGACGGCAGGAACGGCGGTTGAGGCCCCGGCACCAGTCGTGGAGGGGCCAGGGCCAGAGGTCTCTGAGTCTACTGCTGGACAGGTGAAGGGTGCTGAGGGTGAGGCAGCAGGGGTTGTGGTGGCGACGGCTGAGGTGGAATCGGCACATACCCCATCCGCTGGTCCACAGGATCAAGGGGCGGCAGGGGCGACCGCTTTGCCCGTGGAAGCCGCCGCAGCGACAGCAGAGACTTCCAGACTGGTCGCTCCTTTGACCACCGATGAGACGGGGGTGACATCCGTGGTGAAAGACGGTGGGACCGCCCGGGTGGCTGCGGCAGCAGAGGTCGGTCAAGCAGCACTGGCGGGAGCGAGCGCGCCGCAGACGTCAGTCGTTGTGCGGCCGAATGGGCCCAAGAAGCGGGTGGCGGCTGGTGACAACCATTGCTTGGCGCTTTCAGGTCCGGCCGCGGGTGGTACTATAGGATTTCGTCTTCTGCTGAAGTAAACCCACGTATCCTCACTATCCTGGTAGCCCCTGTGCAGCCTGATCGTGCTTGCTGTGCGCCTGCCCCAGAGGTACTACCACCGCCGCCGCCGCCGCTGCCGCCGCCACCACCACCACCACCACCACCACCACCACCACCACCACCACCACCACCACCACCACCACCACCACCACCACCACCACCACCACCACCACCACCACCACCACCACCACCACCACCACCACCACCACCACCACCACCACCACCACCACCACCACCACCACCACCACCACCGCATGTACACACGCGCACACAACACATGTACACACACGTGCTCCGCTCCCACCCCGCTAACATCTTTATCCTGCATCACTTGCCACTCGCCTTCCCCCCTGCTCCCATCCACTTCTGCCTCCCCTTGTCCATCCTTGACCTCCCAATGCGAGCAGAGGAGGGCACGCTGCTTGCGTTTGGCAAGGGCTCCCTCGGCCGTCTGGGGCTGGGCTCCTTTGACGACAAGCCCACGCCCGAGGTGGTCAGCTTTGGTGGGGGGGGAGGTGGGGCCACGGGCCGGCGCAGGCAGTCCCAGCACGCGCTGGTGGTGGCGGCGGGGCAGTCTCACAGCCTCGCGGTCACGGGTGAGTAGCTGTGTGGTTGGCACATGGTGAATGACCTGCGCTGTGAGAGAAGCTGCTGTGGCCAACCCCTCCCCCTTGCCCGCCGTGACAGCGCAAGATTTTTTCAGACCACAATATAGTGCAGCGCTGGTTATGGCACAGGATGGCTTTGGGGCGCGGAATTACCCTTCATCACGTGTGTACATCGGCTTCTTGGCTTATAGCAGTATGCCATAACCGGCATCGGAGGGACGGATTCTGAATAATAACTGATATAGTAGCCAGTATTTGGCAGCATGACGTGCCAGGTATAGCCCATTTTACATTGCGTGTCTGGACCACCATGTCTCGACCACAATCCCCTGGCTTGCTTCAGAAGGCTCCCGTGAACTGTGCAGGTACTGACGTTGCCGCGCTGCCACGGCGGTTGTGCTACTGCAAGCAATTGCTACACGGTTCCATCAGATGGACCCCTTTTTTGCATTTTTTCAGTGTTGCTTCAGCATCGACATTCGTTTCCCTTGTCCATTTTCAAAAGTGGTTGTATGTGTTGCAGAGGATGGCTGCCCATTGGCCAACTGCCTGCCATTGTCGCTTTCCTATTGCGGGCAGCCAGCAGTAGCACACCTGCACACTTATGGTCACCGCTGAGAGACATGGTCGGAGTTATCTACCTTTGTTCCACCCCTTGGCTCCCTCCTGTGCCGGATGCCTTTTTTTTGTGGCCGCATGCAGATGACGGGAAGCTGTGGGCGTGGGGCGACCACACTTGTATCCTTTTCCAACACATCCCCGAGAGATAACCTCTTTCTCTTTCTGGTGAGATCAACCCATGACAGTTCCTTACCAAGAGTGAAACGGATGCAGTTTCCTGCTTCCGTTTCCCTGACTGTAAGAATCAGGTTAGCAATGATACAGATGAGCTGTCTCTGACCTCACTAGTGGCTTGCCACTCGGTGCGTCTGTCGGCAGGTGCCTGTGTATTGCCTTGGCAGATCCCACGATGTGATGTATCCTCTGACACAAACAGGCTCGCGTGTGCTTTCGCCAATCGTGGCTCTGGTACACGTGGCCTCCCTTGAAGTACAGCGTGTGTAAACCCCAAGGTAGCAGCTGCCGTTGCCGTAAGTCCGTTGATGGCGTGCACTGCCTCCCTGTTCACTCTGTCGTTAGTGGGTGGGACATGGCATAGCAGACCAGCTGTCGTGCACTGGTTTATTGGTAGGTCTGCTTGTCGATGGCTGTGAATGGCATCCATGGTGTAAACTCCCAAATTGTGAATTCGGTTGTGAGCTGCGCGATTCGGGATGCGGGTTGTGGTTGCCATGAGCCGCAAACTTGGATCCAAGCGTGAGGGGTTGCCCACAATAAGCCTAGAAGCAAGTTTGCCAAGATAGATTTAACCTGTTGATTGGCGAGGTTGTATCTATAGGTCTCATGACAAACTCGCTGAAGGGCAAATTCTTTCCCGGAAGCTTTTCCTTAACCATCCATGGTTCTCACCGGAACGATCCCTCTCTCACGCGCTCAGATGGCCAGCTGGGCCTGGGCACCTCCCCCGAGCGTCTCATTCCCGAGATTGTGAGCATTCCCCCCCCTGCACCTGGCGAGGATGCCGCCGCCAAGGGGGCAACCGATGCCACCACCGCAGATGCCAGCATCAAGGACGCTGTAATCAATGGCAGTGACAAGCTTGCGGGTGCCAACGCCAGCGTCAAGGTGGTGGACATTGCGGCCCGCGGCCACATGTCGGCGGCGGTGATGGAGGACGGCGCACTGTGGCTGTGGGGCCGTGCGTCGCACTGCCTGGCCCCCTCGGGTGCGCCGCCAAGCACCTCGCAGCCGCGCCCGCAGATGGTCGACCTTCCTCGCCGCGTGCTCCCCTTTGTTGGCATGCGCGTCGTGATGGTTGCTTGTGGGAACGAGCACGTGGTCGCAGGCGTGCTCGGCCTCCTGCCCGGGCTATCCAATGGCACATCTTCTGCAGCTGCTACTGCTTCCACCCCTGTGGGGACAGGGGCGGGCATGGTTGCCAGCACCAGCGCGGGCAGTGGTGCCCAGGTGGAGCTGTACGTGTGGGGCATGAACGGCCACGGCCAGCTGGGCTTGGGCGACAAGAAGCCGCAGATGGCCCCCGTGTTGCTGCCGCGGACAATGTGGGGGGGCGACGACGCGTCGGCGAGGCTCAAAGCGGTGGCATGCGGCGCGTTCCACACGTGAGTGTTTATGATTCTCGCAAACAAGGGGCCTTACACCCTAGATCCTACACCCTCCCCTCTGACCCTCTTCTTAGACCCTTTCTTTGTGCAGGTAGTGACCACTGCTGGTAGCCAGTGGCGTGTGGGGCTATGTGCAAGAAAAGAGGCCAGGTCGGTGGGGCCGGGGCATGAAGCAACATCGGTGACCCATTTCAGAGTCTTGCAGAACATCTCTCTTGTGCTTGTGAGGTCTGCGCTCATGAAATGCACCATCACAACTGCTCGAATGCACGCTATCCACTTATTCACCTTGCACAAGGGGGCACACAGAGTAGGCATGGACCACCACGATGCACGAGGCTTTCCGAATGCACGTATCTTTCCCTGGTCAGACGAGACTCTACAGCCCAACACACGGTCCGATGTCGCTATTCCACCGCCCTTCCCTGTTCGTGTGAGTGCCTCCCACAGCGCATTCACCCACCCCCCCGGCTGTCGTGACCCTCACATTCACCCACCATCACAACCGTTGCCTCTGTGGGGACGTATTGGCTTGCCACACCACAAAACCTCCCTTGTGCTGGCACCCGCAGTGCCATCCTCGTCACGCAGGGGGCGCAGCCCACAAGCTCCGTCCGCTCCCCCCCCACCGACGCGACCAGCTCCTTCGCACCGCCATCCCTGTCCACCTCGTCATCCGCAGCCCCCGAGGACGAGCTGACGAGCTGCTACACGTGGGGCCTGGGCGATCATGGCCAGCTGGGCCACGGCAGCCTGGGCTCGTGCGCGGCGCCTCGGTGTGTCAAGGCGCTCGTCGCACTGTCGTCGCAGCTGCGGGCGGTCGCGTGCGGCTCCTTCCACACGACCGCGCTCACAGGTACGTGCTCTGTTGGGGTGCCCGCGCGGTTAGTGATGTCATCTCTGGGGTATGTATCATACCTTTTCAGGATAGTAGGTATTATAAGGTGGCTGTTCTGAGGGAGGCATGTGTGTACGCTGCGGCTGTTTGCAGGAGGTCCGGGATGGTGCACCTGTTGCGATGCGAGGGAGGCATGTGTGTACGCTGTGGCTAATTGTGGGAGGTACAGGACGGTGCACCTGGTGCCATGCGAGGGAGGCATGTGTGTACGCTGCGGCCGTTTGCAGGTCCAGGACAGTGCACCCGTTGCTATGCGAGAAAGGCACACGTGCACGCAATGGTGAGATGAGGGAGGCAGTTTTCAGCACAATCATCCACGCCCACTCGTGTGGGGCAAAACTTGTTACTCTCTGGTATCCTGGTGCATGCTTGTGTCACTTGTGCGCACCCGTTGCCTCCGCCGCCACGCACGCTCACCTTGCCATCTCTCTCTCTCTCTCTCTCTCTCTCTCTCTCTCTCTCTCTCTCTCTCTCTCTCCTCTCCCTCTCTCTCTCTCTCTCTCTCCCTCTCCTCCTCTCTCTCTCTCTCTCTCTCTCTCTCTCTCTCTCTCTCTCTCTCTCTCTCTCTCTCTCTCTCTCTCTCTCTCTCTCTCTCTCTCTCTCTCTCTCTCTCTCTCTCTCTCTCTCTCTCTCTCTCTCTCTCTCTCTCTCTCTCTCTCTCTCCCCCCCCCCCCCCCCCCCGCCCCCCTCTCTTTCTTTCCGTAATGCCGCCACGCAGAGGATGGCGCAGTCTGGGTGTGGGGCAGCAAGGGCGGCATGGGCATGGTGGCGGCCATGCTTCCGGACAGTGCGACGCCGCAGCTATTTTTCACGCCGCCGCCACCGGGTGAGCTGTGGCTGGACATGTAGCTTGTAGAAATCGTCTGTCGGGCCATGGGTATCTCTGGAGCATGGATGGTGCGCCTCCTGTGCTACATAGCGATTTGAAACCATGCAGTCAGCGGTATGACGTTTGACGCATGCGTACAATATGGGTGGTCCAATGGATGCAGATTATGGTCGGTAGCTGGCTACCATCCAGTTCGTCATAGCAGGGGGGAAGCAGACCGGGCGCGAGGAATTCCTGTTGCAAACTTACACAGGTTCAGGTTTGTGTAGACACTCCTCTGGGAAGCTTCCTGGCATGCACTCCGAGCGCGTACAGCGTGCTCAGCCTGTGTGGCCGAATGCAGGCAGAAGCCGTGCATACATGCATGCATGCACCTACCCATAGTTAGGTTTAGTCCATAGAAGCTTCAGGGTAGCACATGCCACTCGCTCCTCTGGTGTTCGCCTGATCCTTGTCCTGCACGACGTGGTGGAGGAAGCGTGTGCGGCAGTGCGTGCACTGCAGGTCATGCCGTACCTAGCCCTTGTCCTGTCACACGTCAACCTGGGACCTCTTGGGGGGGGGTGCTCAATGTACAGGGTCCCTTGCAGGGTCAGGTGAGCCAGTCACATATTATAATTGGAAGAATTCTGTTGGGTCTGTCACACTTGATTGAATGAAGAAGGCTGGACGTGTTGGTTTCTCTCCGTGTGTTGCTTGGTGGCGGTATCGGGGAGACAGGCCCCCGCTTTACCGAGTACGATGATGGGGGCGACACCTGAGGCACGTTTTCTGATATTTGTCGGTTTGTTCTTCTGCATTGCTATGGCAAAAGGTCGCCTCCGTTCCCAAGCGTCCTTGCTGGTTCGCCTGTTGGCATGCGGGTTACGCCAGGGTGATGGAGAGTGTCTCCGTACTCACGTGGGCAAAGGGAGCTGCGAGCACTTAATGGTGCTTGCATGCTCTAACAGGAGTCATTGGCCCGGTCCTGTGATGTGACGCTTGGTGATGGGACATGCCATAGTCTGCGATAGTCTGACCGCTAGATTTCTACCCATGCCTGCCTGAATGTCGTCATGTCCCTGCCTGGATGCCGCGGTGATTGTACAGGCTTCAGGGACATTGCGTGTGGCTACTGGCACACGCTGGCGGTGCAAGACAATGGCAAGATCTGGACCTGGGTACGTCTATTTCTTCCCATTGGCTTGGGTAAAATAATGGGTAAATAACGGGGTTTGCCCAAGTTACATGGGTATCTATCTTGGGAAAAAGAATGTCGGTTGGGTGCTTTATCGCCAGCACCAAGCATGTGTGTTGCAGAGCATCACACATATCCGTATGTTTGTGTATGTGAGTGTTGTGCAGCTTCATCCCGTGCCTAACGGCATGATGGAAGGCCGGCGATGGATGGTTGGGCCATCGGGTGTTGTGGAAAACGTAAGACTAGAGTTGGGAACAAGACTAGAGCAGCCATGGAGGCCAGGAGGTAGCAGCACATGCTTCCCTGTTGGGCCTGCCCATGCCAGCGACGTCCCGTTCCCCTGCACCGCAGCCCACGAAATTGGGACCCGGACACCTGAGCGGATGTTGCCTTCCGAAGCGTTGCGTTTAAGGCTCTTGCGAGCTCTCTTCCCATGCACTTTTTCCCTTTTATTCTCGAGCTTCTCCCCGCACGCTTCGAAGAGAGTTGGAACTCTAGCAGCAGTTTCACTAATGCTGCTGATGTGGGAATTCACAACGAACCGCCTTGTCGTGCAACACTTTTGTTCAATGCAATCACGGCTGCCATCCCTCAATCCTCCGTTCTCGTCCACCCTTCCCTATCCCTCCTTGCTGCTACTCCCTCTCTTCCTGCCGTCCTCGCTCGTGCAGGGCAAGGGGGACGCGGGCGTGCTCGGCTGCGGCTCCCCCGAAGAGGTGCTCGCGCCTGTGTGCCTCGACCGGTGGACACCTGGCGAGGCTGACAAGCTATCCCCCCGGGGGTTGCAATGCACCGCCCCCGCTCCCTTGTTCCGAAGCGACAGCACAGAACCCTACGACTTTGGCGGCAGGATCGCGGGCGGCACGGATGCCGGCATGCCCAGCACACCGCAAGGGTCTGGCACCTTCGCGGGCTCTAGGGGCAGCACACCACAGAAGACGTCGAGGGAGACCACGCCGCAGCAGGGCGAGGAGGGGGGCGTGCGGTCGGGCGGCACGCCGCAGAAGGGCGAGGAGGGGGCCGTGCAGTTGGGCGGCACGCCGCAGCAGGGCGAGGAGGGGGCCGTGCGGTTGGGCGGCACGCCACAGCAGGGCGAGGAGGGGGCTGTGCGGTTGGGCGGCACGCCGCAGCAGGGTGAGGAGGGGGCCGTGCAGTTGGGCGGCACGCCACAGCAGGGCGAGGAAGGGGCTGTGCAGTTGGGCGGCACGCCGCAGCAGGGCGAGGAGGGGGCCGTGCGGTTGGGCGGCACGCCACAGCAGGGCGAGGAGGGGGCGGTGCGGTTGGGCGGCACGCCGCAGCAGGGTGAGGAGGGGGCCGTGCAGTTGGGCGGCACGCCACAGCAGGGCGAGGAAGGGGCCGTGCGGTTGGGCGGCACGCCGCAGCAGGGCGAGGAGGGGGCCGCGCAGTTGGGCGGCACGCCACAGCAGGGCGAGGGAGGGGCCGTGCGGTTGGGCGGCACGCCGCAGCAGGGCGAGGAGGGGGCAGTGCTGATGGGCGGCACGCCGCAGCAGGGTGAGGAGGGGGCCGTGCAGTTGGGCGGCACGCCACAGCAGGGCGAGGAAGGGGCCGTGCGGTTGGGCGGCACACCGCAGCGCACCGCCAGTGGAGGTAAGGGGAGAGGGGGGGGAGGGGGGAGGGGGGGGGGGGGGGGGGGGGGGGGAGGGGGGAGGGGGGGGAGGGGGGGGGGGGGGGGGGGGGGAGGGGGGGGGGGGGGGGGAGGGGGGGGGGGGAGGGGGGGGGGGGGAGGGGGGGGAGGGGGGATGCAGTGGGGGGGTGTTATGAACTGGACAAATCAGTCAGTTATCCCACGCCGAGCAAGTGACAGAGTCATCAGTAGTGGGCGAGAGGGTTGCCTCCATCAGCTGCTTGGCCTGGGATCATGGGATCGCTTGTGGGTACCCAGGCACACACCATCCAGCGGTGCTGCGGTAGAAGGGACGTGCCAAAGCCTCTTGTCACAAGCACCTTTCAACCTTGTTAAGCACCATTCAACCTTGTCAAGCACCAGTTTTGCTAGCATCTCATGGTGGACCGGCATCTGTGTCGGTTTGTGGCTGCTCCTGTGTGCGCTTGTACATGTGTCCGCGCGTGTTGGCTTCTTGTTGTGCGTGTTGGCTTACCCGTGTGCTATGTGTGCGCGCGTGTCGGCTTAACCGCTCGTCACGGGCGTGCAGCTTCCCTCGGCTCCTCTGCGGGGGATGCCTCTGAGTCATCCTCCCGGCGCACTGACATCAGCAGGGACCACCCTGGCGTGAGCCCTGTCTCTTCTGCGGCCTTTGACAATCACCAGGTAAGTTTATTGTAAAGAAATGCTCTGTTTTTTTTTCTTTTAATGGTGGGCCGCCACCTCCGGGAGTTCCCCTAGCATGTGCTGTAAAGCATGTGCAGGAAAAGCTAGTTGTCTGTCATCTGCTGTCTGTAATGGTCGATGCCCGCCCCTGTGGGTAGCTTTCAGTTGCTTGGCAGGAAGTGTACAAGTTGCATGTGTACGGTTAGCCCACTTGTCGGCCCCTGTGCTTGGCTTTGTTTCAAGCCCCTCACTCAGCCCACGGTGGTGACAAGGGGCTGGACCCTCTATGTGTGCGCATTGTCCCTAGATGACCAACCGTATGTCTATTGCCAGTTTCCATGCCAGCCCGCAGGCTTGCCGCGATTCCTGCTGTTTGATGCCGCTTCTATTTTCTGTCTGGTAGCTCTGGCTGCCTTCTTGTGATTTTCTTCTTGACGGGGCCTGACCATCTTGTTGGAAGCACAGGGGTAGGCATGCGACATGAGTTGATCTTAGGACGTGCATTTGTGGTCAAGGGGAAGCTACCTTAAGGAGAGATATCTCTTTTGCCAACCATGATGTTAAGGTCGGAGTCAAGCTGTGTCAAATCACCCGTGAAATGCCCAACTACAAGTTTTATACATGGAAGAGTCTATTTGGTATTTTTGTATTCTCATACATTCTCTGTTTTCCTTTCTTTTGTTTCTCCCATATGCAATGCAGGACCCCCGCTGGGGTGAGGCGCCGCAAGCCCCGCCACCCCCCTATTATTTGGACCCGTACGCCGCCCCCCCCACCTGGGGCGCGCCACCACCTCACGAGCATGCCCGTCCTCCTGGTGCAGATCCGAGCCAGCCACCGGCTCCCTATGCCCCCTACCCGCCCTACCCCGGCAGCAGGCCACCAGCACCCTACGCCGGCTATGACCCGCACCAGGGGTACTACGCCCCCCCTGGGGCACCCCCCAGGCGGTACCCTGATGCGGCTCCGGCGCCACCCCCACTGTACGGCGCTCCCCCAGGGGCCAGGGACTACAACCGGGCGCACCATCCCCCAAGTCCCATGGATGCGGTGCCTCCGTACCCGGGCCAATACGGTGCCCCGCCTCATGCTGGTGAGCGCCCGATCCACCCGCCGGGTGGCCCTGCAAAGGATGTCCCACCCGGGGCCTACCCCCCCGGTCCAAGCGTGGATGGCAAGGCACCGCCGCCAGCGGCTGGTTATCCACCACCATATGGCATGCCCCCCCCGGGGGATTACCGGTGGCCTGGAGGACCGGCAGCACCATCCTACGGCATGCCGTATGGGCCCGATTACAGGGGGTATCCGCCCCCTTCGCACTATCCACAGGGAGTGCCACCACCTTACCAGCCGCCGTACCCAGGGGATGCACAGTACCCACCACCGTACCAGCCGCCGTACCCAGGGGATGCGCAGTACCCACCACCGTACCAGCCGCCGTACCCAGGGCCACACCACCGTGGCAGCTAAGCAGTTCTGGGGTGGCTCATATCCCCACATGGACGCTTTCCTACTTGGTAGTGAGACCCTTGGCCATGTACAACAACGCGTAACTTTTATGTTGGCTTATGCACTAAGCATGCATTTACACTGCCAGCTTATGTTTTCCCACCATGCTTAGCACTTCTGTCCTTGTCTGGCCTTCAAGTCTGGTTTTTTCCTGTTTTGGGGATGATTTTACTTTGCAATGTAACAGCTCCAGATGCAAGTTGGGAAGCTGAGCATGCACTGTCAGGCCAATGATCTAAAGAATTAACATCTTATACAGGAGCCAATTTTACCCCGACTAGGATGTGCCGAACTCTCAAACTCTCAAATTCTCAAAATTCTCACTTCATTCACGCCGGCGGACTACCTGCGGACTGCTTGACGCGGAGTCGCCGGGCTTCAAGTTCTGTAACTTACCAAACTCGCCGCATGATGCCGCCGCGCTTTTTTGTACTTATTTTGGTACATGGCTTGCGTTGGGTTCATCGACGAGCATCGACGGTGCCATCCGACGGCGGAGAATAAGTTCGCCACAGCACAGCGCGACGCAATGGCTCTTTTCCATGTACAATGTGAGATGCAAAGTCCGCAACGCTGACCGAAATTCCGTCCAACACCATCGTACAGTACTACCAGTCAACCTCAGCCCCCGCCCTCTGAGAATTTGAGAATTGAGAACTCTGGAGCCCCCGCCCTGAACGTCAGATCCAAAATCCGCTTGCCAGACCGGGAACTCCGTCCAATACCGTAGTGCATTGAGTTGAATTGGAACATAAATCCTTCTTTCCGTCACCCTCGATATGTTTTCGTACAATACTACAAATTCACGCCAATAGAAATTCACGTCCGAACATATATCTCGATAGAGTCATGCCTCTTATTTAATTTCAAGGTACCTCTTAATTAATCTCGGCCCCCGCCCTCTGAGAATTTGAGAATTGAGAACTCTGGAGCCAATTTTACCCCGACTTGGACCTATTTAGAGTTTTTTTATTTTATTGCGGTACCCGATCTTAAGATCCCTCCTGCAAGAGTATGGCTTTGCCGGCCCAGCATGAGACAACCGGAGCGCCGGCCAGAAAAGCTGGAGAATCCAGACCATGGTAGCTCGAGCCTGCCGCGTACGTTATCTTTTCCACGTTTTCGAGTCGGCCAAGCATATGTGGTTTTGGCTGGCGCACATTGGACTGTTGACTAATAAATCTCAATTATCAAATTTGAATAAATCATTATCGGGTACGCTGCTCAAGCCTAGCAAAAGTAAAGATATCATCAAACTAAAGCCAAGGTGTCATGTAATGCATGTGTCATGTAATCATCCATACAGTCACACCAACACTTCATGTAGGCTGAACCCTCCAGGGCCCCAACCAAGTACTTGATCAAACAGCACGTTAGACATAGCGCCAAGACGACTCTCTGTTGCAAGCGCCCGCTCCGCGCAAATACGACCCCCATGGTAACTTTTGCAAAACAAACAAACAAACTGATGCACAACTATGACATGGCACGCACGACCTGCTTGATCTGCGCGTCAAGCCTCGCGAGAGACTGCCCCCGCTTGCCATCGCCGCCAAAGGCCGCCACGTCACAGCTTTCCTCCAGGATCATGCCAGCGATGCGGTCGCCCAGCTCGGCGCGCAGGGACCTCTGCGCGTGCTCGGCGGTGTATCGGGGGATGCTGTTGGCGTCGAGGGATTCGGAGCCGGGTGTGCGTGTGGCCGCGCCCACGCGCTTTCCCGCGGATGGTGCACCCATGGTTGTGCGGAGGATGTGGACGAGCAGCAGGTGCAGGAACTCCACGCATTTCCACCTGTGCGCGACAGCATAAATTATTTGGGGCATCAGTTGAGACATTGTTTAAACCATCACTTGAAGAATTGTGGGATACACCACTAGGTCCATCACTCAATGCAAGATATGCCCGCTCATGTACCCCCAGGCCACGAAAGGGGAGGGAGCTTGAATCCGCAATCAGGCAAGTAAAAGCGACACACATAAACGGTGGGCCAGTGCATGGGAACGAACAAAAAATATATCCGAGTGGTCCGTGACGGATTCCTTGGCTGGCTGCTACCTTCTGCACGACAAAGCGGTTACAGCACGCTATTTATGCATTCTGCGCATCGCGTCGTATCCTGTACACCTGTCATCAGCAAAGTTTGTGCGCAATTGTGACAGCTGTGACAATGACGGCAGCCATGACAAAAGTTTTTCCTGTTGATGCTGGCAGCCACGGAGGGGGCGGTGTGGCAACTGGCTACAGCGGCGACGATGGCAGGGGCTACATAAGTGGCAAAGGCAGTGGCTGCGGCAGTGGACAAAAGCGACGGAAATCGAAGTGCTAGTCTCAGGGTTCATCTGCAGCAAACAGGCAGCCACAGAACCCGTGTTCTGTTGGCTAAATTAAGCAGCCACGTACGCTTTGATAGGGCCCCGTGCCCTATTATATCCTGTTGCAGTGAAAGATGGATGGTGATGGCAAGTACAAAATATTTATGGCGGGAAAGCATGGAGAGATGGGATCCATGATCATGGAGGCGAGTATTTTGAGTATCGAAGTGGCCGGACTACTACATGAGTCCTTCTCTCCACCCCCGCCCTGCCTCCCTTTCACTTCGCTTCGCTCCGTGTAGGACTCCTCACTTCTTGGCCTCTCCTGGGTTCCTCTCCTGGGAATTTGACTGCTCAGATCGCATTATACAGCACGGAGTCAATAAGGAAAGGTAAGGCAGGCATGCACCGCGTCTGCCTCGTCACAAATCACAAACAAAAGAAGGAAAGATGGGCTTCTGAATCAGTAAGATTTAGAGGCTCACTGATCATAGCCAAATCAGTAATAAAAATGGGCCCCCCCACCCAATTGCATTGTACAGGTGGATGGCTAATCAATGACTATCAGGCGACGCCCCCCCACCTGGTCGTCTGCTCCTCGAACTTGGACGACAGCAGATGCGCGATGGGCGCGATGCCGTCGTTGACGCCAAACTCCTGAACACACGCGGAGAAGAAACCGAGGCAGCAACACAGATAACCGCATCAGTTATGTTGTTCGTTTGACAATAACGCAGAGGGGCGCTTAGTAAGGCAGCACAAGAAAGGCTACAAATGGGGGGCGTGCAAGCAGTAACAGCGGGAACCACGACAGCGCCAGAAACGTGCCGTATGGGTGCCAAAAAAAGCACAGGCAACGTGCTGTGAAAGAACACTGCAATAACACACCATGCGCTACCCACCCACAAGCCAACGGATGCTATCGACAAACCAGTTCTCCCCTCTCCACAAAAGCATGCCGCCCACATTCAAAAGCCTGCCACCCACCCGCTGCCAAAAAAATATGGAGCACTTGCTTACTGCAGCTATCGATTAGCATGACAGCCCATGATAGCTTACCGCAGCTATCCACTAGCATGATAGCCCACGATAGCTTACCGCAGCTATCCACTAGCACGACAGCCCACGATAGCTTACCGCAGCTATCCACTAGCACGACAGCCCATGATAGCTTACCGCAGCTATCCACTAGCACGACAGCCCACGATAGCTTACCGCAGCTATCCACTAGCACGACAGCCCATGATAGCTTACCGCAGCTATCCACTAGCACGACAGCCCACGATAGCTCACCGCAGCTATCCACTAGCACGACAGCCCATGATAGCTTACCGCAGCTATCCACTAGCACGACAGCCCACGATAGCTTACCGCAGCTATCCACTAGCACGACAGCCCACGATAGCTTACCGCAGCTATCCACTAGCACGACAGCCCATGATAGCTTACCGCAGCTATCCACTAGCACGACAGCCCATGATAGCTTACCGCAGCTATCCACTAGCACGACAGCCCACGATAGCTTACCGCAGCTATCCACTAGCACGACAGCCCACGATAGCTTACCGCAGCTATCCACTAGCACGACAGCCCATGATAGCTTACCGCAGCTATCCACTAGCATGATAGCCCACGATAGCTTACCGCAGCTATCCACTAGCACGACAGCCCACGATAGCTTACCGCAGCTATCCACTAGCACGACAGCCCATGATAGCTTACCGCAGCTATCCACTAGCACGACAGCCCATGATAGCTTACCGCAGCTATCCACTAGCACGACAGCCCATGATAGCTTACCGCAGCTATCCACTAGCACGACAGCCCACGATAGCTCACCGCAGCTATCCACTAGCACGACAGCCCACGATAGCTTACCGCAGCTATCCACTAGCACGACAGCCCATGATAGCTTACCGCAGCTATCCACTAGCACGACAGCCCACGATAGCTTACCGCAGCTATCCACTAGCACGACAGCCCACGATAGCTTACCGCAGCTATCCACTAGCATGATAGCCCACGATAGCTTACCGCAGCTATCCACTAGCATGATAGCCCACGATAGCTTACCGCAGCTATCCACTAGCACGACAGCCCATGATAGCTTACCGCAGCTATCCACTAGCATGATAGCCCACGATAGCTTACCGCAGCTATCCACTAGCACGACAGCCCACGATAGCTTACCGCAGCTATCCACTAGCACGACAGCCCATGATAGCTTACCGCAGCTATCCACTAGCACGACAGCCCACGATAGCTTACTGCAGCTATCCACTAGCACGACAGCCCACGATAGCTTACTGCAGCTATCCACTAGCACGACAGCCCATGATAGCTTACCGCAGCTATCCACTAGCACGACAGCCCATGATAGCTTACCGCAGCTATCCACTAGCACGACAGCCCATGATAGCTCACCGCAGCTATCCACTAGCACGACAGCCCATGATAGCTTACCGCAGCTATCCACTAGCATGATAGCCCATGATAGCTTACCGCAGCTATCCACTAGCACGACAGCCCATGATAGCTTACCGCAGCTATCCACTAGCACGACAGCCCATGATAGCTTACCGCAGCTATCCACTAGCACGACAGCCCATGATAGCTTACCGCAGCTATCCACTAGCACGACAGCCCATGATAGCTTACCGCAGCTATCCACTAGCACGACAGCCCACGATAGCTCACCGCAGCTATCCACTAGCACGACAGCCCATGATAGCTCACCGCAGCTATCCACTAGCACGACAGCCCATGATAGCTTACCGCAGCTATCCACTAGCATGATAGCCCATGATAGCTTACCGCAGCTATCCACTAGCACGACAGCCCACGATAGCTTACCGCAGCTATCCACTAGCACGACAGCCCATGATAGCTTACCGCAGCTATCCACTAGCACGACAGCCCACGATAGCTTACCGCAGCTATCCACTAGCACGACAGCCCATGATAGCTTACCGCAGCTATCCACTAGCACGACAGCCCACGATAGCTTACCGCAGCTATCCACTAGCACGACAGCCCATGATAGCTTACCGCAGCTATCCACTAGCACGACAGCCCATGATAGCTTACCGCAGCTATCCACTAGCACGACAGCCCATGATAGCTTACCGCAGCTATCCACTAGCACGACAGCCCATGATAGCTTACCGCAGCTATCCACTAGCACGACAGCCCATGATAGCTTACCGCAGCTATCCACTAGCACGACAGCCCACGATAGCTCACCGCAGCTATCCACTAGCACGACAGCCCATGATAGCTTACCGCAGCTATCCACTAGCACGACAGCCCATGATAGCTTACCGCAGCTATCCACTAGCACGACAGCCCATGATAGCTTACCGCAGCTATCCACTAGCACGACAGCCCACGATAGCTTACCGCAGCTATCCACTAGCACGACAGCCCATGATAGCTTACCGCAGCTATCTACTAGCATGATAGCCCACGGTAGCCCATCGCGTGAGATCCGACCACATTCCGAGAGCTTGCCTTGCGCAGCTATCGTGGCGATCGCCACTACACACCAACACACGCATCACACCCGTCCACACACCCAGTAGTTTTGAAAACATACCACACTCCACCCACCCGCTGGCTTTCATCATTGTCCACCAGCACATGCCACACACTGAAAAAAGGCTCTGTGCAAGAAGCACGCAAAGGCGATGCGGCACGCCACCCACCCGCTGGTTCTCCTCGTTGTCCACCAACAGTGACAGCAGCGTGTCCAGACAGGTGCGCTGCACGGCCGGCCGGTAGAGCGGCAGATTCTCCACCAGCGCCTGTCGCATGGGTGCGCACCATGGGCAGTCACAGTTGGCGGTCACAGTTGGCAGGCCAGCCAGGCAAGCAGCATGACGGGGGGGGGGGGGGGGGGGGGGGGGGGAGGAGGTAAGGGGAAGGGTGGACAGGTGGGGGGCCGGGCAGACACGAAGCACGAGGCTGTTAGCGGTTGTGGAGCCTGCATGGGTTTAGTGCTGGGCCTGGCGCGGTACACAGACGAGGGGTGGGATGCGACGTTTCAAGGGCAAACCGCTGGGTTCGGGGTTTGGGGGCACGCCGACCATGGGATGTGGAGAATAGCAAACTTGTAGCAAACACACAAGCACACAAACATAACTGGTGAAATAGCGTCGAACAGTAACAATCGCCGCCATAGCGTCGCGGCGCAACCACCCGTGTAGCTCTGGCACAGGCACCCACCGCATGCACACACATAGGGCCATTGTCGCCCAAGGTAGGCAAAGAGGGTGACATCCGTGCAAGTTCGAGCGCGGTAAAGGGATATGGGCCCACATTCAAGGCAAGAACAACGTAGGATCCAGGTAGGGAAGCCCGGGCCCTCCATTCATAAATGAATTAACAGCTAGAGACTGCGTCACGTGGGTACCAACAAAGAAACCTTCAACAAGGACAAGAACAAGAAACAAGAAGAAGAGCAAGAAGTAGCCCCTCCCTGAGGGGTGACGAACGATGGTGACGAGCTGATGGTGAGAACTGAGACAAGGTTACTGGGCACACAACTTGGCGGCCTAGCTGGGCGTCATTCCAGAACCTCGAACCTCTCACATCTCACCTCTTGCCTCTCTCGCCTCTCGCCTCTCGCCCCTTGCCCCTCGCCCTCCCCTCGCCTCTCGCCTCTCGCCTCTCCCCTCCCCCTCCCCTCCCCCCTCCCCTCCCCCCTCCCCCTCCCCCTCCCCCCTCCCCCTCCCCCCTCCCCCTCCCCCTCCCCCCTCTCCCCTCTCCCCTCTCCCCTCTCCCCTCTCCCCTCTCCCCTCTCCCCTCTCCCTCTCCCCTCTCCCCTCTCCCCTCCCCCTCCCCCCCTCCCCCTCTCCCTCTCCCCTCTCCCCTCTCCCCTCTCCCCTCTCCCCTCTCCCCTCTCCCCTCTCCCCTCTCCCCTCTCCCCTCTCCCCTCTCCCCTCTCCCCTCTCCCCTCTCCCCTCTCCCCTCTCCCCTCTCCCCTCTCCCCTCTCCCCTCTCCCCTCTCCCCTCTCCCCTCTCCCCTCTCCCCTCTCCCCTCTCCCCTCTCCCCTCTCCCTCCCGCCGCCCGCCGCCCACCACTCCACTCGCCTCTCGCCTCTCCCCTCTCCCCTCTCCCCTCTCCCCTCTCCCCTCTCCCCTCTCCCCTCTCCCCTCTCCCCTCTCCCCTCTCCCCTCTCCCCTCTCCCCTCTCCCCTCTCCCCTCTCCCCTCTCCCCTCTCCCCTCTCCCCTCTCGCCTCTCGCCTCCTCCCTCTCACCGTCTCACGGCTTGAGAGCTGACAACAAGCTTGGTAGGAGGAGAAAGGGTATCGACACCCACCTTGACAGCCTTGGACGCATGAGACGTCGCTTTCATCTTGGGGTCCAACAGGCAGCAGCCCTGCAGCAGGCTAAGTGCGGCCAGCGCCTCTTCCTCAGTCACTGGGCTGACCGCCTTTGGGGGCACCTCACTTTGGACCGGGCGCGGGGTGGCAGTTTCTGCGTCGCTGCTGGGTGTGGCCAGGGACATGGACAGCAGCACGGGGATGACTGCCGCAGGGGGGCCGACCAGGCGAGGAGGAAAAGGGAGGGCAGGTGAGGCAGGCGGGGGAAGGATAGCCAGAGCAAAATAGTGGTAATGATAGGGTGGGAGCAGGGGATAGGAAGAGGGTAAAGGAGGGTATAGGAGTCGGGCATATGAGGTGGGCACAGCAGGAGGGTATGAGTGTACAGCGATCGTGTAGCTATAAATTAGGGACCATTTGGTCCACGGCGGGCTGCACGCCCGCCATGAGAGAGGGTATTAAGACCATGAAAGGCACGTAATTTACCACGATGCAAAGTGTCCCAGCGTTTGTGCGGGCAAGTGAACGCATGGATGGCAAGATGACTGCAGACGTGAGCTAGTGGAGGAAGGGTAAAGGGTTCGCCGGGTGCTTACTTTTTACGTCCCCTTCATAATTTGATATGGACACGGATGGCGAGTAGGTCGCACCGTGCTGAATGGTGAGCAGCAGGTCGTGGAGGCCCCGCAGTCGTATGTGTGAGAACTCGGACGTCATTTGCCGGAGGCACGTCCGTACGGTGTACGCCGTTTCCCTCTCGCACCTCTTTCGCACAAGGTCGGAGACCAGCGGCGCGACCGCCGAGCTATTCTCGCCGATTTGCGTCCACGGGCTCTCCATTCCTCCTCGCTGCACTTCCCGCTCTCAATGCTTCGCTTCGATTGCCCTGGAGTCGGCTATACGGAGGGGGATGCTAACATCCGCAGCTCCCATACAAGCTTCACATTAGGAAGCTTACGTAGTGGATAGTGAACGACGTGCGTGCTCTATCCTGCTACCCCGTCTCATGTAACTGATACCTGGACCCGTGATCGCGGTCCAAACGATCCTGCAAGCGATTTCTGATGACGAGGTCAATTCGCGTGTATGGCAACTACTATGTTGACGTCGCGGCAAAATGCCGTGTCTTGAATGAAAATATTCTTTGAAAAGTCAGTATTCTGATAGCATAAAACAGTTTTTTTAACTCCATGCCGTGTTGGCAACCACTATCTTTTAGTATGTTATCGAACCGTGCACCATGTTGGCATGTTTGTGTTACCGGATTAAGAAGTTTCAAAAAATGAAACTTTTTAATGTAGCACGTGTTCGCGCCAACTCTCACCCCATATCCAAACAGTCCAAAACCGTCACCAGTTCACCCTTGCGCGCTTGTCAAGTGATTTTCCATTGTTTACAATTCATGGTTTTTCTTTCCGCCTCTTGATCATTTTGTCGTAATAAGCAGTCGCGTGTTAGGTCCTTATCTAATAAGACAGGACCGGCCAGTGGATCCACTATTAATAACAACCCTGTCGCCTGTCGGGACTCGGGCCACCGGCGCGTGAATAATCAATAAACTCAACATCCAGGGCCCAGGCCTACTGTATCCAGTGACCAGTATCGAGGACTGATCATCATGAGTGAACTGTTGTTGTTCCCTCGGGTTGGGGACAACGCCTCCACCATCCGACGGCCCCAATCCCTCGCGTCGCGTCTATGTGGTTTGTCGGATACATCTGTGCGGTTTTTCGGCTACATCTGTGCGGATTTCGGCTACATCTGTGCGGATTTCGGCTACATCTGTGCGGTTCTCGGGTGTACCTGTCCGTCCGTCCGTCAGATTCACCCATCTGACGGTCGTAAAACGTTGGGAGAGTAAATGGGTGGGATCGTTGTTGTCGGTTCCCACGACTGACTGAACTGTACAAGTACTTACCGTATTACCGTCTGGTCGCAAGGCTGTATCTAGTTGTACCCAGTGTCCAGTGTCCACAGCAATGGGCAGCGGTGCAAGACTGCCAGTCATGTAGCTTTGTTTTTTTTCCGAGAGGACTTGCGAGGCTCGACATCATGCAAGAGGTCCTGTGTTCGAATCCAGGATCGTTATTCGTACCAGAAAATTTTGCACTGTACAGAGCACAATCATGTGGGATTAGACTGACTGTCAGCCTGATGAACTGAAGACTGTACAGAGAGCACTAAAATTAATTAGAACTGACCTAGGTGGTACTGTCCTGCGATCTGACTCCTGCCTAGAAAGCCTTATTAGACAGGGCCTGTTCTCTCTGCTGCCCATGTGCGGCGTGGCAACACCAACACCAACAACAACAAGACAGGCCCTCTACTGTACTGTAGTCGTGAGTCATCATCAGTCATCTCAGTCATCGAGACCCGCAGACGTCCGGCGTCCCCCTCCAGTCGGCTCCAACTGTGCGCTGCTCCACGGTTTCGAGGCCGCGCGAACGCCTGGTCCACGCAGCTCAGTCTGCTCTGGTCTGCCATGCGCGGTCAGGACTTTGTGGCTGGCCACGACCCGTGGTGTTTGCCTGCAAAAACTGTCGACACTCACGATGAGTAGAGCACATGTAATTGGGAGTGGTTGCGGACGTTCCGGTGTGTTGCCCGTTTAAGCGGTAGTGCATCTACCGCCTACCCTGTTGCAATCGCTGATCAAGGGGATTATTGGGCGTTTCCATTGAGCAGGCATCATGGCATGACCATTTTTTGCATCCTTCTGGTGCCATGGCTGTGCTTCATCTAACCCGCAGTTTTTCTTATTGAAAATCTCTAGCGTGCATTTTTCTCGCTGTGTTCAAAGAATTGGTCGACAATTTCGTGCCAGCACTGCTACTAATTGCATCACGAGCAGTATGTTTTTCAGCTGACAAAATATAGTAATGAAGGGCATTCGACTGCCGCGTGAGTCGCGTGGACGGAGACGAGGGTAGACGACCTTTTCTTATGACCATTTATCAGATGCCTACCATGGCAGGCCCTATTTCCCATGTAGACGCCACGGGGCATTTGTGGTGCGGCGCCCCTGCCCAAACTCAAGCTGCTCCCATGTCGAACTCCCCTCCCACGGTGGAATCAACACCAGAAGGTTCTGTTATGGTGGAAGCTGTGGAAATCCTATTGCGGGGCCTTGGGGAAGACACTTCCCGAGATGGATTGATGAAGACGCCGGATAGGGTGGCGCGGGCCATGCTGTTTGCCACGAAAGGTACTTATCCTTGATACCTGCGCACCCCACGAGGCCGTGAGCTGGCATGACATGCAACGTCCGTACAATTGCGTGGTGTTTCGAAATCATAGGTATTACATGTGTACACCTGTTGTGGTTAGCAGCCTTGCACCCTTCCTGCTCTGGCCCTGTGCCAAGCGTGCCGTGGTGGTGGCTGCCGGCATTCGAAGCATTCCTTGAACCCTCATTTTCTTGTAGACCTGTGACTGTCATTTTTGCTGCCGCAACCAGTCGATGACTGTTGCCGTTTAGCCCGTGGTGTCCCATCTGATTTCCCATGCCAGGATCCCCTGGCGGCTGGATTTCTCCTGTCCCTTGACGGCTGCGGCCACCTCCATGCCATGTTCTGTCGGGCACAAGGCATCCCTGGGCAGTCCCCTAGTTCAGACCGTTTTGTACAGAATCAGGGGGTGGCATAGGGGGGAACTTTGGTATGAAAACGGTGTAAATTGAAGCGGTGTCGAGTAGCAGCAGGTACATGGGCTTGCCATGTCCACATGCAGCCGGGATGCAGCACATGTGACTGGTCTATGCCCACATGTCGCGTGCTGGTTTTTCTTTGTTGTTCCTCGCTGGCGCACAACCGTGGGGCTGTCGTGGATAAACCAACCGCTCGCTTCCAATACTTTTCAAACATGCATTTTCATGGTAAAAACTGAAGCATGTGCACGCGCGCTTCTCTGTGTGACGGTGGGGGGGGGTGGAGCAAGGGGTGTACCGGTGGTATGACACAACCTCTGTCCTGACTAGGCTGCTGGTGTACGAAATGTCACTTGTGACGAGAAGCCGACTGGGGTGGGCTGTCTGATCTGACAGAAATCCTGGCGTGACAAAACTAGACGGGTGCACTCAGGTGTACTCAGGTGAATTTTCGATTGTAAAATTCGTTATTCTGGTTGCTGCTGTCGTTGTCGATAATCTCCTCCTAGAGAATAAGGCTCCTACCAAGAAACATGATATGTCAAAGATGCTTAAGCTAGAGAGTCACGTGCACATGCGACAACAAGTGACAAGTTGCTACGCCTGTCATGAAAACGGAGCAGAGGCCCTTAGGCGCACGGTGGCGAAACAGCCCTACCCCATGGTAACACTTTTGCCTCAAGCCCATGGCTACAGGCGGTACTGCTGGCTTCCCATGAATGGCAAATGGAGTGACATATCCATATATATCACATGTCATTAGCGACACATTAAGTTGCATGCCACATGTCGTTTATTACGTGTGAAGTCACAGATGGCATATCAATCCACTGGCTTCCCGATTCGGACGTATCATGAAAGTAACGCACGCATGCCTCCCGTTTGGCCCCTGCGCAATTCTGGCGGTGGCACTTGCTGCATGGATGCGCCATGCTTTTGATTTCCCTTGCTGCCTGCCTGCTTTGTATGGGGCTACCATATCATATCCCCGATCGGCCTCCCCCCCATCCTCCCATCGTACCTCTAACTGGTGACCTTGTTTCTCATACCTGTACTTGGACCATCTGCATGCCCCGCTTCCTCTTTGGATCTGTGCAACCGTCCTGTACATTTGCAATCCGACTTGTGTTAAGGACACTGGCTGCCATGGGAAGCTTCGGTCCTTTCCCAGCCACCCCCTGGCTCTGTCGCTGTCCGCTCTTACAGTCAGTCTCCTCTCCATGGCCCCCCATGGCATAATGTGTGCCAGCTTGTCCCCCGCTCCCTTGCTTCCCTGCCCCCCCCATCGAGCCTTCCCCATGCCCCTTTTAAGTAGTAAACTCAGATCAGTGCATACCTATCATTACTTTATTGTGATAGTAGGCAGCAAGGCGACCCCCTTGCTTCTTGTTCTGGTGGCCTCACCGCCATTCTCCGACTGTCAACATTCCCGGTACTACATGCCGTTGTCAACACGCCCTTGCAACATGCCCCAGATCAATGACTCACCCGTGTTTCAAAAATCCCCCCCTGCCCCCCGCCTCATGCCCCCTCCCCCACGCCCCATGTGCCCCCCTCCCCCTCCCTCCCCAGGCTACCGGGAGACGCCCGCTTCTGCCATCGGTCATGCCATGTTCGCCGAGCCGCCCCCCGGTTGCGGCGGCGAGGGCGGTGGCAGCGGAGGCCTAGTGCTCGTTCGAGACATTGACATCTTCAGCCACTGCGAGCACTTCCTCCTCCCCTTTTTCGGCCGCTGCCACGTGGCCTATGTCCCCTCGGGGGGCCGCGTCGTGGGCCTATCCAAGCTTGCGCGCCTCGCCGATGTCTATGCGCGCCGCTTCACTGGACAGCAGCGTCTCACCGAACAGATTGCGTCTGCTCTGTGCGCTGCCATCGCGCCACGTGGCGTCGCCGTGGTGGTCGAGGCCACGCACACCTGCCCGCGCCCGCACGCGGAGACCGGTGACGCGTGCGGCAGTAGCCAGTCTGCTGGCTCTGAGGCCGGTGGCTACTCTCCTTCTACTTTCCCGAATGGGAACTACGCTACTACTGCAATGGATGGGTCGTCCGTTCCACCCACCAGGGAACAGCAGCGACCATCGCTGCACGGAAGAGCCGGCTCCCACCCCGATGTCCCCCTGTTCACGTCCGGTTTTGAGAACGGCCCTAATGGAGACTGCGGGGGGCCGAATGGGGCCCAAATGGGGAGGGCCGGTCCCAGAGGAGACGGTTTCTATGGCGCCCGCTACATCACATGCGCGGCACGGGGGGAGTTCCTGACCACGCAGGGCCTGTGGGATGAGTTCTGGTCGCTGTGTGGCGTGGGCGATCAGGATGGTGGAGGCGAGGACATGGGGGAGGCGTCACGCACGCTGCTGCGGGGAGCGTGCGGCAAGAGCCGCCCCCCCCGTTGCTGCGAGGCCGGATGCGCCCCCTCCATCCTGTCCCATTTGCGTGCGAGGGGGGGGGACGCAGGGGCAGCTGCGCTGCTCCCGTTGCATGACGCGATCTGTAGCAATGTTGCCTATAGTAACAATAGCGCCCACGCTCATGCGGGGGGAATGAATGGGCACACGGGCCACGCATGGGAGGGGGCAGGGGCCAGCACAGGGGTTGGGGCGGAGGCGGACATGTGTGTGCGCCAGCAACCACAAGGCCAGGCTGCCACCCCCATGGCCGAAGAGGCATCGCCGTGTTGCTGCGAATGCTCTTGCTCTTCTGCTGGCATCAGTGGTGGCGCCGCTGCTGCTAGCGCGTCACAAGGCCACCCTTATTCCAGCAAGACAGCACGGGGGGACCGGGGGAGGTCGGCTTCAGCCTGTTTTCACGCTGGACAAGAGCTAGCATTTTGCTGCGGGGAGGCCAGGGAGGGCGGCGCGGCACTGAACCATGGGGGGAGCCGTGGGAGTCATGGAATCGGTGGAAATGGGTTGAGTGCAAGCAATGGGGAAGCAGGCAGTAGTGGTGTTGGAGTGGGGTTAGCTAAGGGCCTAGTAAGCGGTCTAGTAGCCGCCAACGGCCTAGCAAACACCAATGGTCTAGCAAACGCTAACGGCTTCATGGTTGGCGTCGCCAATGGCAGCGGTTTGGCGAATGGTCCCTCCCACGGTCTCGCTAGAAATGCCAGCGCGCTAGGGAATGTCCATCCGTCGACGGGCGGCTGCCACATGGCGGCTGTGCGCGCGGCCTCGGTATCCAAGATGGTGTTTGCGATGGAGCGGCTGCTACGGGCGCTAGGGGAGGACCCGAGTCGAGATGGCCTGCGGGGCTCATGTGCCCGCTTTGTGGGCGCGATGATGGAGCTGACGGCAGGGTACCTGTTCAGCGCTGAGGGGGCGCTCTCGCTGGCTCTGGGGACGTCACCGTTAGTCGGTGCAGCACGCTTTGCTGATGGGTGTGGTGGGCGCTGCCAGATCGAGCTCCAGGGAGACGGTGGTGGCCACCTGGGAATCTGCCAGGTGTATGGGGCCAGGGGCGATGGGCAGGGCAGCAGCGGGGGCATGAGCTTTGGGGGCGTGGACACAGGCGGGGGCATTGGCATGGGGGGTAGCTCTGTGGTCCGCCATGCGTGCGCCGGGTCCCCCCCAGCACCGTTGTTGCCGCGCACGCCCGACCGTGACGAGTGCGGTGTCACCAGGGTGGAGCGGGGGGACCTTGGGGAGGGCAGCGGCATGGCCGTGGATCGTTCGTGCGAGGACGCGACGTCATTGATGGCACGCGATGGCGAGGGTGGGGCGCATGTTGTTGGGGGCACCCTTGGAACGGTGGCGCGTGCGATGGCCACGGATGGTCCCGTCATGGAGTGGGAGTTTGGCATCCAGTTCCGGACGCATTGTGAGCACCACCTGCTGCCCTTCTTTGGGCACGTCAACGTGGCCTACGTTGCCAGCGGGCCCGGTGCTGGGCGCGAGAATCACGGGGGCAGGTGCTGTGAGGAAGGGGAGGGAGGCGGCGGCGGGTATTGTGGCGATGGCGCTCATGACACATCGGGGGTCATGAATGGAAATGGCATGGCAGGAGCGGGGGCGGTCAAGGCGGGCGGGCCCGGGGTGGGTCCAGGGAGGCGCAGTGGCGGCCGCAAGCTTGAGCGCGTGGACCTGCAGCGGCTGGTGGAGGTGTACTCGCTGCGACTGCAGGTACAGGAGCGTCTGACCAAGCAGATGGCCGAGGCGGTGGACTACGCGCTGCGGCGGGGCGGGTGGGCGTGCCACGGCGTGATGGTGGTAGTCGAGGCTGACCACATGTGCATGATGTCGCGCGGCGTGCAGAAGGCGGTCAGTAATACCGCCACCGTCACCAGCCTTGGATGCTTCACGTCCGACCCAGGCCTGCGGGCGCGCTTCTTCCAGGCGTTGAGGGTGGGCTGGCGCAGGAGGTGACGTGGCGAGTAGTTACTTGAACGCGGTGCTTTGGATGCGGCGATGTATGGAGACCGGTGTAGGAACAAGAGGCCGGGAACTTCGTGTATGAGTGCGATCTGCATCGATGATTTGAAACCCACGTGCAAATTTCGAGCTAAAGGGACGTAGACCTGTGTAGGTACACGTGATCACATGTTATCGCCTGTGGCACACAACAATTCACACGAATTATAGGCTAGAGCTGCTGCTGTGGTGTTGTAGGGCCAGGATACTGAAAGCAGAGAGATGCCTGGAGTGTTGTTGAACTGTTGTTGTTGTTGTTGAACTGTTGTTGTTGTTGTTGTTGAACATTGTTGTGTGGTGCATGAATGAGGAATGGGCTTAACCCTGCAGTGAGCTGGTAAGACAAGTTAGTAATATTGTCTCATTGACATAAAAGTTTTTGTTTAAGAGAATAATCATAAGACAATAAGTAAGTGCGTTCACGAACATGCACTGAAGGCATGCCACGGTCCCATGGAGTACTGAATGAGGTACTTTTAAGAACGCGGATACTTCACCCGTGAAAGCAAGTGGCGCGACTCACTCGCCCAGGTCTGGAGTCGCAGATAGCAACTCCGCGTCATCCGGACTATCCAGGACGACTGTATGCTCGGCCGTGACATATGAATTAATTATAATGAATTAAACTCGTGCTCCCGTTGGGGAGTCACGGAGCATTAACCCCGATGGATGGATGGATGGATGGATGGATGGATGGATGGATGGATGGATGGATGGATGGGTGGGTGGGTGGGTGGGTGGGTGGGTGGGTGGGTGGGTGGGTGGGTGGGTGGGTGGTGGGTGGGTGGGTGGGTGGGTGGTGGGTGGGTGGGTGGGTGGGTGGGTGGGTGGGTGGGTGGGTGGGTGGGTGGGTGGGTGGGTGGGTGGGTGGGTGGGTGGGTGGGTGGGTGGGTGGGTGGGTGGGTGGGGGTGGGTGGGTGGGTGGGTGGGTGGGTGGGTGGGTGGGTGGGTGGGTGGGTGGGTGGGTGGGTGGGTGGGTGGGTGGGTGGGTGGGTGGGTGGGTGGGTGGGTGGGTGGGTGGGTGGGTGGGTGGGTGGGTGGGTGGGTGGGTGGGTGGGTGGGTGGGTGGGTGGGTGGGTGGGTGGGTGGGTGGGTGGGTGGGTGGGTGGGTGGGTGGGTGGGTGGGTGGGTGGGTGGGTGGGTGGGTGGGTGGGTGGGTGGGGGTGGGTGGGTGGGTGGGTGGGTGGGTGGGTGGGTGGGTGGGTGGGTGGGTGGGTGGGTGGGTGGGTGGGTGGGTGGGTGGGTGGGTGGGTGGGTGGGTGGGTGGGTGGGTGGGTGGGTGGGTGGGTGGGTGGGTGGGTGGGTGGGTGGGTGGGTGGGTGGGTGGGTGGGTGGGTGGATGGATGGATGGATGGATGGATGGATGGATGGATGGATGGGTGGGTACACGGAATCCTACCGGTCTAAGCTATCTACAAGCTATCTACAAAACAGTCCTACTCTAGATCTATGGTGCCCGCGACCCTAGGGCCCCTTGTCTAGCATATGCCGTCGATCCACGTGCATGTGCAAACACGCGGCTTCCCCACTGCATGCAGGGGGGTTGTTGTCCTCTATGACCTGGGCCCACTTGGCCTTGTCCATCATCTTTTTCCAAATCACCGAGACGCCTAGGCCCCCCATGTCCTCTACGAGCTGTTCTTTGAAGGTGCGGGACTTGCTGCGTCTAACCTGGCTGGGCCCGGCCCACGTGAGGAGGTGCTGGCCCGGCTGGGCGGGGCGCAGCCCTGCAGAGGGGCCACGTGAGCTAGGCCGGTGTCTACCTGGTTGGTGCGAGCTAAGTGCCCCACTAGCATCAGGCACCGCTGCTTGAAGGTGCTGGTGATAAGTGGCATGCCGAGATACAAGTCCTCCTTGCGGACATGAGCAGCGTATCATACACGAAAAATTGACCGCAGCAGTTTGGTAACCGTGCCATCCAGCTTGTTGGCAAGGTCGGCAGTGAGAGTCCACGCGCCTAGTCGGCCCCGTACTTAAGAACAGGGAGGACGAGGACCTTAAACAGGCCGGTCCTGTTTCTCTAGCTTGCCCAAGGGCTTGCGCCACAGGGCCCGGTATTGGCGTAAAGCGTGCCAGGCGAGGGAGATACGGTGGTCCACATCGGCCGCGCAGCTGGGGAGTAAGCTATACCCAGCATGCAACTTGACGCGGTCCCGATACATGCAGGACTCGAGAGCCAACAAGGAGAAAGAGGCCGGGCGGTGGCTGCATTCATGAGTGAGCCCAATCGCCAGAGCCTCAGTCTTCTTGCTGATCGACCTCAAGCCCCACCACACGGGCCTCCATTGCCAGGCAGTCAAGCCGCGTCTGCATGTCAGTGTGCTCACTGCTCAGTGCCCTCGAAGAGGGTGGCCGTCGTCTGCATAGATGATGTCCACCAGCCGGATTTCCATTTCCGCCCCGCCATGCCAGAAACGGTCGTCCACATGCACCCCTGGCTGGTTCCCTACCCAATGCTAGCAAACCGCTTGCGCGCCTGTTCAAATCATTACGTATTCGACCACAATAATGAACAGGTAGCCGGCGAGAGCAGGCAGCCCTGCAACACACGTGAGATATGGAGGTGCTGAAAGCCCATTACTTCACTGATCAAGGAGACAACTTCACCATGTATAATTACACAAACTAGCACGAGACCAAGTTTCAATTTCAATTTCGATTCGGACGACCTAAGGGTCCGACTTTAATTAATTTCACCGATCACGGATGTCAGTGTAGAAAAAGGATCAATTATATACAAGTGCCCGGCCGTCTAGATTACCCGCAAACCCATCGCCACGCGCCTCGCCTGAGCCCAAGAAACCCTGCCACGACGCACCAGAAATGGTCCCGCTTTCTCCCCGGCAATGTTAGCTTTTTCTCATACCATTGCCAAAATCTGTACGTCCCCGGGACAGGTCGACCAGGTCCTCCGCCCGGTACAAGATGTACCCATGGCCGGTGATTAAGAACGCAAGATTGTTAAACGCTTGACGGAAGGGCTTTCAATGACAATGACCAGCTAACGAGGTGATTTCCCTCACCTGAGCACTGGAATGAGTCCTGACGGCATGGCGATCCTGACCAGCCACTTCCAGCTCAACCGCGAAGCAGCCCTCATTGCCATGCTCTACGCAAGTATCCAGCCCGGGCCGCGCTAGCAGCCACACCCGCTCCCTCCCTCAGCAATTGATGACATCCGTGCAACTTGCTGGAGGAGCACGTGACGGCGTGACCTGGCCGCTGGCCGAGTTGAGCTCAGCTCGCTGACCAAGTCGCTCCGCAACACGGTGGAGGCCCGGGTCTCCAATGCGGAAACCGCAAGGTCGCCCACAAGCTTCAACCCCAGCTCACGGCGCTGCAGACCGCAGCGCAAGCTTCTTAGGCGCGTGCCGCCCTTGTTTCTCACCTAAATCAGGTGGAGGGCAAGTGCGGCCTGCTCGTCAAGAAGCTCGACGCGCAATCACCACCCATGAACCGAGGCCCTGGCCGCGCAGGTCCCAGAGATTGCAGCGCAGACGGCCATCATTGCTGCCCAGCCTGGCATGCACTTAGTACCGGCCGGCCGGCAGATGGCAGCCTCTCGCAGCACTCCGTCCTACGCGGACAGGTCTATACTGCGGTCAGCGACCACCTCGACCATGCACGGATGCCATCGCCACCAAGCTGCATGCAGGAGATGGAAGCTTATAGCCCAACGCCACGCGGATGCGCGCGATGACTGACACTGACCATGACCGAGCCCGCCGCGCCAATGGCGACAATTTGTCGCGACGTACCCATGCCGTCCGTAGATCCCTTCCCTATAGGCGCCTGGTGGGCCGGCATGCAGCGATGTTGCTGCGTGTCGTAGTTTTGTGATGTAGTTAGTTGTACCTTGTGCAGCTGACGTGATCCTTGCATGCCGGCCTGTGTCAGATTACTATTATTCTGATGTGGCACGCCGCAAAGGTGAAAACCATTTGCGTTCAGTGCCGGTCCGCGGAAAACGCGATCTGCAAATGAATCCAGGCCGGAATCGAACTGGGGACCTGAGTCTCGCACCAACTTTTGCTGACTATATAGGACGGACGTCTCCCGATCCTAACGCATCGCCAACTGACACCGGTACATGCAGTCATCCGCAAAAGTTCTCCTTTCCGGGGAGTGATGCAAGCCTTTCGGATTTGGTACTAGATAAATCATTCGAGATCTGTGTGTGTAGGAGTACTACACACGTGTCCGCTCGAGACTTGTTCAGTCTCGAAACGTGAGACGGGCTGAACACGGCTGGAACCTTCTTGAAAAGGGGGCGTCACCGGCGGCCGTAGCCGGTACTATCGAGATCAGCCAAGCGTATATTCTGATGTGGCACGCCGCAAAGGTGAAAACCATTTGCATTCAGTGCCGGTCCGCGGAAAACGCGATCTGCAATCCAGGCCGGAATCGAACTGGGGACCTCTCGCACCAACTTTTGCTGACTATAGGACGGACGTCTCCTGATCCTACTAAGGCATACTATTATGTTCTTTATTAGGGTTCTTCTTCTTTTCGGGGTTTTGATTCCTTATGTCGTTTTGATAATTGATATGTTCACGCGGCTTCACGCGGGTCTTATATTTGCACCCACAGACCTTGCCGGATCGTTTATCGTGTCCGATTGCTGCTGCACATGGCATGCCTTAGGCATGAAGGAGAAAGGGGGTCTCTTCCCTTTCTTCCTGTTAATGTGCACGTATACAACGTACATGCTGGAAGAAAGCCTAGCGGGGCAGAGACCCCCCTAGGGAAGCACTTCGGTGCTCCGTGACTCCCCAACGGGAGCTCGCACGATTAATTAAACTCGTGCTCCCGTTGGGACCCTGTATGTGCACAACATAGACTAGATGGCTTAGATTTAGGTTAGTTCGATTCACGCGGCTTCCTCCACCTCGATCCACCCCCCATCAAGGAATAATATGTGCTACATGATCTCCCCACGGAGGCATCATTGTTATAATTTAATTTAATCTTAATTTAATGTGCACAACAGGAAGAAAGGGCAGAGGCCGCCTGCCCCCTTTCTCAGTCCTTCATGCCAGAGGCATGCCGCAGCTGCAATAGGACACGGTAGACGATCCAGCAAGTTCTGTGGCCGTGCAATAAGGCCCGCATGTGAGCATATCATGACAATTAATTAACGAGCGTCCACGGGCAATTAGTAAACGGATCATAGCCACCTGGGGTCCCTAGGATAGGGCCGTTGCCCTATTAGCGGGGGGGTGGGGGTGGGGGTGGGGGTGGAGAAGGGTAGTGCTGGAGGTGGGGGTGGGGGTGGAAGGGGGGGGGGAGGGGGAGGGTGGCGATTGGGGTTAATGCTTGTCAACCGGCGCATGGAGGCTTTCTTTCAGGACGGATATGCGTCGTCTCCGTCCTGGCTGGGGTCGCCGGCGTGTCGACTGGGCCTCATCCCGCTCAAGGCGGGCTAGGAGGCGTGTAAGGCTGGTAAATTGGCGGGAAGGTTGACCGTGGCGTGCCTGGCGACCTTGCATCCTGATCATGCTCGCACGGTGCGACATGAGGATGGAAAGGGGCTTGTTTATAAAGGCTGTGCCCAAAGCCTATTGTACCGCGAGGCCGCGAGGGTGTGCCCTTACCGGGCGCCATCCATACCCGGGACGTGCGTAGACGATGATGACGCAGCTGGGGCGGGCCTGGTACGGCCTGACTTGTGCCGCTTGTTAGGAGCCTGCGCCTCCGTGCGCTGGCCGTTGATGAATAGCACGGGGGTGTCGTGGACGAGGCGGACGTAGACCTTCTGGCCATCCTGCCTGGCCTTGATCGCCACGTCGCTGCCCAGCAGACCATTCTTGATGACTAGCTGGGCCGGTGAGAGGAGGTCGTCGAGGCTCGGCGCGTTCCTCCCGCCTAGGAGCTTGCGGGCCTGGAGTACCTTCACCTTGCTGGCCACATTCGCAAAGGTCACCCCGGGATGGGGCCAGGCTGGCCCGCCATCCAGGCTGCCGACTCAATGCGGATGCGTTCGTTGCCCAGTTGCAGCCTGCCCACGATGAGGCTGTGGTACAGGCGTTGCGCTAGCATCAGGTCCGTTTCAGGCTGCTGTGCGACCTGGAAATACCGGACCACTATACTGCGTGCAGGTCCTCCTCGATAGCAGTCTTGTGGGCTGCAGCCCCCCTGCGTGCGGCATCCTCCATTGGATGGATGGATGGATGGATGGATGGATGGATGGATGGATGGATGGATGGATGGATGGATGGATGGATGGATGGATGGATGGATGGATGGATGGATGGATGGATGGATGGATGGATGGATGATGGATGGATGGATGGATGGATGGATGGATGGATGGATGGATGGATGGATGGATGGATGGATGGATGGATGGATGGATGGATGGATGGATGGATGGATGGATGGATGGATGGATGGATGGATGGATGGATGGATGGATGGATGGATGGATGGATGGATGGATGGATGGATGGATGGATGGATGGATGGATGGATGGATGGATGGATGGATGGATGGATGGATGGATGGATGGATGGATGGATGGATGGATGGATGGATGGATGGATGGATGGATGGATGGATGGATGGATGGATGGATGGATGGATGGATGGATGGATGGATGGATGGATGGATGGATGGATGGATGGATGGATGGATGGATGGATGGATGGATGGATGGATGGATGGATGGATGGATGGATGGATGGATGGATGGATGGATGGATGGATGGATGGATGGATGGATGGATGGATGGATGGATGGATGGATGGATGGATGGATGGATGGATGGATGGATGGATGGATGGATGGATGGATGGATGGATGGATGGATGGTGCAAACAGTCCTACCGGTCTAATCTATATCTACATCAGCTACCTACAACATCTATCTAACAGTGCTCATTCTAACTATAACATCTATCTCAGTAGACAGCCTCACGCTGCCCTAGGGGAGCTGTCTGGCGTGCCTCCCGCGGGTTTGCATGCACACGCGGGCGCTTCCCCACAGGGGGGGGCTCGTTGTCCTCTATATGACCTGGGCCCACTTGGCCTTGTCCATCATCCTCGTCCAAATCACGGAGAGGCTTAGGCCCCCCATGTCCTCTACTAGCTGTTCTTTGAAGGTGCGGGCCTTGCGGCGTCTAACATCACTGGGCCCAGCCCACGTCAGCAGGTGCCGGCCAGGCTGAGCTGGTCGCAGTCCTGCGGGGGGGCCGCGTGAGGTGTCTACCTGGTTGGTGCAAGCTAGGTGCGGCTACGAGCTATAGCTGCAGGCGCCGCTGCTTAATGGTGCTGGTGATATATGGCATGCCCTGGTACAGGTCCTCATTGCGGACATGAGCAGCATATCCTACTCTGAAAATGGAGCGCAGCATGTTGGTGACCGCGCCGTCCAGCTTGCGGGCCAGGTCGGCGGTGAGGGTCCACGTCTCGGCCCCATACGTGAGAACCGTAATACATCATCCTCAATGCATTCATCATGAATATATATTGAAAATGAAAATAACTTACATCAGACGGAGTGAAAGCACCCAATCAAACATTATTATGTGGCTAAGATGCCTGATCGAGCTTGAGCCTTTCCTCCGCGGTGTTTGCAACCGGATTCTACGAGATGGCCTCGGACCCCCCGCCGACGTATTCAGAAGACCGCTTTCCGCGCCGGGTCATGCCCTACAAGGGCAAGCCTGGGTCCGCCGCGGATACCGGCAACTACCGCGGCGTATGCCTCCAAAGCTGCGTGCTGAAAGTCTTCATGCGTCTCCCGCTGAACCGCATGCGCGCCAGCCTGGATCCCCACCTAGGTGAGTCCCAGATGGGCCACCGTGTTGGTCGCAATTGTGTTATGGTCATTTGGCTCAATTACCGTGCGCCGCCTGATATCGAGGAAGTGGGCCGCCTGGCCCCCGGCCTCTTGCCATTGCTACTAGTGATCTTCGTGGATTACACCAAGGCATACAATACTGTTATATATGGGACGCCCTGTGGGTCAGGTCCTTCACCTGTTCCGTGTCCCATCGCCCGGGTACATCGTTGAGATCATCTATGAAGGGTGTGGCAGGGCTGTGTGCTCTCCCCATATCTATTCATCATTATGGTGGACTATATTATGCGGGGTGCACAAGCCCGCTTTGCCCGGGTGGAGGGGCGCCCGCCGGGGATCGAGGTCACGGAGTACGCCAGCTACGGCGGGGTTGACCCACCCTATCGCCTGAGCGATCTGATCTACGCTGATGACACGACGCTCGTGGAAACCCCGAGTCAGCCCAGTTACTCTGGCTAGACAGCTTATCACTGGAAGGGTGGGTGGTGGGGCTTATGATCAGCAAGAAAACGGAGGTCATGGCCATCGGCTTCCCTGCTGGAATAGCCCCACCCACCCTCCTCTTGCTGCTGGACGGCAGCCCCGTCCCTGCGGCGGCGACTCGCTTCAAGCGATCCTTGGCAGCTGGCTTCCCTCCACGGCCGACGTCATTAACACCCGCATTGGCTAGGCCTGGGCGGCCCTCCGCCGCCTCTACTGGACCTGCCGCTGCCTGAGTGAGCGACGCAAGCGCATTCTGTTCTTGAAAGGCCCTTGTCCTCAGCATCCTCCTTTACGGCTGCGAGGCGTGGGCCCTGGACCAGGCGCTGAGCCAGCAGCTTGACGGCACCGTCACTAGACTGCCCCGTCATATATCCTCGGCGTCCGCTACCAAGAACGCCGCACCCGGGCCGAGCTCTATACTGCGAGCTCCCTCTTGTCACCCATACCATCCGACACCGCCGCCTCCTTCTTGCCGGCCAGATGTCTTGCCCGCACAGACCAGGTGAATACCGACGGTGGGCCCTAAATAAGAAAGTAAGTACTTGCGTGTCATGCGCAAAGGCATGCCACGGAGTACTATGCTAATCTCATTAGAAAAATAATGACACAAAAGTTTAATTAAACAAATATCGTCTGCATCATCCCCCAACCGTTAAGCACTAGATGGGGATGTAATCCTCATCCGAGCTGTCCTCTACTGTAATGGCAGACGAGGCGGTAGTGTAGCGGCTATCCTCAGGACCAATAACCTCCACCTGCGGACTTCTACCCTGGCTAGCAACGGGCCGCGGGGCCCGTGGGGAGAAAACAGGAGCATACCCCTCGGGAAGGTGCTTATCGCAGATGGCAGCCCATTTCTCCCTGTCAATCATGCGGGCGCGGAATCATGTGGGCCCTGCCGGGGGGCTTAATTAAGACGGGGCTGACGGGCCAACCAGGTAGACACCTCCTCGGCTATGGCAGGGTCCCCTTGTCCCATCGCAATTACCCACTGGCAAACTTGGGCGCACCCGGCACCGGCGCGGCGCGACCCGGACCTATGTGACGTACACAACTGCTTGAAGATGCAGGGCTTCTGGGACTATCCGTACTGACTCCGCACCCGCATGATTGACAAGGAGAAATGGGCTGCCATCTGCGATGAGTGCTCACCTTCCGGCCTGAGGGGTATGCTCCTGTTTTCTCCCCACGGGCCCCGCGGCCCCTTCAATGCTAGCCAGGGTAGAAGTCCGCAGGTGGAGGTTATTGGTCCTGAGGATACTAGCCGCTATGTACACTACCGCCTCGTCTGCCATTACAGTAGAGGACAGCTCGGATGAGGATTATATCCCCATCTAGTGCGTAATGGTTGGGGAATGATGCAGACGATGTTTGTTTAAATTTTGTGTAATTATTTTTTTTTCTAATGAGATTAACATAGTACTCCGTGGCATGCCTTTGCGCATGACACGCAAGTGCTTACTGAGCCAACGCTACTGAACAAGAGAGGCACGACATAATAATTACGTACAGCCGGCATGCCGACCGCTGGGACACGCGATCCACACCGCGGAACATGAAGTAGAAATGCGGAGCAGCCTAATAACCGTGCTGCGCCGCAAAGCTAGTCAGCCCGCGCGTGCGGCGGAGCAAGATATCAGCCACAGCCCGGGTAAGCGCTACCGAAAGGCGTTGGCGCCAATACGATGTCCAGGTCCGTGCTGCCCAAGGGGGGGTAATTAATAACCGTTCACGAGTAAATCTCTATCTGTACATATCGCTGGAAGAGCACAAAAACGACAATATATCAGCTAGTATATGTACCTGGATTGATTTCTGCGCCAGCTGGTTGAGTCTTTCACATATCACAACACCTTTCCTATATGGAGACTGGCTGGCCGTGCATAATTAGCTTATTAATTTATTGTCACGTTCAGGCTGGGTCACATGGGTACCGATAAAGGAACCTTCAACCCCTACTGTACACACAATGAGGAGGGAGGGCGCCCTAGCTTCTCTCACTGCTTCAAGTGGGCAGACCACAGAGGACTCTCTCTGCATCTGTGTGCACAAAACCAACTGTGGGTGCAATACAACAGGAAGTAGCAAAAGCGCAGCGGATGCAGTAAGGCTGCCCCATCGATCGTCCAGAGGCCACAGATAGGCTTGGAACTCATTGAGAGCTGCCGGTTTGGCCGGTTTGGGACATGAAGGCCTCTCCCGGGGCCTGAGGGATTGTAGGGGCACACCCAGGGTTCACCCACAAAACCCATGGATAGCATGTCCATAAGGACTTTGACCGCATTCAGTGCACGCACTGGCCAGTCTGTGCACACCAGGTGCAACATAATGAATCGTATATTACATGAACACTCACGGGTTGCTACGCCAGTATTTGTTCAGAACGCATATTGCGGTCATACCCCGACTGGGATTTTGTCAATCAGCCCAGGACTCGTGCCATCCCAACTTAACACGCACAGGGCGACCCCGTGTCACCCCACCCCGTTCAGTGGGGTGGCTGAGGGTATAATGCTGGCTGCACTGCACCAGCTCCCATGACTTGCACTGGGGGTGGCGCACCGTATGACACCGGCGGTGGGTTCATGGAGTTGGGCATCGTCATGCCATGGACCTGCATTGCCATGCACATAGAGAAAATGGTATGTCATCATTAGGATTGAACACAGAAGGTATCCCAGGCCCTTAGCCTGAAGTCCAACTGTGCAGGATTGACAGCTTGATCAAATAACTAAAATGTTGTGGGGTCAGTGGTCAAATTCTTACTGTCACATTCATCATCACTGCCCCAACGAAGAAAAAAATGACGGCCTTTGAATTCACATACTACTACTTGAGCATGCACCCTTGGCAGTTAAGTCTCATCTCTCATCGCTTACCTTGAGCTCCCTGGCTTCCTGCAGGTAGGAGCAGCACGTGCACCACCAGTGCATGCAGCAGTCGCCGGCCTCCGACCCTGGGATGCCAAACCTCTGGCGGATCTTGCCGCGGAACTGGTAGCTGTAGATGCAATGGAGGCTTCTGTGACCGTGACGAACGCACCATGTGGGGAGGGCCAGAGACGTAGGGATTACAGGGGGAGGCCGCAAGATCGCGTTAGCCAGCCATTATGCATTGCATGGGTATAACCACTCGACCAGACTTGCAATAGTGAATTGGCGACATCACATGGTATCAGTCACAGGTCCCTGTACCAGACCATGACTACCGCAACTTGGGCAGGGGTGCACATGTGCCGTATCCATGAGACACCCAGCGCGGCCAGAAATCTGGAGAATCCGGGCCAGGGTGCCGTATGCCCACGAAGAGTGCACATAATTATTTGCGCAATACACTTTGCTCGATGCGCTGGTCTGCATATTAGCAGCTGGAGGATACTGCGTGAGAGGGCCGCCAGTTTTGAGTCACTAATCGCGAAAAGCAGTACATACCTGGTGATCCCAGCCCGTTATCAACACAAGGCCAGGAAGCTGAATCAGCCTTACGCAGCTGCTGCCAAATTCCCAGATGGCATGTTCCAATTATGCCTACACACCACCCGCATTCAAGGCGTACCTGATATAAACTTTGCAGGCCGCAAAGTGAAACGGCCTCGCCACCTACCCCAAGAACACGGTTTCACTCAGAGAGATTAATACCTGCTGGTCGTTGCGTCTGCATCAAGGCATCTGCCAATCCAGGGAGCCACAACATTGCCATGATGGCCGACGGGTACATCTATCTATGAAGCTGTAACTTCAATAGGCCAATAGTACAGTAGTCGATCGAACCGCTGTTACTGTAGCACAGGTAGTCCAACAGAGATTTTGTTCAGAATCCATGCCAACAGATGAAGAGCGTGTGTGAAATAGCCGCCAAGCGATGCCCACATATCACTGAGCTATACATACCCGATATACAAAAGGATGCCGGCGATGCCGCCGGCAATTGCGCAAGGCGTCCCATCCACGATCTCAGCATACTGGCCGAACGTCACGCACGGGAACCAAAAGGCCATACAACACTTGAAGACGCCATCATCGCAACAGTCTGCGCAACCCGTCGACCTGCGCAAAAGACGACATATTGCCAACGGTTTGTAAATAATTAGAAGTTAAAGCAAATTTGGTAGAAAGCGGTTGTAGCGTAAACGTAGTTAATGCAACGATCGAACTCCTGCAACCGCAACATGCAGCGTATCAATGTACATGACAATAGCGGCGGAGAGCTCACCATTGTCCGGCAGGACCGGCGACGCTGCCGTTCATGGTTTTCCACTCGGGGTTGGCCGGCGGGGCCGGGTTCACCGGAGGCCCGCTCTCAGCTCCCATTTTGTTTCAAAAATGCCGAAAGGAAAACCGGATTGTGCGCCGCAGCTGGAAGCCCACGCACACTACAAGCAGCGCGCGGTTAGCGAAAGCACAGCAGCGAGGTGACGAACTTGATGAACGAACGTATGGTAATATGTAGTCAACGACGAGAGATATGTTTAGTTAGCCCAGCTCATTGTTTATGGCAATTGGCAGGCAGGCGGGTAAGAACTTAGAACCGTACAATCTAAGGTTCGCTGGTTTTGACAACAAGCTGTGCTTTAGTTCACACGGAAATGTGCACGTGCCGGACTGCCAAGCGCAACCGCGTGGCAGCATTTCCGAGCTGGCAGCCTGGCACGCGCTGAGATTTTTTGAGGGCTTCCCAGTTGGCGTCCGGGCCTGTCCGGGTCTCCATTTTTAGCTGGCTCAATACTGTAGACTTTGACAAGTGGATTTTCACCCGGCGGCCTGAAGGGGTCATGGCCGCCAGCATCATCAATCGTGCAACAAACGGATGGGGTCACAGTCACCACGTGGCGCGTGGCGCGTGCCGCGCAATTAGGTACTGTATGTATGTTGTGCGCTATGTATGCTGCCAACCGCTGATGGCCTGTTCCGGTGTTCCCAGCGTTATTTGTGCAGTCGCACCGGTGATGAGCAGCGATGATTTTTACAAGTAATATATTACTAGTTTGACAAAATATTATCAAGCAGGTTGGGCACGCTTCTGCGAATTCGTATGCGGTTGTTGGTGCCGCCGAAGCCTGCGGGCTAGTTTGACCATCAGTCATATATTCAGTTTGCGGCAGATACCTAGCACACATACCGAAAATATCTTAGTGGACGGTCCGCATCCACTTAACCGCGATTGACCAACTCAAGAGGGCCGGTGAGATAATCTTGGTTTTAATTTTGTCGGTGCATGCTTCGTGCTCGAACATTTGCGAAAGAATTGGGATGCCTCATCTATGTGACCAGCACCTTCCCGAAGGGCTTGGCACCGGTCCATTCGTTGTGGACCACCCGCGTGCGGCCCACGAGCTTGTACGTAGCCTACATGCATAGAAACTTTATTGCCGGCCCTGACGCCAACTCCATTGTTGAATGTAACTCGCATGCCGCCTCTCTGGGGCATGTGGCATGGTACAGATTGATTGGTGCATTAGTGGATTCATTCACGTGCATCCGTTGGGCGTTGGGCGTTGGGCCATCGGTCTTCATGGGGTACAACTGTTGGGGTACAACTGTTTGAGTAGGTATCTACGTACGTCTTTCATTCCGGGTATATGCACAGCAAGAAGGGGAAAGACACTATGGGCCGAGCTGCTTTAGAACTCTCCGTCATTGGAAGGGAAGCTCACCGGGAAGGTCTCATAGCCTGAACTACTACATGGGTCGATCACTGAACAATTATGTGATAGAGTAAGATAGAGCCAATTCAGATCAAGCAATATGGCCAGCATGATGACGCGTTTGCACTATTGATAAGGTAATTGACAAGCACTTCTGCGAATGCGTCACGTTGGTACAATAAAGAAACTTCAAACCACTATAAACAGTGAGGAGGGAGAGCGCCCATGCAAGCTTCTCTAAATCACTGCCGCAAGCGTGGGCAGGCAACATGTATCAGTATATCGTGGTCTCTCTCTCTCTCTCTCTCTCTCTCTCTCTCTCTCTCTCTCTCTCTCTCTCTCTCTCTCTCTCCCTCTCCTCCCTCTCCTCTCCTCCCTCCCTCCCTCCCTCCCTCCCTCCCTCCCTCCCTCCTCCCTCCCTCCTCCCTCCCTCCCTCCCTCCCTCCCCCTCCCTCCCTCCCTCCCTCCCTCCCTCCCTCCCTCCCTCCCTCCCTCCCCCTCCCTCCCTCCCTCCCTCCCTCCCTCCCTCCCTCCCTCCCTCCCTCCCTCCCTCCCTCCCTCCCTCCCTCCCTCCCTCCTCCTCCCTCCCTCCCTCCCTCCCTCCCTCCCTCCCTCCCTCCCTCCCTCCCTCCCTCCCTCCCTCCCTCCCTCCCTCCCTCCCTCCCTCCCTCCCTCCCTCCTCCCTCCCTCCCTCCCTCCCTCCCTCCCTCCCTCCCTCCCTCCTCCCTCCCTCCCTCCCTCCCTCCCTCCCTCCCTCTCTCTCTCTCTCTCTCTCTCTCTCTCTCTCTCTCTCTCTCTCTCTCTCTCTCTCTCTCTCTCTCTCTCTCTCTCTCTCTCTCCCTCTCTTTGCATCATGTTGCAGGCCGACCCAACTGGTTTTTGGTGGTGATACAACGAGAGATACTACCACGGGCATGTCATAGTTGATGATGTGGCCACTTCAGATTAGCTTGTGCAAGGCTGCAGGTGTTTGAATCGATCAACATCAATTAGACAACCAGTGCCGGGGGTAAATCTGGAGAATCCATGGCAGCTCGAGCTTGCTCTGCTCACTTATCCCCGTTTGTTGATCCGTTTAGGAAGATGGAGGTTAATGAATGGCCGGAGGTGGAAATGTGTAGCTGTGTACACACACACATGCGCGCGCGTGTTCAGTGCGTTCGCATGCATACATGTCCATGTATCAAGGAGACAACCAGCGCAGGCCAGAAACGGAAAAGGAGACAACCAGCGCATGTCCATGTATGTCTTGATCGCACGTACCTCACTTTTATATTGTACATTAATTAGAATATAGTGCATATGGCATGGCATGCAGCGTACATGTGCCTAGAGCTTGCTGTATGATTGTGCACACCCACTGCAGCATGTGCAGTGGGCCAGCCTAGCCATTATGGAGAGAGATCGGTCGGTCCCCATTAGTTGTAGCGCCCGCGGCCGCCATATGCCTGCTATAGTTGCATGCAGCCAGCAGTGAGATTGCGATCTAGCTAGAAGCCAGTGTGGAAACGAGCTAGTGAAACCTTTCTTTCCCCTTGAGTGAAATTAAACGACCTTTGTCTCTTTGATATTAGATTGGTTGAATATAGTTCGTTTTCGGCTAGGAGGCGTGGCCTTTGCATGACGGGCAAGAGGATTTCAGCCGTGGGCAACCAAGCACACATGTCGTCGGGCTAGTCCGACGAGTGCGCACGTGAACCGGCACTCCCGGTCACACACGACACCATAGAGATAATTAATTAATTAATTAATTAAACTCGTGCTCCCGTTGGGGAGTCACGGAGCACCGAAGTGCTTTTAATCCCTGTGTGTGCACTACAGGAGAAAGGGCAGAGACCCCCAGTCTCCTTCATGCCAAAGGCATGCCACAGCTGCAATCGGGCGCGGCTAGCGAAAAGGACAGGCTAACGATCCGGCAAACTGTGGGTGCAATAAGACCCATGTGAGCATATCATAGCAAGGAGCGTGGGCAAGTAATCTGAACATAGCCAGGGCGTAGCATGGCTGTACTAGGACTAGGCTAAGGCTATGGCTGGTTGTGTACCGTGCGTTGGCGGCACGTGACTAGGTGTGTTGGCACAGCTAGGCATGGCTGCCTTAGCGGCAGTGACGCCAATGGTTACAAGCTAGGGCTATTGCTATTCTAGCCCGCTGGGGGCGTCCACATCTTGTGGTTGATCATCAGGTCCCCGCCCCTCCAGTACACCTTGGGCTTCTGGGGGTCCTGCTTATGGCGGAGGTATTCCGGCCACAGGTCGCGTCGCTGCTGTTGCTGAGCGGGGGTGAGGTCGTCATCCAGCGTCCAGGTGAGGTCGTGCAACCGCTTGCGACGAGAGAGGAACCGCTGCTTATCCTCAGGGGAGGGGAAGGTGAGTAGGACTGGTGGGGGGCCGCCTTGTCCCGTGAGTGGGGAAGGCGGTGGCACCCACGCAGTTCTACCTCACCTACCAGGCCCATGAGGGTAAGAAGCTGGTTCTTGAGCTCGTCAGCAAGAGAGGTTGACGTCTCACCTGGCTTCTGGGGGAAGCGACGTAGCACCACTCGGCACTCGCGGCGAGCGCGATCGGTGACCTCCCGTTGCTGGGCCTGGCGGTGGTCCTCCAGCTCCTGGAGCTTTGTGGCGATGGCGTCGGTGGTGGAGGCGGTCGCTGACCGCAGCAGGTCCGCGTAGGAGAGCGGCGGGAGGTCGCCAGCATCCTGCCGGGGTGGCTGGGATGCAATGGTGGCCGTCTGCTCCGCTATCTTGGGGACCTGTGTGGCCAGGGCCTCGGTGTGGGCGGTGATGGCCTCAAGCTTCTTCAGGAGCACGCCACACTTGCCCTCCACCTGGTTAAGGCGAGAGACAAGTGCAGCATGCGTTTCCGAAGCCTGCGCCGTGGTGTGTAGCGCCGTGAACTGGGGTTGTAGCTTGTGGACGACCTTGGTTTCCACGTTGGAGACCCGGGCCTCGACCGTGTTGAGCGTGGTGTTCAGCGATGTCAGCTGCTCGGCCAGCGGCCAGGTCACGTGCTCCTCCAGCACTGCGCGGATGTCATCCTTGCCGAGGGAGGAAGCCGATGGCGCTGCCGGCTGTGCGGGGGCTGGGGTGCGGAGCGTTCTGGTGATGTCGCCGAGGCGGATCTGGAATTGGCTGGTCAGGATAATCAGGCGTTGTTGTACTTCGTTCAAAGCATAGAGCCAGGACATGTCTCCATTGTAGTCGATAGCCGCCCCCTTCCTGGGCACGAAGAGCTTCCGCTCCTGTTCGAGGAACTGGAGAACCATAGAGATAGTCAGCTGCACCGCCTCATGTCGGCGAAACCCATAGTTCCATCGGAATCGTTTCAGCGGCCGGCATTTCCTCTCCGCGTTTCCTCAACCTCGTTTTCAGGATCATACTCATCGTTCCTGCATTTTCCTCTTCCACGCAGGTTGTGGCTTTTTTGAAAGCCACGAATGTACCCGGGGATGGGACGCTTCGGCTGCCTCAATGCCTACACATTCAATACGATGTCCCCCTCTCACCTTCCTCCATCATTCCGCTCACATTGCACTACGTGTCTGTGTTTTGTTCTTTTTCTTGTTCTCGTTTGTTTTGCTGTTCTTGTCCTTTTTCTTTTACTTACTGAGGGAGCTAGGCTGGGCTGCGCGCTGTGTGTGCTACTCTCGTGTTTTTCTGTGGGCACTTGAGAGACTAACCAAGGATCGGGCCCCCCACACGGCAATATCAGCCTTTGCTTTTGTTTACCCTCCCATATCTCTTTACAAACGCCAAAAAAACACAAAGGCAGGAGCACGGTGACTCATCTGGAACATGAAGAAGGGAAATCTTTTCGTTACAGGAAAGAGGTGTCAAGTATGACAATTGGAAGGCCCCCCCACTGGGAATCCACATGTTCCGAGTCCATTCAGCTGTGTTGTTAGCCACATCCTGCCCCGGGGAGATGCATCATGGACCACCGCTATCGCGTAACGGGTGTTACGCAGTGAATATTGACTTACCTCAATATGCTCCGCTCTGGTTCTGTTTGATGTCTTAGCTCTCAGTGCATCTGAATCATCATGAAACACCTTATGACTTTCTGGCATGCTCTTACCCTCCACAGAATACGGCAATCCAGTGGCATTGATTACCGGAAGTACACTGCTATTTCTCGGCAGTTCCCCTATCGTATCTCCTCACAGGCATGGCGGAAGCGTTGTCGCATCAACACGCGCCATAACCATCACTGCAAGGATGACCATACTCTACGTCGCCTCCGGCGCTTACAGCGCACGCATTTGTCGCTTACCAACTCCACTCGCCCACACCCCGTAAGCACCCATCGCGTCATTTATGCCATTTACAACCGCAGGTACCCTCAGCGTATCTACGTTGGCCAGACGCAACGGGATGCCTGGACGCGTTTTCAGGAACATGTCCGAGCGGCACGCCGCCTTCATATTGGCCGCCCTGCCGCCAACGACGACACCCCCCTACATGGCGCCATGGCCCAATACGGGTGGTGGGATTGGCGAGTCGTCCCCTTGGAACATGTCCCCGGCACCTTTACCGGCGCCGCTTTTCGCAAAGCCGCAGGGCATCGGGAAACGTTTTGGAAACGAATGTTACATGCATTTCTGCCCCACGGTTTTTGCATTGAAGGCAAGAGTTTCAAAGCTCGGTCTCGCCGCCGCCCGCCTCCCCTCCGTCCCCGCCCTCTTATGTTCATCCGTGCCTGGCGTCTGAAGCACAATCTCCACCCATATCGCCCCTATCCCCCCAGCGTCACCCCGGCCCCTCCACCTTCCACACATGTGTCCACCGATCCTTCCCTTTACTCCACCAGTCTCCGCTGCTTACGTCACATGTCTCGGCTTATGCAACGCGGCAACTTTCATGCATCCTATCTCGAAGCCTGCAGCTTGAAGAAGCTTACCAGCTTACACATTGCCGTCGGGTCGTGCTCCCCAGCTGATCTGCAAGTCCCCCGCTCCCATGCCACTAGTCTGCGAGGCCTTCTCTCACGTATCATTCGGCACCGTGTCAATGGGAATGCAGATGCACTGCGTCCGCGCCGTTTGCTGATCTCACCTTTCATTCATGCTGCGATGGATGAGCTGTGTTTGCCACACATTCTGCATTTGCCGCAAGTGCAGGCTGCGATGCCGCTCGTGGTGCGCAACACTTTCGGCACTCCCATTGCCGCCTGGCATTACTCTCCCACCTTGGGACAAATGGTTTTCAGCAACGGGAAGGTCAGCCGCGATACAACGCCCACCGAGCTGGCCACCATCTTGGCAGGGCCCTGCCCCTGCCAACAACAACGGTATTTCAAGTACCTTGATCCCACCTCACAGCACGTCATGACCGCTGACCTCAGCATCCTGCCGAGCCACACGCTTGTAGACCTTTTTGCCAAAGGCACCAAGTTTCGGCCGTGGGTCCAGCGCACGTGTGCCAAAGAGGTGAATGCACTGCTCTCCACATCACTGCGCAAATTCTGCAATGCCATGAGCACGGACCTACAGCTTGCTCCCCTTGCCATGGAACCGTGGTTTCGCGCCGTCATTCACGAATGCAATGCACGTCTCACCAGGCTTGATTACCGTCTCCAGCAGGTCCACCGCACCACCTGGCTCAACACCACAGATAAAGCACTTCTTGACCACTTCAAGCAGGACTTTATCATCACGTGTGTTGACAAGAGTGCCAACAACTTTGCTTTCATATGCAAGAAGCACTACCTTGCTACTTTGCAACACGAGTTGGCGTCCAGCCCTACCTATGTTCAGCGTGCACAGTCCACCGCCAGTATCACTGCTGCTCATCGGGCTTTTCTGCACAGCCAAAACATTTTTGCTCGGGCATTCCTTAAGCGGCAGCGACGCGCCACCACCACTACGTTCCCATATCTGTATCTCACTCTTAAGCTGCACAAAACTCCTGTTGCTTTGCGCACCATTGCTGCGTCGCATTCAGCCCCACTGATGCCTCTCTCGAAACTCATCTGCCATGCTTTGAATGCTCTTCTCCCCGAAGCCAATGCATTATGGGTGGAGGTGCTGTCGAATGCCGGGTATGAATGCGCTGGTAGTTGGATCGTCATAGACTCAGCCCAAGTACGCCTACGCCTTGCCGCCCTTAGCCGTTCTAAGACAGCAGCAGAGAAACGTATACCTATGCCCATAGCCACCTATGATTTCACCACTCTATATACCACACTAGATTTGCACGATTTGAAAGCTCGTTTAGATAGCCTCCTTACTCGTCTGTATGCACGTAGGCCTCACGGGCGCAACCACCTGCACGTGCGTGTTTCTCAGACCAAGCCCACGGCAACGTGGCTCTCAGGGATCGCGGCAGGTGCTATCGTGCGGGATGGTTATAATTATATTATCACGAAGGCTGACCTTGTCCATTGGATCTCTTATCTTGTTGATAACACCTTCATCTGTTTTGCGGGCAATGTATACCAACAAGCTATCGGCATCCCTATGGGCACTAACTGTGCCGGGCTCCTTGCAAACCTCTATCTATACACTTATGAGCTTGCATTCATGGAGAATCTCATTGCCTCAAACGATGATGTTCTCATCAGGCGTTTTATCCATACATGTCGATACATTGATGATGTCATCGCTTTCGACAACCCTGATTTCGCAACCCATTTGTATATCACCGCTGGTCTGCCTGGCATCTACCCGCAAGCGTCCCTCACATTAAAGCTCACGTCGGAGGATACTCATTGCAATTACCTCGATCTTAACATTACCCATAACAAGAAGGGCTGGCGTACGGCTGTCTATGATAAGCGCAAGGATCCTAAATACCAGCAAATTCCTTTTATTCGTTACCCCGATATTCACAGTCTCCTTTCCCACACAGCAAAATATGGTGTTGTTCTTTCTCAGTTACATCGTTTTTCCCGTCTTTGTTCTTATCGTGTTGATTTCATCACGACTCTTGTTGAACTCTTGCAGCGTTTATTGGTCAAAGACTATGACCGAGCCATTATGCTCCGTCAAGTCCGATGTTTTTTGCAACGTCACCCACATCTGTTCGGTGCTGCCCCTTGGCACAAGCTCTACAAACAGGTCGTGGACCGGCTGGATCGCATAGTATCTCCGCACATCTGAACCCTGTGATGCCAGATCTCCTTTGCGGCCGTTCCGAGCTTGGCACTGGATTCGTTGTCCACATCGTCGCGTCGCTGCCGCAACACGATGTTTTCTGGCATCCGCGGGCTTTTGGTTCCCGCCGCACATTTGAAAGTGCTGTCCTCCGGCTTTTTGCCTTTGCACCGTGTGCAGTTCTTGGACGTTTGGAATCATGGCATGGCTAACGTGATGACTGACTAGCTAGACCTTTTCAGTGGTTTTCCATTTGCGGGTATTTCCTCGTAAATGGTGGGAGAGCGATCGCAGCAATGGTGCTCACCACTAGACACTCCCGGCCAGTTAGGCTCGAAACACACGCCCTGATCAAGCATGCTGTTTCCGGCCCCACCGTCTAGGTCATCTAGTCGCTCCACACGTAAGCCAGCCATAATTTCAATGCACAAGGATACACATTTCCATCACCATTCATCTTCATCATCCTGAACGACTCGAAAACGCGGAAAAGATAACGGCAGGCTCGAGCTACCATGGTCCGGATTCTCCCGATTTCTGGCCTGCGCTGGTTGTCTCTTTGACCTTGATCTCAATAGATCAAGGTCGGCAGCCTCGGTCCACCTGAACTCGCTGCCTTGCAGAGCAATTATTCTGGTGTGCACATGCAATCCTTCACCCTGACGCCCAGCATTCTCAACATCCGTCAATATGGTTTTTCTTATTTACAATTTATATTGATTGATCATTCTGTAGTTATCATATGCAGCAACTGAGATGGAAGATTGGTTGCCCAGCACTTGTTGGCTGATTCTGTCAGAGACTGTAAGGACCAGCTCCGAAAAATCCACGTCAGTACTCTTCATTCACCCTTCTTCCAGCGTCACAATCTCGCACAACTACTATCTTCTAGTCGCTCTCTCACTTATACAAGCTTGGGGATGCCTCCTTATGGCATGGTAGCCTGGGCACTTGGTGCTCCGAAGGTAGTTAATACGAGTTATTATCAGGTGCCGAAATTCTGCATAAACAAGGAACCAAGCTTAGCCCAGGTCGATAGACCCTGCGCACTGTGCACAGCCAAGAATAATCCACCCATACGACAACTTTCCGTGTAATCCAGCAGGCAGGCCTGTTCGGTTGCGGCATCCCCTGGGCACCGATGCTAATCCCTTTTGTCAGGGGTCACTGCCGCTGGTCAGCCTTATTTCTGCACAAGATGCTCCAGAGCGCGAGCTGATGCATTCTGATGTCGTCATGCACCTTGCCACATCGCACGCACTCATTGGATCACGGTGAATCCATACAAACGCAGCATGGCTGGTGCAAAGCCTGTCCAATGACAGCCAGGGCCGCCAGTGCTGGGACATGCTTTGCAAGCTCCTCAACGACCACAACAACCTGCCATCCCCACACACCACATCACCTGCTGGGTTGCCTGGTAGTCACCCCGATAAGTGCCAATCTGGCATGACAACAATGACAACTCGGTGCGCCACCCAGAACAAGTGGGCCATGAATGCAGTTCGGCACTCCACTTCCTTGTCCAACTGACCCAACACGGTGACAACAACTGCCCCTAGACACCTGGGGGGCTAGACCCGAACCTCCCCCCTCCACCATTATCCCCCCGGGACCGCCCGTTATTCCTCCAGACCATACCCATCAATTCGTCCCGTTGGACCATCAATCAGCCACGTCAAATAGCGCATCAACTGGCTATGGGCAAAACAACCCATCCCCCGTCACGCTGGATCACCCGTCGACATGTCACACGTAGGAACACCCATCAATTTATCTTCAGGTCAGACTTGCCCATAAAGCCTTCACAATCGGATTACACATTAACTCCTCGCGTGGTGGCCTTGGCTGGTTCTGGTATGTTCTCCAAGTCCAGCTCCAACTCCCTTAGAGTCCGATGACCAAGAAAATTGGATAGGCCGCGTTGCCCATGCAGTCCCCCATTCATCCTTCACGTGGGATCACATCACACAACCATCCCTCACGTGGCCGCCTTGGCCGGCTCCGGCATGTTCTCCAAATCCAGTTCCAGTTCTCGGAAGATGGAGCTGACGCGCTCCTTCTCCTTCTCCTTCTCCCGTTCGCGCGCCTCCTTGAAGTTTGCGTACTTCTCCATCATCATGCGCTTGAGGCGGCTGCTGCCTTCCACCAGCGTGCCGGCCGCCGCCACCGCCGCCATGCCCGCCACACCTGCTGCCGCCGCGCCCGCCGCGCCCGCGCTCGCCGCAACGGCCCTCGCGGTCGACCCAGCCCCATCCGGCCCAACCCCTTCCTCCCCTGCGAGCTGCGAGAGTGTCTGGGAGATCGCCGACATGGACGGTATGGACGAGGAAATGGAGGAGATGGCAGCAGATGGGTGGAAGGGGAGCGTCACGTTGACCACGATCTGCGACCCTCCGGCACCCGGGGGCGGCGGCGGCGGCGCGAGCGTGGTCTTCCGGTCACTCAAGATCGTCGCCAGCAGCTCCTTCGACTCGGCCTCGAGTAGCTCCGCGTGATGCTGCAGCGCCTCCAGCGCGGGCAGGAACACGTTGGCCACTATAGCGGCCGACATGTCGCAGTTCTCGAGCGACCGGAGCGCCTCAAACAGCGCGGCGGCCTTCTCCTGCTGGCGCGCCGACTGGCTCGCCGAGAGCTTGACGCCGTTCGCCAGCAGCAGCAGCTTCTGGAGGATGAAGTCCCGCAGGCTGGGCTCCGCGGGGGGGCCCGCGTTTGCAAACATGCGGATGACGGCGACCGTGACCTCGTGCGAGCCGTCCTCGAGGAACGCGTCGATCTGGGCCTTGATGCGCTCGATCGCGTCGTAGTCCCGCACCTGCTTGGCCACCTCGCCCAGCGCAGATATGCTGGCGGCCTTCACCTCCAGGTTGGAGTCGGCGCCCATGATCATCAATGGCTCCATGATGCGGTGGGGCAGCTCCTCAAGCTTCACGTACCCAGCCATCGCGCCGAAGAGCACCGCACAGGACACGCGCACGGGCGCGAAGGGGCTGCCCATCAGGTCGTCCACCAGAATGCTGTGCGCGACGCCCTGGGGGGAGGAACAGGATAGGACAGGACAGGACAAGAGGAGGACAGGACGGGATGAGATACGAATGGAGGCGAGGCAGCAAGGGCACGGTACGTGATCGGGATGATTTCACCAGTGACGAACCGCGTACGGACACAACACAGCCATGATTACCCACAGACACACACATGCACAAACACACAACCGCACATGCACACACGCACACACACATATACACGCAAACGAAGACAACCAAGAAGAAGACCCCCAACAACAACAAAACACGCTGGTCTTTGTACGTCCCAGTGCCTCCCCCAGCCCCCCCCCCATTTCCACCACACTTTCCCCAACCATAAACCCGCCCCCACATGATAAACACATCTGGGCAGTAGCAGCTGTGTAAACAACTTCAGATCAGGCTGAAAACAAAAATGCTCATATGCATAGGGCATAATACGCCCACATTCCCACCTGGAACCCTGAATCCCCCAATGGCCCCATCCCCGCACGGCCCCATCTCCCCCCCCCCCCCCCCAAACCCCCCCCAGCCCCCACCCACCCACCCACCCCCCCACCCCCACCCCCCACCCCCCAACCCCCCCACCCCACCCCCCCCACCCCCACCCCACCCCCCTTTCCCCCCGCCCCTCCCCCCTCCCCCTGCTCACCCACGTACCAACACCTGCCCACCCATAAGCGTCCCCTTACCCCCCTGCCAGCCCCATGCCGTCCCCCTACACCTCCTCCTATCCATCCTGCCTAACACCCCACCTCCCCCCATCCATCCTGCCTAACACCCCACCTCCCCCATCCATCCCGCCTAACACCCCACCTCCCCCATCCATCCTGCCTAACACCCCACCTCTCCCCATCCATCCTGCCTAACACCCCACCTCCCCCATCCATCCTGCCTAACACCCCACCTCTCCCCATCCAGCCAGCCTAATAACCCACCTCCCCCCATCCATCCTGCCCAACACCCCATCTCACCCCATCCATTCCGCCTGGCACCCCACCTTCCCTCTTCCCTCCTGCCTTAACCACCCCTACTGCCCACCCACCTGCATGTCCTCGAACGAGCACAGGAACGCGAACGCGTGCACCAGCTCGGGCGTGCGTGCCTTGTCCCACGCGCCCTCGCGCTGGCTGGACCCCGTGACCAGCTCCCTCAAATACGTGCGCAGCCGCGGCTGGCCCAGGCACGGCAGCACCGCCGCCAAAAACTGCGGCATGAGGCACATGACCGCGCCGTGCTGCGCCTCGTCATTGATGGGGGCGACCACAGCGATGGCCGCCAGTAGCGCGTCCGATAGAATAAACGCGTCTGCATGGGCCCCAGCACCCATACCGCCACCGCTGCCGGGATCCACAATCAAATGACCAGCCGATTTCCCTGAGGCCGCCACGGGCACAGGCGCCACCATTCCCCCGCTGCCGGTGCGACCCAGCGCATGCCCCGTGCTTGCTGCCCCCTCGGCGAGCGCCCCCCCCCCCATCGCCGCCACGAAGAACGGCCGCATGACGCTCTCGACAAACACCGGCCCAAATGCGTCGCACAGCCCGCGGAACACCTGGCAGAGCCGGTGGCAGATGCCGTCCTCGCGCGTGTGCACGAGCGATGTGAGCCGCAGCAAGGTGGGCAGGTACTCAAGACAGATCGCGTCCAGCAGCGCACTGGGGGCCAGCCCCGTCGTGTACGATTCCAACAGCGACTGGAGCGCGAGGAAGTGGGGCGTGGCCGAGGGGGCCGTGGGCGCGGGGGCCGACTCTGCCTGTGAGGACGCTGTCATCGTCAATGACGTCAGTGCTGCCGAGAGTGACAGCGAGGATGACAACACCGGGTGCACGGCGGGGGCAGCTAGTGTGGTGCCCGCTGACGTCGGTGCATCGTCGTTTGCTGCGTCAGCGCCGCCCTCGGCCTCCCTGCCAGCCCGTGCCCCGCTGGCTTCCACAGTATTGCTATCCGCCGCACCCTCCACCGCTGCCACACCCGTCCGGTCCAACCCCTTGCTGCTGTCTTCTTCCAAGGAATCAACCGCCCCACCCACTGCCGCGTCCACGTGTCCCCCATCCCCCCCGCCGTCTCCCCCCTCCTGCTTCTCTTTCCCCCCCTCAGCCCCCTCGGCCTCGGCCTCCTCCTCATACTCCTCCCCTCGCCGCGCGTACTCGGCCGCGACCACCGCTGCCCGCAATGGCTTGATGAGCGCCAGCATCATGCGCAGCAGCACGTCCAGGTGCCACCGCTCCCCTTCCCCCAGGCACGCCATCTGTAGCGACCCACCCCCCCCGACGGCCATGCTCATCTTGGGGCTGGCCTCCACGATCGCATTAACGCGCGCAAGCAGCGACGGCAGGAGCGCCGTGTGCAGCCGCCCGCAGCCGCGCAGCCACTTTGTGATCGCGGGGAGCAGGTGGGCAAGACAGGTGGCGGCGACGCCGTCGTCCGCGTCCAACGCGAGCGTGAAGCAGAGCGACTCCAGCTGAGGATACTTGTCCGCGTCGGCCAGCGAGGGGACCAGCCGGCCCAGGTTGCGTGCGGCAGCATCGCGGACGATCGGGGACGCATCCTCGGCGAGCTGCTGCAGGATGGAAAGCAGGAGGGACTGGCGGATCTCGGGGCGGAGGTACGGCGCCAGGTCACCGCATGCATCGGCGCCGAGGACCCTCCGCTCAGGGTGCTTGTGGGGGACCTGCTCGACCACGTGCGGCAGCAGCTCCTCCTCGCAGCGCCGCTCGCCCATGGCGCGCGCGAGCGAGGCGAGTCCCTGGGAGATGTGCCGTCGCTGTTCGGACGAGGGCTTCTTGAGCAAGGAGAAGAGGGTGGCGAGCAGGGCATCGCGCGCGCCTGCGTCGCGGTGGTGCTGCGCGGTGGCCACGATGAGGGGCAGCAGCTCCTCGCGCTTGTTGAGGAGCACGTTGGGGATGATGCGGGGCAGGCACTCGGCAACGAGCGCGACAGGGAAGCGTGTCAACTGCGGATCCGCCCCGCCCCCGCCCCCGCTGTTATTCTTGCGCACACCCGCGCCCTCACACGACTCACAGGGGTCGAGTGCGCTGTTGGATGCGCGCGCACGCAGGCCAGAAAGCTCGCTCTCAGCCGCGTCTAGTGCCGACCGGAGCGCCGCCATCTCCTCCTCCTGGGAGGCACGGATCGCTTCCAGGGATGTTGCGGAATCAGTGGCAGCCGCCAGCTGTTCCTGCGCGGATTTCAGCTCGGCGGCCAGCCGGTCGCGCTCCTCGAGAAGCTCCGCATTCACCTCAGCGGCCGCGATAGATGACTTGTGGAGGCGATAGTAACGCGCGAGCGCGTGGGGGACCCTGGTGCCCCCAGGCCACTGGTCCAGGTTGCTCCCGCTCTCGTCGCACATCGTCATCGCAGTCAGCCGCAGACCTTGCTGCACAAGAAAGTCCTTGACCGCACAGCTCAGCTCCGAGATCTCCAGCTGCGTCAGCGGCTTCTCGCGGATGGATGCGGCCGCCGGGTCGTCCTCGTCGGTGCCGTTCGGGGCCTGCTCCGCGCCGGGGGCGGACCCGCTGTCGATGAACGTCGCGCGCTCGAGGTCCTCGGCCTGCTTCTCGAGCTTTGCGGTCAGATCCGCGATGTCCTCTCGAGCCAAGCGCAGGTCATACTCGACGACGCCTAGCTTCTGCGCCAGCGCTTCCTTCTCCCTGACCACTTTCTGCCTGGCATATTCCTCGGATGCCTCAAACTTGCGGACTTCGTCGGGCGGGAACTTGTTAACATCAGAGAAATATCGACGCAGCCGTTGTAGAGCTTCGGCTGCCACGGTGCCTTCTTCCCCGCGCTCAATAAGCTCGTGCATGAGCTCAAATGCCGTGAGATCCGCATTGTGCTCCAACAGAAATGTGGCCACGCCATTCCAACCCCCACCAGGGCCCGCGGCGCTGACCATTGATTGAAACGTGCTATGGAAGTTTTACCTTCCGAAGCACCTGACCGCAACGCGCCATTCTAGGAGGCAATGTTACCGTTACGCAGCAATCCGTAGGCCCAACGAAAACAACAGGTTAGCAACTCATCCCTATAGATTCGCATTAAATCAACATTTCGTCCGGTAACCTCAAGCGGTCTAGTGCCATTGCCATTTCTCCGGAAAGTGTATTTACCGTTCGAACACCATATACATAACTCACACGTACGCTCTTGGCTATGAAAGGCCATGGCGAGGCTTGCGTTGAAAGTTGAAACCGTGCCCAATATTCCAATATCGCCCGCCCCGCCGTACTTCAGGTGGCACCCTTCTCTATGAGTGAAGCGTTAGGAGTTGAAAAGAGGCCCTACTGTACAGTACAGTACAGTACTGTACTGTACTGTAGAAAGGCGACGGTTTTATTTCAGGGTGCGTATTTTTTTTAACTCAGGGTACTTAAGGTCCTTGGAGCTACCTGCGAAAGATCGCACAGTCGGCAGAGGATTCGCGCCCGTACCAGCAGCATCCAGCAGGAGACCAGGCAGGAAACCTGTCAGTTGTCACAAGTCACCATTCCCAACTTCGGGTAAGTCCTGGGTAAGTCCTGGGTAAGTCCTGGGTTATTGGGTATATTTATTATCCCATTCCTGTCCCATTAAATATACCAGAGGCTTAAAATGGAGTATCAGCAAATCACAATTCACAAATCACATTTCACAATCGAGCGGGCGTTAACTCCCACGACCGTCGCCCGTTGGATCTTGTAACCTCTCTTGGTTGGGTGGTGGTGGTTCCCACGCCGCAACAAGTACAGTACAATATTGTGCGGCGTGGGACACAACAACAACAACAACAACAACAACAACACAACAACAACAACAACAGTACAATATTGATTCGCAACAACAAAACGATCGAAGTCAATGACCATCAGAAGAGAGTCTACCATCAGTACCCTTTCATCAGTAACCTTTCACCTATCACACTACACACAGTTCAGTGGTAACCAGCTGATCGATACGTGGTACCTCTTAACCTAACGATATTCCTATTGGTTTAAAAAAAATACCCATTTACCCGGAAAGTCTACTATTAGTCCATCACTACATGTACATAGACTAGAACAAAAATTGTGCAGTTCCCCCAAGTTCCCCGCGCCTTTATATCCCATATCCCTTGCCCACCTACATACACTGTTTCGCTGCGAAGTTGATGATGGTCCGTCTCACTGAAGCAGGACATCGATCACAAAAGCGGGCTTGCAGCCTGCGGATTCCGGAGTTGCAACAAGCCCATGAAACACTTCGCGGCCCCGGAAAACGACTGAAATGAGCGGTGCAGTTGCTGTGTAACGCGCAACGGGTATAATTGGCTGCTAGCTCGGTTAACGGCCAGGCTTTGCGGTTCTAATGGTGTGCCGTGCCGCTTCTTGGTGAGCTTGCTAGGGTAAAGCATCTCTGCCCGCCGTGTTTCATTTACCCGACTCTTAGAATATCCTATTTATGAAGCCCCGCCCCGCTGCGACCCTGCGTTAGATCTGGCGAGTTTGGGGAATTTGTCAAGTTGAAGTCATAAACCACTGACGATTGCCGTAATGGCGACCATTGCTCTTGGGACATTAATACGTACACCGGGTTCGAGGATTCTGTTGTCATGATACACCTGCGCCGGCCGCGTCATGAATGTTCCGTTATTTCATGGCAGCCATCCGAAATTGAATTACTTTGTGGCTGGCACGATCTGGTCAGCGGATAGGATGCGGTTCGATGCACGGAAGGTCGAGCGCGACGCAGCGATTTTGGCGACGCCAACCTCAAACGTAGTGCTCTCAGGACCGACCTCGTAAACTCAAAATCGCTCGATGACATGGAGGTCGACGAAGAAGATCTCTTTGGCGTCAAGGATTACTTCGAATGGGAGCCGAACGTGTTGTGCAAGAAGCAGCCATCGGACTACGGCTTTACGTACGTGACCAAGCGGTTCCGGCAGATCGTGGACGAGTCCGGCCAGCCCCGCATGCAATTCGAGGACGAACCGACCCCCGGTCGACCCCAGGGACCCCCGAAATCTCGGCCCCGGTGCCCCTGCACCGGCGCCCTGCGCCGCGAGCACTGCCTGAAGGGCTTCTGCCCCGGCCAGTGCATCCCTAAAGGCGTTCAGGTCCCGCTTCTAGTCACCGAGACACAGAACGGTCGCGGTCTGGGCCTGATCGCCCTGGATGCGATTCCCCAGGGCGCATTCATCGCGACGTATGTGGGTGAGCTGATCTCGTTCAACGAGGCGCGGCGGCGTGAGGAGATGTACCGGCAGGAGTCGCTCTACTACCTGCACGACGTCACGCTGTCAGTAGGGAGCCGGGAGGTTGTCTTTGCGCTTGACCCGACGCACATGGGCAACCTGGGCCGGCTGCTGAACCACTCCTGCACCCCTAACTTGTGCACATTCGAGGTGCCGACGGTGTCACCGTCAGACCTTGTGCTTACCAAGCGTGGCCGGTGCAAGCAGAATGGTGTTCCCTCCATCACCGACGATGATATCTGGGACTACCTACCCAGGGTCTCGTTCTTCACGTTGCGCGACGTGGAGATGGGGGAGGAGCTGCTGATTGACTATAGTCCCGGCCGGCATTTTTACTCACAGCTGCGAAAGGAGATTCGGTGCCAGTGTGGGTCTCCGCTGTGCAAGGGCTGGCTGTTCTAGCGAGTCTCTTCGCCTGATTGAGCACTTGCAGTTTTGAACTCATTGATTGGAAAGGCTATTTTGAGTTCATTGTTTGGTAATGCTGGGTTGCCATGAATGTAGCTGCAGAAGCCTACTTTGTATAGACTTGTAGCTCTGCCCACGGTACGAGCTTGCCATTATCAGGTGGCCAGCGGTGATATAAATAATGCCAGGCATCCGCGGGCAGCGCTGGTCGTGAATGAAAGCGAGGCTAACGATTTTGCAACAAGATTTTCAGACGGTGAGGGAAGTCCGAGATAGGTTTATTGGGCCAAATGCTTGTGTTTTGAAGCGTGCAAGTTGTCCGCAATTCACAGGCAGCAGCCTGGTGGTGTGCCATGCGCATGCAGTGAGTTCCATGGCAGGCATTGTTAGTGGGAGATGAGTTACATGCAGGCATGGCGTAGCTGCCAAAGCCCACTGGAGAGTGCCTGGCCAGCCTGGGTAGGCTTCCTTTGCAGGCATGCACTCATGATATTTGTACAGTCAATCGGATCTTGACAAGTAGCTAGGCCTATGTCCTCGATTGCTAGCTACAATCCTCCTATCTAGCCGGGGCGGACCTATTATATCCTCAATTTTAATCATTATGAGCTTGGTGCATGCATGTAACTTTGTCTGCTCTGGTGCACCAGTACATACATCTAGCTTATTTATAACCGTGGGAAGCCGCGTGTTTGCAAGCGCAGGAACCATGCTAGGCCAGACCCCTAGGATCTGGCTCACTCTAGATATAGATGACCAGTAGAATCAATATAACAGAACGGTAGGATTGTGTGCAACCATCCATCCATCAGGGTTAATGCTCCGTGACTCCCCAACGGGAGCACGAGTTAACTTATATAAATTGAATATTACCGTGCAGCTTGGATGCATGGACCCCCTTCACCCTAGACGACGACTTGATCGACCCTGGCGCAGTAACAACGGCGACGGGAGCTATGGCCGACCTACCTCCAGCTCCGGCAGACCGCGGCGGGGAAGCCGGTGTACTGGTAGGGGGTGGCCATCTACGTCGGCCACAAGCCCTGGCACGCGACCCCTGCGGCCCCAGCACCTCCAGACAGCCCAGCTTAGGGGAATACAGAAGTAGTAGTGTAGAGTAGTAAGGCCTAGCCGTGGCCTTGTACATGTACGCCTAGTATGGGCCCCCTAGCAGCTGATGCCTAGCTTAGCATTGTACATGTGTGCCTATATGATGTGCCACACATGCACAGCAGCTGCAGCATCCCCGCAGAGCAGCACCTCCCCCAGCACGGACTCCATCCGAGCTGCAGTGGCGGAGCAGCTGGCGCCGATGGCTGAGCAGCTCGCCGCCCTGAACGCGCCCGACGGCCCACTCAACACTCTCTCGGCCAAGGTCAACAACATTGAAGCCAGAGTCGCACTTAAGCTCCAGCCTCAGTTTACTGCTACGCAAGAGCACATTGCCACCAAAGTTTCCGAGGCCACAGCCACTGTGACCACCCGCCTTAACCAGGTGGAAGGCCGAGTCGGCCAAGGCACCGTGAAACTTGAGGCAGTTGCTACCAAGGTAGACGCCCTGGCCACGCAGGTCCCCGAGATCGCCGAGCGAACGGCCACCATCGCCGCCCAACCTGCTGGTAGGGCTAGCGATGACCCCTCGACTCGCGCCTCCTGGGCGGACCTGCTCAAGAGCCAGGCATCCTCTACCACGACCGCCATCACCACCAAGCTCCAGGAGCTGGAAGACACGCGCCGCGAGGCCGCTGACCGCGACCGTCGCCGCTGCCGGGTCATCCTCAGGCGCTTCGACATGCCGCCGGAGGAGACCCCAGCCAGAGTCTCTTCTTGACGAGCTGAAGAAACAGCTCTTGGCGTGCATGCAGCTGCCAGGTTCGGCACTGCAGGGCGCCTACCGCCTGCCCCATCCACGGGCCAAGGCTGGGCCCCCTCCAGTGGTCCTCACCTTCAGCGACATCACAGCCCGAGTTCGGTTCCTCTCTCGCCGCAAAAAGCTGGTGGACACGTCCTGGTCGCTTGACGACGACCTGATGCCAGCCCAGCAGCAGCAACGCCGCGATCAGTGGCCCGACTACATTCGCCACAAGACCAAACCCGAGAAGCCCCAACTGTGTACTGGCGGGGCGGGGACCTCTATGCATGTCAACAAGAAACTGTGGAAGCCCCCCGGGCTTCCCTGGGATATAGAGCACTCCAGCTAGTTGTCCAGATGGGGGCAATCGATGATGGGATAGCTTAGGCATTACAGCACTTGAAACGAATCATATTAGCGCACAGCATTATAGTACCTTCAATTAGCTCTGGCACCTTGTGGCCATCAGCTTGCGCTCAGCCGACCTCTTGAGCCCACCTCACATTTGTAGCATAAGCTATGCGTCAGCCTACCTATATATATGGTATAATCAGAATTGGTATTTGTATTTGCACACTGTCCTCCTGACGGTGGTGCTCGCCATGATTCGGTCGGTCTTCCCCCACGCGAACATCCGGTCCGAGGATGCGGATGGCGCTGCCTTCTATTCCCCCAACCACCGGCCTGACATCGTGGTGCTGGACTTTGAGGGGGGTGGACGGCATCTGCTTATTGACGTTTCGGTGGCGCGGCCCTTGGCTCTTAGCCACGTGGCTGGGGCCTCCCTCACGGCAGGTTACACGGCGGACCGGGCGGAGCGGGCCAAGCTCCTGGCCTATGGCGACGTCGGGCACCATCGTGTGGTGCCCTTTGTCCTGGAGGAGTTTGGGGCCATGGGGCCCCTGACCTCCGCCTTCTTCAAGGAGTGTTGCCGGCTCCGGGAGGACCGGCTGGACCTGGAGGGCCAGCGGGCCCCATGGTCGGCGCGGACCTGGACGTCATATTGGCGTCAGCGCTTGTCGGTGGCGCTGACTCGGGCCATGGCTGACATCATGCTCCGCCGTACGCGGGCTGATTTTGCGGTGCAGCAGGGCTATTAGGTTCCTCCCGTTAGGCGTTTCCATTGGTCTTATCGTAGTATAGAGCTTTGACATGGCTCTGTATATAGGTTTATAGCTGGGCGTTTGCTTTGGTTTGAGTGATTTCACTCTGTTGTAAGTAATTATATTTTTTAAATATATATGGTATTGCACTGGTTGTATTGCACCCATGCATGCACAGTGTTGCGCCCCGGCATGATGCACCATGCCGTGGAGAGAGCGCTCTGTAGCCTGCCCATGCACCTGCGCGGCAGTGAGAGAAGCTATAGATAGGGCGCCCTCCCTCCTTAATTCTCGCTGTGTATATAGGGTTGAAGGTTCCTTTACTCTGTATTGGCACCCACGTGACGACTGACGCAGTCACGTGCTTATTAATTAACACATGCACCCGATGATTAAAAAAAAATTAAATTAAATTATAACATGCCTCCGTGGGGAGGTCATGTAGCACATACTCCATGATGGATGGGGTGGAGGGAGCCGCGTGATCGAACTATCCTAACTCTAAGCTATCTAGAAAATCCTAACTACACTACTCATCAAAACGCCTCCGCCGCTTGGGGGGAGGTGGCTTGCCCACAGGGTCGGGCGTGTGCGCCTTGACAATCTTCTTCCACCGCGTCTTGTCCTGCATGGCAGTCCAAAGACGGGAGAGAGAGTGGATGCGGTGCTCAAATTTGATCGAGGAGGTGCTTGTGAGGTGTGGTGCTATAAGGCCAAAGGATTATTCGAAACCCTGCATGTGGCATGAGACCGTTGATGCTGATGGTAATGTCATTCGAAAACGGATGATGGGTTATGATCTGGGAGAAGGGTGTGAGGGTTTGGGGAATGAGGGACGGTTCAAGTGGGTCATCTTGAAAGACGGCAAGTACTTCAAGCTTGACAATGAGGACCGGCTGTTCCTGTCTTCTGGAAGTTGCAGAATCTGGTTGAGCGAATACGTGCACGAGTGGGGAACCAGCGGTGTTGACGAGTTTGAGAAGGCGGTTTCTGATGTGCTGTCCGCCTTCGGGCAGAAGTACAAGTTCGAGTGCGTCAATGATGCGACTCGATATTGTGACTGACAAGTTTATCGATTGAAATGATCAATATCGGCTGCGAGTTTTTGTTGTAATAAATAAATGAATAAAAAATCTTACATTTTTTTTTAGTTTTTTCAAGCCAACGACCGTTGAAGGTGAGAAATGTATATCCGTCCAACGGTGTTTGTGGTTCGCAGATGACATTGGAAAGAGTGGTATATGAGGCCAGTTGTATGAGAGTTTAACCCCGAGGGAATCCATGGCTCTTGCAGGAAAGTTGCCTTTATTATAATAAGCAAACACAGACGTAAGTCACGTCAAGTCCGAGACTGCACGTAGCACAGACGACAGGGTCGTTTTGCCAAGAGAGCGTGCACGCAAGAGCTAGCGTCCCGGTGCGACCAAGTCACACATATAGCTTGCTAGGGACGCGTCCAAGTATTCAGCTGCACTGTCACAGCTGAACTGTCAATCAATTGATTACACAGACTCTGGCACGCCTTTGGCGCGCAGATCTATCAATTGTTCATACGGCTAGTCCTGTGGACCTATCCGTACACTACTCAGCATCAATTGTCTCATAGGTCCTGGCGCGCTACAGCACGCCTACCTATCAATTGACCATCAAGTCCTGTACAAGTCCTGTCAACGTCCTGCGGACTATCAAAGTGACACTTGTACATCCTGTGTCCGTACGCGCCCACAGTGGCGCGCCGGGTACTGTCGGCACAGCCTAGGAAACGTCATAACTTTTACGTTCCTTAACCAAATGAGGCGTTCAAGGTGCCGTTGGAAAGAGCGTAACAATCTCTATCCATCTAACGTAAATCCTTTACGTTAACTCCAATCCCTTCTTTTCTTTAGGGATCACATCCCCTGCCAGGGACCCTTGAAGTAGCTTGAAATGTCCTTCACTCCAGCTTGAAGCTTGAACAGATGTCTTTAATGGCCAATGCCATTCCCCCAGCCCTTTCTTTTAAGGAACTGGAAAAGAAACAGATCTGCCACAGGGAAAACCATTTCATGAGAAATGGATAAAAACCTATGGAAGTGGCATTACAGAGTACCACCAGATATTAGAAACACACAAAATTAAATACATACAGGTTAATTCTATGAGGTCTTCTCCAGGAATTAATCCCATCACCTCGGTAGAGCCTCCAGTACAATGACCTTCTGGCGGTGAGTTACATTAATCCCAGATACTAATCCCATAAAACCCAGTACATATTCAATATAAGCACAATAAATCCATGACAATTAAATACCACTTGACAAAGTAAGACGTATTACAATAGTTTCCCCGTCATACTCTCAACAGGTTAGTATTGGCGCCCGTCTTATGGCGCCCGTCTACTTGTCAGATGATAAATTGCCACAGCAAACAAATGACAAAATGAAACACATAGGCAACAATTAAATCCTGCCCTGGGGAACTAGGGAAGTCTGAACAGGTAAAACACCTGAGCAGGCCAGCTTGTAGAAACATAATACCAGGGAATCGAACCCCGCCCTATAAACCCCAGAATAAAGGTTCCCAGACCATTGTGAGAGGTATGTACAAATATACATTTCTTTTAAATAGAATACATGGTCTGTAATGGACCTGTCAACCTTGTGTAGTCAACAGCATGAACCCCAGCCAAAACCTGGCTGTATCCTGATTAAAATCAGAGTGAGTGTACCATGGTCCATGAGCCTTAGTACAGACTAAAATACAGGTATTATGCCAGTCACAATGCTGACACTACCACACAATCTGCTCTCCAATGCCCTATAACCAGGCACCAGCTTAGACAGCTTGCTGAGATGGGTCCATCAGAGACTGAAGAACCTTGTATTGCACTGCTGCCTTCTGCACTAGCTTGGTCAAAGCATCAGCAGGATTGTCAACCCCAGGGATATGCTCAATATTGGCCAAGGAGGACAATTCCTTAAGAAGGAGATAATCCAAGTCCCTACTTCTGGCCATCTGCCTGTGCACAAACTGCACCATCCCCATGGAGTCTGTTTTTAGAAGAGTGGTAACCTGAAGTGGCCAAGGAGTGTTAGAAGTCATCTGATGAAGCAACTCCTTCAGATAAAGGCTTGTGTGAATGCCTTCACAAATAGCCCTGCATTCTGCCACATCACTGCTGACAGCCACCCGTTTGTGCAGGCGACTGAACCAGCTCACCAAACTCCCCAGGCCTTCCTGTCTGAGCACAAAGAGCCCTGCAGCCCTGCCCCTGACCTTGGAGACCTGCCTGCTGTCCATTGAGCTATCCACATACAGCTCCATGCAAATGGGTTGTGATAAATCCACTGCAGACAACAGAATGCCAGATGAAGCCCTGACCTGATCAGCCACCTTGGCAGACCCTAGCTCTGTCAGCATGTCATCAGGCAACCTGGCTATGACCATAAGGTCTGGCCTGGAAATGCCTGCCACCCAAGCAACCATGCCCCTCACCATGGGACACAGTGCCTGTGTGATGACTGGAGGAAGCTTGCTAATGAGGGTCTCTTGATAATCATTGCCCCCCACCAGCAGCATACGCCACTCCCCCCCTTCTTCACCAGTGTGGCCTCCATGCCCACAAACAGGAGAGGCTCATTCTCCACCTGCCATTGCTCCCTACCCAGAGGAAACTTGGACTTAATGATGGAGATCAGCTCCTTAAGCCACGACGTGGGAGCTATCAGATGTAGGTCATCCCCGTGCAGCGAAGCATACACTGGTAGGCCTTCCCATTGCCCCAGAAACAGACAGGGGTCTACAGGAGAGACCTTCAAGTTGCAATGCTCCTTCAGGAAACGGTTGAGAGTCTCCCTCCAGATTATTGGACTTGACCTCAGGCCCTCCAGGCCCTTGAGGATTTTAAGGAACTCAGTGTGAATGTCCCTTTTCCATACAGCAGGCACCCTGACATAGAAAGGCGTCTTGCCCTCCCACTTTTCCTGTGCCACATCTGCATCCCCCTCCAGAAATGCCCTCTTGAAGTCTACCACCACTGAGCCATAGTCCAAGCCCTTGTTGAGAAGGCCTAGAAATACACACAGCAGCAGCCTCCAAGTGTCATGCAGCATGCCAGGGGTATACAACTCCTCAGCAGTGCACTCACCAGTACCCTTGAACTCATTCAGCACTGGCCTGACATGTGGTACCTTGACCCCGTCCACCTCCTTCATCTTGATGACAAACTTGAGCTTGAGTAGACGTCGTGCAGGAGGCAGGTCATTGACAGGTTCCACGCATTTCTTGGAGATCCAGTCCTCCCCAGATTTAATCAGACCCAGTGTGACCTGGGGACACATAATGGGAGAGGACATGAGCTTCACCAGGCCTTGGTAGTTGATAGGGCTGTGTCCAGCAAGTGAGTGAGGACCAATGCCCAAACTGCTTGGATGACTAGCAGCTGGCAATATGAGGTCATCAACCAAGGGCTCCTGCCCCTGGCACACTTGCACACGCTTAACCGTCCTGGTTACTGCACGTGATAGGTGAGTGGTCCTGAAATTAATCAGTGGGACCTGACCAGCCCCTTCCTTAGTCAGGAGAGAGGACGTGATCACTACCCCATCCTGGCATAGGAAATTCTGCCCCAGAAGAGCAGGTCCCTGATAGCCCTCCAAGACACAAAAAGCAGTGTCCTGTCCAAGGATAGGAATGATACCTCACCCAGTACCTTCACGTGTACCCCGCCACTGAAGTCAGACACAAACTGATAGCTGGGTTCAGTCATGCTGTACCCTGCTGCAGCTCTGGTCCCAATGATGGAAACCTGAGAATTAGTGTCTACCTCTAAGGCAGTGTCCAGCCCCAGATTGCCATGCCACCTGAGCTTGGCTACCTTGGGCTGCTTCTTGGCCCTTTGCAGAGCCCCAATCAATCCAGCCAAACTTGTCCCCCTGGGCTTGGTTAGAGCCTTGGGCTTGACAGTTGACTCCCCAGCTGTTGACCTTGCAGCCTGTTCAACAGGTACCTCTGCAACCTGGCCAGGGCTGACAGATTCCCCTGCAACAGATGTGGTCGTTGCGTCAGTGATGTCACTTGGGACCTGAAAATCCTGCAGGTCCTGTGAGCCTTGTGCCTGACTGCCCTCATTCATCAGGTTAGGCTTGACATATGACCAACTCAGCCGGTGCACATGCTTTGGTTCGTCCTCCATGCTGACCAAGCATGCGTGGCTAGCTTCATCAACCTGGGTAACCACCCCAGGACTCCAGCTACCACGTTTGCCATAAAGGCTAGGTTCCTTCCAAGCTAGGACCTTCTGACCCACTTGTGGCTCCAGCATCTTCCAACCCCGGTCCTTCTCCCTCAGCTTGGCAAAGGTGACATGTGCAGCATGTTTCCAGCCCTCCAGCACATGTGGTGGGCACAGGCCATGATATAGACCCATTGGGCTGACAGCAACTCCATCATAGTAGAAGTTAACCCTGCTGTTCAGCTGCTGCTCCACGTTCCTCAGCCATGCACTCCTGACAAGTGCAGGTGCAGACAAGGGTACCCAGTCTTCAGAGATGATCAATTTCTTGACCTCCTGGATTGCCCTCTCTATAGCACCCTGCTGCCCATGAGCCTCCCTAGGTGTAACCAGCAACTCAGGAAGGGTGGGATCACCCTTGAGATGCTGAAACTGCATGTCCACCTGGATCCTTGTGGTAGGAAACTTGGCTCTTACATTCTGCAGGGCAGCCAGCAAGTACCTGTTCTTCATAGAAGGTAAATGCTCCAGCACCTTGTATTTTGTGTACCTGTCCACGCACACCAACAGTTGCATGCCCCTGATGTGTTGGATATCACACTGCAGATCACCAATGCTCTGAGGTAGAGCTTTGGCATGTGATTTCCTGGGCTTGTTGGAGGACAACTGGCACTTACACCGTGAGGCAGCTTGCTGACACGCCTTAAGAAGGGGTGCCCTGCCCATACGGAAGGCAAAGTTGTTTGACAGAGAAGTGGCATGCCCAAACATGTTGTGGATTCGGGCACCCAACTCCTGGTACACAGAGGAAGCAGTCCCTGGCACAGTCAGGACTGTGCTGTCAGGTTGTCCAGCATCACCATGCTGACTTCCATCCTGTTCTGACTCAGAGCCTGAGTCACCCTGCTCATGCCCAACACCTGGACCGCCAGCAGGGACCACATGCATACCACCAGAGGCCTTCACACCCCTCTGTGGTTGTACATTGGTTTCTCTCAAAATGAGAGGTCCACCCTCGTGCCCAGCACGAGGATGCATGGGGTCAGACATTCTTACAGCTGCACCAGCTGTCAAGGACGTCTTCATAGGAACCTGTACCTCTCCAGGTGACCTGGGGCCACCTGAACCTGGAGATCACCCTCTTGTTGCCCAGATATAAAATCTGCATTGGAGCACCTGGCCTCCCCCTTGGGTGAATTAAGGTGTGTAGGGGTTGCCTCAGACAGTCACTGCTCCTTGTTGTCTTCTTGCTGACTGCCCTTTGAAGGCTGGCCTGCCTGGGACTTGTTGTTTGTTGTTTTTGTTGTTGTTATTCTTGTTGCTGCCCTGGCCCTGGGTCTTCTTGAAGCTGGGACACTCCTTCTTGATGTGCCCCCACCCCTTGCACAGGTAGCATTGGATCTTTGACTTGCCCTGGCCACCGCCCCCGTTGTCAGGCGCGTTGCCCTGCTTGGGCTGACCACCCACCCGCCTGAACACCGACTTGGAGTGTGACCTCCCGTCAGGGTCGGGTGAATGATTGGCCTTCCGCTTGTTGTGGTTGCCCCTACGCCCTCCTTGGCTTCTGTCAGCCTCAGACGTCTTGGAGCCCCCCTGGGTACGCCCACCTGCCTGGGTAGCCTTCACTGCTGGCACTCCACCCTCAAACAGCTCCTCTGCCTCGAGTGCTTGTTTGATTATGACCTTGTAGGCCTTGAGGGTTGAGTGTGGGGCACACATGACCTTTAAAGAGCCACGTGTGGCCTTATCCAGCCCAGAGACCTTCAACCAGTTGGTCAGGGCTATGTTGTCTGCCACGTTGAAACCGTGGGCCCTGCCTTCCTCAACCATTTTGCAATAGCTAAGGAAATTCTGGATGAGATCCCCCTTGACCTCCCACCCTTGATACTTGTCTTGCCAATGGATGCCGACCTTCTTGCGCTGGTCTTCAAGCAACTCCTTCAGCTCAGCTACATATACTGCCCAGGCCTTGTTGGCCTTCTTGCATTCCCTGGTTAGGTCCTTGATCTGATCAGTGCACTTGCCAAACGTGCTGCTGCCTATCCAGATCTGATAGTAGTTGGTACCCCCGTACAAACTAGGAAACCCTTCCAGCCCTTCTACAAACTCTTCTGCCTGCTTAGGCTTGGAGTCTGATGTTACAGGTTGCAGCTGATTAACAATTAATAAGCCCTGAGTGGTAAGGTCAAAACCATGAACAGCTTGTGTATTATTATTAAAGGTACATTGGTAATCTCACCGGTAACCCCCACGTCATCTACGTGGGCAGTCCCACTACCAGCACCCCCATTATTATTCCCACTGGCTAGGCCCTTGCTACGGCGTCCCTCAGCCATGGTAAACTACACTAGCTGTGTGTATGGCCCTGAGCTAAGCAGCTGTAAAACAAAAGACAGGTAGATATGTACAATCTGTCAAAAAGCCGCCTGCCCCGGTGCCGACCGCGCCACCATGCCGAATTCAGTCGAGACCACGAAAATCGCAGTAGTCGTAGTCGTAAATTGGATCGTTGACGACAGGCGCAGGCCCCTCCTGGCCTTGCCCAACCTCAATCGTCACCGGAGTTTCGATGACAATGGGGTCCAACCGACGGCCCGTCACCGGATCAATGCGGCGACGACGGCGGCGGGTGACGATGCGGAGCGGGCTGGTAAGAATCGTTAGAAAATCCCACCCGTCCGGCGCCCACTCTCGCAATGCAGACAAGAACGCGACAAGATTGAGCAGCAATTGCCGCTCTCGCGTCCGGAAGCCTCGCGACAGCAACTGCAGAATCGCAAGGTCTTGAAACAGGTTGGTCGTAATCGTCGGAATGACGCCCGAACGAACCGACAGCCAGTTAGCGAGATTGCGCTGATAACCTGTAAGCGATGAAACCGCGTTGTCGATCTCCTCAGAGACCTCGGCAACCGCGCTGGGCGCTTGCAACCCCGCCCGGGTATGGACTTCGAAGTCCGCAAGCAAAGCTCGAATGGAATCGAGATAATCGCGAAACCCCGAAACAATCGAAGGTTGCGGAGGCGGGGGAGGCAGTCGTAAGCCTTGCAGCAGTGCCTGCTGCTGAGCGCGTAGCTCCGAGCTGGACGCTACCGCCTGGTCAACAACACGCTGCCACGCCGGATTAAGAACCGGACGATCTTCACGAACAGGAGTCGTCGAAGGACCAGCCGGAGATTCGGCGATGTCCGCTGGACTGCCCAAAATTTCAGAATCCCTCGGTATGCGGAACTCCATTGAGTCCGGCATTTTTCTTGTTATACGAAGATTGTAATACGAGTTGTATGAGAGTTTAACCCCGAGGGAATCCATGGCTCTTGCAGGAAAGTTGCCTTTATTATAATAAGCAAACACAGACGTAAGTCACGTCAAGTCCGAGACTGCACGTAGCACAGACGACAGGGTCGTTTTGCCAAGAGAGCGTGCACGCAAGAGCTAGCGTCCCGGTGCGACCAAGTCACACATATAGCTTGCTAGGGACGCGTCCTAGTATTCAGCTGCACTGTCACAGCTGAACTGTCAATCAATTGATTACACAGACTCTGGCACGCCTTTGGCGCGCAGATCTATCAATTGTTCATACAGCTAGTCCTGTGGACCTATCCGTACACTACTCAGCATCAATTGTCTCATAGGTGATAGGTCCTGGCGCGCTACAGCACGCCTACCTACCAATTGACCATCAAGTCCTGTACAAGTCCTGTCAACGTCCTGCGGACTATCAAAGTGACACTTGTACATCCTGTGTCCGTACGCGCCCACAGCTGTGGCGCGCCGGGAACTGTCGGCACAGCCTAGGAAACGTCATAACTTTTACGTCCCATAACCAAATGAGGTGTTCAAGGTGCCGTTGGAAAGAGCGTAACAATCTCTATCCATCTAACGTAAATCCTTTACGTTAACTAGGCCATCATCAATAGTTTGGGATTACTAGTTTTTGGAAGCCAACGGCCGTTGGGATGGAGAAATGTCAAAAGGGGGGGGTGAGTAAAATATAAGGACATGTGTACGTCTTATAAGGACAACCAACTTAAATTTACGTATTACGCACGTGCCAATTGGCGCAGGGCAGGGATGGCGGAGACGGGCGAGCTGGAGTCTTCGATGAACGCTGCGATTGCCTGTGTGGCAGCAAACGTACTTAACCGGGCTCGCGAGATCCACGGATGGGTACGGCAGTACGAGAAGCGCCTGGGTCGCCAGTTTGCGGTTTTGGTCGTGTATGACTCGTTCGCCTCGGTGGGACGACAGATTAAGCTCCAGTTGCTGGACATGTACTTCGCCTTGGCTGGCGGATTCTACAAGCCCACGCCGGCGGATCGGGTTCCACTCAATCGAGACGTCGAGTTTCGACTTTTGGTGTCGTATGTCGGAAAGGTTGGGTGGGACCAGTGGGAGAAAGACCAGTGGGAGAATATGCCAGATCGACGCGATGGAGGCGCAGCCGAGATTGACCGTATCGGCGAGAGTAGAGGGGGGGGGGGGTTGAAGGTTTCCATTTTACATTCGGGAATTCCTGGGACCACTAGGTCGTCCAGCAACATCTGAACGTAGTTCGTGACAGGTTTCCCTACCCTTTTGGGAATGTCCTCGGGGCCAGGCCAGGTCAGAATGTGCCGCCCTGGCTGGCCAAGCCGCTGGGGGCCGGCCAGACCCCCAGCACCCGATGATGCCTAGCTTTATTTAGCTATGTTGTGCCCACGCAGAGAGCTGCTCTCTGCTGAGATGCCACGCTCTAGCCATTGTCTAGCCATGATGATCTTCCCCCCTCTGTCGGCGCCGGCCTATGTAGTAGACCTGTGCCTGAATACAGTGGTGGGCAGGTGCACTTCGTGCATGCAACCAGAGTCTAAGGTGGCAGTTTACATTCCCCCACCTGCAGGAAGTAGCCAAGAGTGTATTAAAAGCCATATGCCCCTTCTCAGGGCTGTGTGCTATATAAACTCCCAACGGAACTAGTTATTCTGATCAGGCACTCCGCAAAGGTGAAAACCATTTGCGTTCAGTGCCGGGCCGCGGAAAACGCGGAAAAACGCGATCTGCAAATGAATCCGACCGGAATCGAACTGGGGACCTCTCGCACCAACTTTCGCTGACTATATATATAGGACGTTTTTTTCTTCATGCACAGCTGAAAAAACCTGCGCCGAGGTGCGGCACCGCGGCCGCCCCGCGTTGGGGGGCTGCCGCCCCCCAAACCCCCCGCTTGGGGGGCACGCCCCCCAAACCCCCCGCGTCCGCATCTCGCTCTCCCCCCGCGCTTCCGGTTCCGTTGTTTTACGCACCTCCCCATGCCTCCTTCACGACGACGCACCTCCCGGGCGCGGGATGCGCTGCCTAGCGGCGCCCTGCGCCGCGTCGGTCCTTACGCATCGCGGCGCACCTGCAGGAGATGGGCGACCTGGACGACGGCGGTCGTGGCGCCCCTGTGCCACTCTCGCTTGTGTGCGAGGTCTGCCACAGTGGTGAGGATGCCCCCCGTCTCCTTGTGTGTGATTCGTGCCAATGCGGCTGGCACACGCGCTGCTTGGTCCCGCCCCTCTTCCGGCTGCCTCCCCCGGGTCCTTGGGCGTGCCCTCATTGCGTGGCCCCGCCTCGGCCGTCCCTAGGCTCCCGACGCGCGGCCGTGTCGACCCCGGGATCCCATTCGGCCCGCGCCCCCTCCCGCAGCCCCTCGCTGGACCCTCTCCTGGGCCTTGCGGCCCTCGTGGAGGGTTCCACACCGTGCTCCCGCTCTCCCCGCGCCGTCACGTCCGGCCCCTCCGCGGGGTCCCCTGGCCCTGCCCCGCCTAGCTCTGGGGATCCACCTCCGGCCAGCACGGCGGTGGCCACTGACCTGCGTCCTCCTGTGCTTGAGGGGTCCCTGGCGGCTCTCCTCCCTGAGGCTGTGGGACACCCTGCGGCGACTCCTGTGGTGGGCCCCTGGTCGGCCGCGCTTGGGTCCCACGACTTCTCCGTTTGGCCCCCCACCAACATTGCGGGCGTCAGCGCGCTCCGGCACGCCACGTTCTCTTGGCTGTATTGCCCCTTGCTGTTGGACGCTGTCGGCTTGCACGCGGCGTTTCCTACGCTCCCACGGCCCCCTGAATTTAGTGCCCTTGTGGTTCGTGTCCGGCACATGCTGCAGGCAGCCTCCCCCCCTGTCCTTGCCTCCACGCTTTGGGGGTTTGTCCTCGAGGACTACCATGCCGGCGGCCGCCTGCCTTGGCACCTGCCCGCGGTGCGCCAAGAATGGCTCCTGAATCTGGACGCTCAAGTGGCGCAGGCGGTGGTGCTCTTTGCTACAGGGCTTGCCGTGCAGGCCCAGCAGGCCGCCCGTGCGACATATCTCGCTGGGGGGGCCACCGACCACGCCTTGCTCGATCGCCCTCAGCTGCACACGTTTCTTGCCTCTGCCGGGCCCGGCTCGGCCGGCCTTGTTGCGCAGGCCCACGGGCGCTTGACTACGGCGGTCACCCCAGCGCAAGCCGCCCGCCTGCGCGTTGACTTCGGGGCTCCTGTCACCGTGCACGCCGGCGACCTGGTTCTGTACGATGCGGGGGGGGGCGTGTTCTTGAGCTGAGCGCGGGTGCGGCCGTGCCCGCCATCTTGCACGATGTGCTCGAGCTTGCGGGCATCCCCCATGTCTGGCACCCTGCTGGTCCGCGCCGCCGTCTTCTCTCCGCCGATGAGATCGCCCGACTGCCGAGCTGGGAGCTGGGGTGGGACGCGGCGCCCGCCCACTACGGGCCGGCCCACTTGGTGGATGTCACTGCCAGCGGCCCCTCCTGCCCCATCTGCTTGGACCTGCCTCGCCCTGGTGACGGTCTCTGCCGCCTCCCTGCTTGCGGCCACGTCTTCCATCAAGCTTGCATCGCCACGAGCTTGCACACGACCTCCGCCACCTGCCCCCTTTGCCGGGCCGCGGTCCTTTCCCCCTTGCCTCCTGGCGTTCTCCCGCTGGGGCCCTCGCCCGTGTCCGTGCGCCGCCAGTCCCACGCGCCTGCCCCGACACCTGCCTCCCCTGTGCGTGGTCGTGGGTCGCGCGCCGGCTTGGCTGCCTCCTCCAGCGCCCCCCTCCCGGCCGTGGGGGCCGTCCCCGCGCCGGTCTTGTCCTCGGCTGCCACGAGCCCTGCTGACCGCCCGGCGGCCGGCCCCGCCCTGGGTTCCGCTGCAGCTGTAGTTCCTCTGGCTGAGGGTGCTCCCGACCCCTCCCCCTCTCGACCCGGGCCGGCCCAACCGGGTGGGCGCACCCCCTCAGATGGCTTCCATTATTGCCAAGTCGATGGTCCCCTTGGTGACCCGTGTGGCGCGCGCCTGCCCAACCGGAATTCGTTGCTGGTGCACATTCGGGCTTCCCACCCCCACATCACGGAGGCCGCCATGCGCGCCATGGACTGCTACCGCTGCCCGGCAGCCCATTGCCAGCGGATTTTTTCGATCCACGGGCGGTACCAGCATGAGCGGCAGTGCCGCCGCCAAACCCCCCAGAACGGCCTGCCCGGCGGCCCGGCGGCCGCACCGGCCTCCCGGTCCGGGGCGGCCCCTCGGTCGGCCCCTGCCCCTCCACCGGCATCGCAGGGTACGAGCGATCCGGGGGACCTCTCGGCAGGCTGGGCATTCCTGGCCACGCTCCCTTTTGCCGCCTGTGCGCGCAACCCTTGCATGACGCTCCCGGACGTCCCTCACCGCGCCCGGAGCTTGTTTACGCGCTGCGCCCTGCTTTCCCTGGCCCGGATGCATAGTCACCCTCTCGACGAACTCGGCCACAAGCTGTTTCTCGTCACCCCCCGGCTCCTCTTAGCGCCGTTGGAGCGGGGCGTGCGTGGCGTACAGGGTGCGGTCATCGCTCGCTGCCGGCGGTTCCTCCTCGGGGATTGGGAAGGGCTGTGGGCGCTGCAGCCTCCGGCCTCCACCCGGGTGTCGGGGGCCGCCTCCTTTGCCCGGGTGGAAGCTGACGTCATGCGGTTGGTGAAGGTAGGTGAATTGAGCCGGGCCATGCAAAAGCTTGAACTGACCGCGTTGGCTCCCTCCACTCCCCCGACCCTGCAGGCTTTGCGCGACCTTCACCCCGACGAACCGGCCTTTGCGGTGCCCGCCCCGGCCACCCCCCCGCCCCCGCCTATTGTCCTGGACCTGGACATCTTCACGGCTGTGCTGAAGGATCTGCCGAACGCCTCCTCCACCGGCCCCTCAGGCTGGCGCTACGAGCACCTCTCCGTGATGGCGGGCCATGGCGGGGCGACCGCACTCTTTGAGGCTGCCGCCGACTTGGCCGCGGGGTCCCTGGCCCCCGCGGCGCGCCCTTGGCTGGCTGGGGCACGCCTCATTGCCCTCCTGAAAGACGACGTCCCCCCGCCTGCTGGCCGCGTTCGTCCCATTGCTTGCGGCGAGGTCCTACGCAAGCTGGTGAGTAAGGTCATTTGTCGCCAAAAGGCCCCCGAGTTTCGCGCCTACTTCTGCCCCAACCGGAGTGATACTGAGGAGTCCGTCGCGGCCCAGCTTGGCGTCGCCACCAAAGGGGGCAGCGACATCATCGTGCACACAGTTCAGGCCTACCTCGAGACGCATCCGACCCATGTGGCGCTGAAGGTGGATTGCCACAATGCGTTCAATGCTGTCACCAAGGCTAGCATCTTTGAGGCCGTCGGCGAGGCGTTCCCTGACCTTCTTGCGTGGACAGCAGCCTGCTACGGCGAACCCACTCAACTCTCCTTCCTCATGGAGGATGGGACGTTCGCCGACATCGCTTCCCGCACGGGAACCCAGCAAGGTGACCCCCTCGGCCCCTTTTACCTGTCTGCCCCGCTGCACAAGGCTCTCCAAGGTGTCCACGCTGCGCACCCGGATGTCGTGCTCCTCGCCTACATGGACGATATCCATGCCCTTGGCCCGGCCGACGCTGTGGTTGCCGCCCTGGCTGCCCTTGAAGTGGCCATGGCGGCCATCAACCTTCGGCTCACCCTCCCCAAGTGTGCAGTCTTTTCGCCCCAGGGGGACTGCTCTGGCTTCCCCGCGGCTATCCCGGGGGCATTGGCGCGGGCGCGTGGTTTCTCGTGCCTGGGCGTCCCTGTGGGTGACCCTGACTACGTCGAAGAGGAGCTCCGGGCCACCGTGGAACAGCGCACCCATGTCCTTGAGACTTGGGCGCGCCTCAAGGACCCCCAGACCAAAGGGCTCCTCCTGTGGTTTTGCGCCCACCCGCGGGTGGTTCACTGGCTCCGTGGCGCTCCCCCCCACTTGGTGCGGCTTGCCGCGGAAGGCCATGACGAGCGCATTCAGGCCGCCTTGCAGGTGCTCCTCCCCGGCCCTAGCCTGCCAGCTCACTCCATGCGCTTGGCCACCCTCCCCTGCCGCATGGGCGGGTGTGGGCTCACCCGCGCCGCCCGCCTCGCCCCCGCCGCCTTCCTTGGCTCTGTTGCTCAGGCCTGGGCGGAGATCCGCCGGTTGGTCCCCAGCGCCGTCAGCGCCATTCCCGACTTGGTCACCCCATCCCCCTTCCCCTTTGTGCAGGCTGTGCAGGATTCTTACCTCGGGATCCAGCAGGCTTGCGACCTCGTCCGCCCCGCTCAGGCCGTCCACCGTCGCCTGCCCCGGGGCACGCCCGGCGTGTCCACTGTCGTCAGTCCTAGTGTCTTCCCTGCCTGCGTTCATGAAAAACAACAAAAGACCTACGCGGGTATACTACACTGTGCCGACTGGATGGGTCTGCATGCGAGCTTGAACGATCAGGGGAAGGCTTGGCTTCACTCCGTTTCCCTTGAGGGGAGCGTGGGGTCCGCATTCCTGCGCGCCCTCCCCATGAGCCCTTTGTTCACACTGGTTCCGGCCCTTTACGCCATCGCTCTCCGCCACCAGCTCTTTGCCCCGCAACCTCTCATCACGGCGGGTGCGTCCTGCGGCAGCTGCGGGCTTGCTCTGGATACTACTGGGACGCACTACATCGCGTGCATGGGTGGCCAGCAGAACCAGAACTGGTTCCTCTATCTCCATACCGCTCTCCTCCGGGTGGTGTGTGCCATGGTTCGGTCGGTCTTTCCCCACTCCACCATTAAGTGCGAGGACGCGGATGGGGCCGCCCTCTACTCACCCAACCACCGCCCCGACATTACCGTGCTTGACTACGACGGGCAGGGTTGCCACCTGCTCATCGATGTCTCCGTGGCTCGGCCGCTTTCCGGTCGCCACATCCTCCGGGCGGCTGTGGATGCCGGCGCTGCTGCCGCTGTGGCTGAGCGCGACAAGTTTGCCTCCTACGGCAATGTGGGGCCCCACCGGGTCATCCCCTTTGTCCTTGAGGAGTTCGGGGCCATGGGCCCCAAGACAGCGGAGTTTTTCCACGAGTGCTGCCAGCGCCGTGAAGACCGCCTCGACCTCGAGGGTCAGACCGCCCCGTGGTCGGCCCGCACGTGGTCCTCGTATTGGCGGCAGCGTCTGTCACTCGCCCTCACTCGCACCGTGGCTGATGTGTTATTCCGCCGCACCCGGGCCGACTTTGTCGCGACCCACGCGGTCTAGATTCCTTCCAGGCCTGCATGGTGGGCCGGCAGCGCTGTTGCTGCGTGTAGTTTTGTGATGTATAGTTAGTTGTACCTTGTGCCGCTGGCGTGATCCTTGGATGTCTGTGTCAGATTACTATTAATTTCTTCAGGGTTATTCTCCCAGTCATCGGTTTTTTCCTTATGTTGCATGCCTATCTCACCTTCGTAATCTATCATTCTCAATGAATATATATAGGACGGACGTATACTAGTTATGTTCCTTATTAATTAATTAATTAATTGGATGGACGCAGGCAAATTAAATCTTCAAAATTAAACTATAAATTATAATATTATGACTCCGTGGGGAGATCATGTAGCACATATTCTCTTGCTAGTTACACGACACAAGCCATTGTGAGGTAGCCATGGCTGACGGCGGAGCTCATGACTTTTACGTTTAGGCACCAAATTCGGCCGTGAAATTATATCACAATCGCTTCGTCTTTCTAAGACGCGCATGCTGATATAATTTTCCGAAGCTATTGCGCAATATATGACGAGCAAACACTCATTGCAGCCTGGCGGCTGCGCTAAGCCCTGAAAATACGTCTGCAGCTCCGGCGCTGCAGCTTCGCCCTCAGGTCCCGAATTAAGGCAGCAGTGACATCAGTTAGTCGCGCACTGGTGGTTATAGGCCCAGCCCCGGCCCGGGCTTGCCTCGCCCTCTGCATCGCCTGATGAGCCCAATTAAGCGCAGTCGCTCTGCCGAGCCGCACTGGTCCTCGACGAGATCGCCTTTGAAATCAACGCACCTGGCTACTGGACTCGAACCCCGGGAGCCTTCATGGAAGATGTGTTTTTCGGCGCACGCGCACGCCTCGCTTGTAGCCCTGTGCTCGCACCTCATATCCCACTGTCAAGTAAGTATAAGTAAGTAAGTACTTGCGTGTCATGCGCAAAGGCCATGCATGCCACGGACTACTATGCTAATCTCATTAGAAAAATAATCACACAAAAGTTTAAACAAATATCGTCTGCATCATCCCCCAATTAACCGTTAAGCGCTAGATGGGGATGTAATCCTCATCCGCGATATCCCACAACCGCGGCCGCTGACCCAAGGGCCTTCCTGGCACCGCCGATGATCTCCAGATTATTCCCATCATGAAACGCCGGCCCCGGCTCCAACGCTTCGCCCTCTTCTCCCTCCTCGGGCGCTCCGACGCCGAGATCTGGCCCCCCCCTCCCACCGTTGCGACAGAATCCATCGTCCACACCCTCCTTAATAAAGGAAGCTTTTGAGCAACACCGGTGACCCCCCTTGCTGCCGATCAGATCATGGCGACAATGAGCGGCCAAGCTGGCTGCTACTAAGCTCCCTCACCTGTCCACCACCGTCACCTCCACCTCCACCCTCCTCGCCTCCACCGCCACCGCCACCTCCACCTCCACCGCCAGACATGCAAGGCCCAGCTCCTCGACATCGACCAGCGCCTCAAGGACACCGCCATCGCCATCGAGTGCATGCAGAACACCGCAGGCATCACCGCCCAGGCTGTGAAGGACATTGCCGCCAAGCCAGCCCCCGCTGGCCCAGGCGGCGATCGACGCCCCTCCAGCCACCCAGCCCTGGGCGGACCTGCTCAAGCACCACGCCACCTCCACCACCTCCACCATCGCGGCACAGCTTAAGCAACAAGCCCTCGACCTCCGCGAGGAGGCCGACCGCACCCCGGCGCAGCCACAATTAGTGTCATCGTCATGCAAGCACTTCTACCATGCAGCCGGCAGTCTGATGAGACCTCGACGACTCTTCTCACGGCATTTAAGCGCGACATATTTCTTGCCCCCATGCACATCACTGGTGATTGAGCTGCGGATGTCGGCTGCCCGCCTTTCCCGCGTGCGGGGTAAGGCTGGCCCGGCACCCCTGCGCTCAGGACTCACCTTTAAGTACATGGCGCGGACAAGCTGTTGTTTCTTTAAAATTAACCACAAGAAGCTCTTGAGGATTCGCTACACGCTGGACGACGACCTGACCCTGGCCCATGGCAACAACGGCGACGCGATCGGCTATATGGCCGACCTACCTCTGGACAGCTCGATCCGGCACAGCGCAGCTAGGGGGGAAACCGGTATACTGCATGGCGGGGGGGCGTCATCCACGTCGACCACAAGCCCTGGCAGGCACCCCCTGCCAACCCAGTTTAGGGAATATAGCGGTAGTGTAGATTAGTAAGGCTTAGCCTACCACGCGGCCCACTGACGCGCATGTACGTGCGCCCATAATGCATGGCCATGGATGATGCCTTAAGAGTTTAGCCACGCCCTGCCTATAATGGGACCCCCCATGGATGATGCATTATTAAGAATTTAGCTCAGCCCTGCCTATGCAGAGAGTAAAAATATCATCCTATAATAACATGCATCCACTATCATTTGCCGTACACGAAAATGGCTGACGGCGGTATGGCTGACGGCGGAGTTCAGATCTTTTGCGTATGAGCCCCAAATTCGGTCCTGAAGCAGACCACTTGCATTCGATGCGCCTTTTAATTTAAGACGCACTCGCCAGTATAATCGGTTACGGCTGAAAGGCAGTATCGACTCCAAGCAGCACCTGACAAGCAGCTATGACGACACCAAAAGCAAAACGGGGTATAATAATATGGAAAGGAGCTTTCCGGCTCCCATGCAGCCCAACCCACTTGCCATCGCCCTTGCCCAATCGACTGGGCCCGCAAACCCACCGCGCCAGCAAACCCATCGCCAAGCGCCTCGCCAGAGCCCAAGAAATTCTGCTACCAATCAGACACTGATGGCGACAGTACCTAGACTACGCATGCTTTACGGTCAGCGTCTGCATGGCTGCGACTGACAGACGCACAATTAATGCACCGAGATAGTGCATTAATTACTACGCACGGGAACACAAGCTCCGTGCCAGGGCCCGATGGGCCCATTCCCGCCGACAAGGTGGAGGCGTTCCTCGCCCCGCATGCATGCCAGAGTTCAACCATCGCCTCGATCGCCATCCTCTTCAGCTTCTACAAGCTCACTGCACGTGAACTCGACGCTCGATCGGCTCCGCAACCCATGCAGCCCGGCCTGCGCAGCCGGCAGCCACACCGGCTGCCTCGATCCCTCTGCAAGGATGACCTCCGAGCAGTGCTGGAGGAGCATGTGACCTGCATGGCCGCTGGCCGAGAAGATGACATTGATGACTACAGCGCGCTCAACACGGTGGAGGCCTTTAATAGGGTCTCCAATACGGAAACCAAGGTCGCACACAAGCTACAACCTCAGCTCACGGCGCTGCAGACCATGCACGGCGCAGGCATCCGAGGCACATGCTGCACTCCTCAGACTCCCACCTCAACCAGGTGGAGGGGGAGTGCGGCGCACGTGCTCATGTTCATCAATTAAGAAGCTTGAAGCCGTCACCGCCCGGCGCACCGAGGCCCTGGCCATGTACACAGGTCCCAAAGATAGCGGAGCAGACGGCCACCATCGCATCCCATGCAGCCACCCCGGCGCGGCAGGATGCTGGCAACCTCCCGCCGCTCTCCTATGCGGACCTGCTGCGGTCAGCGACCGCCTCAACCACCGACGCCATCGATCGCCACGAAGCTCCAGGAGCTGGAGGACCACCGCCAGGCCGAACAACGGGAGGCCACCGACCGCGCTCGCCGCGAGTGCCGAGTGGTGCTGCGTCGTTTCCCCCAGAAGCCATGCAGGTGAGACGTCAACCACCCTTAATTGCCGACGAGCTCAAGGACCAGCTTCTCTGACAGTGACCCTCACGGGCCTGCATGGTATAGGTGAGGTAGAACTGCGCGGGTGCCACCGCCTTCCCCACTCACGGTCCGACAAGGCGGCAGCCTCCCCCACCATGCAGTCCTGCTCACCTTCCCCTCCCCTGAGGACAAGCGGTGGTTCCTTTCTCGTTGCAAGAGGTTGCACGACCTCAACTGGACGCTGGACGACGACCTTCAACCCCCGATTACTTGCCCACGCTCCTTGCTATGATATGCTCACATGGGTCTTATTGCACCCACAGTTTGCCGGATCGTTAGCCTGTCCTTTTAGCTAGCCGCGCCCGATTGCAGCTGTGGCATGCCTTTGGCATGAAGGAGACTGGGGGTCTCTGCCCTTTCTCCTGTAGTGCACACACAGGGATTAAAAGCACTTCGGTGCTCCGTGACTCCCCAACGGGAGCACGAGTTTAATTAATTAATTAATTAATTAATTCAACCCCCGCTCAGCAGCAGCAGCGACGCGACCTGTGGCCGAAATACCTCCGCCACAAGCAGGACCCCCAGAAGCCCATATGAGGTGTATTGGAGGGGCGTGGACCTGATGATGAACCACAAGACAGGTATACGTGGACGCCCCGGCCCTGCGGGCTAGAATACTGCTTGAACAGCCCTAGCTTGTATCCATTGGTAGTCACTGCCGCCATGCATGGCAGCCATGCATGGCAGCCATGCCTGGAATGTTTGCCTTATAGTATGTAGCTGTGCCACCATACCTAGTGGCACGTACGTACGTACGTGCACCGCTATAACACTACACTGTACACAACCAGCCATAGCCTCAGCTGAGCCCTAATTGTACAGCCATGCTACGTACGTCCTGGCAGTATGATCAGCTTTAAACTTGCCCGGCCACGCTATTTGTTATTGATGATATGCTCACAACATGGGTCTTATTGCACCCACAGCACTTGCCGGATCGTCTATGTCGTGTCCGATTGCCGCTGTACGTACGTGGCATGCCTCTGCATGGCATGAAGGAGAAAGGGGGTCTCTGCCGTGTCTTCCTGTTGTGCACATCCAGGGATCAAAAGCACTTCGGTGCTCCGTGACTCCCCATGTGCAACGGGAGCACGAGTTTAATTAATTAATTAATTAATTAATCAATTAATTAACTAATTAATGAATTATTTACTACAGAGAGTCACTCTCTGATGATCGAGTGAGAAGCCATTAATTAATTAATTAATTAATTAGACTCGTGCTCCCGTTGGGGAGTCACGGAGCATCGAGTGAGAAGCCATGCCCTAGCCTTTGTATAGCCATGATGATCTTCCACCCCATGACGGGCATAATAATCGGGCTCTGATATATAGATCGTGGTGGTGCAGGTGCCCTTGCTGCATGCACCTATAGAGCAAGTGTCGTTTACATCCCCACCCTTGCAGGAAGTAGCCCAGAATGTATTAAAAGCCATATGCCCCTTCTCCGGGATATGTGCTACATATACTCCCAATTCGTTACGGAGTTATAGTGTTCCTAATTAATTAATTTTAATTGATTAATAATCATTTCCCTTGCTAGCTGATGGATGGAGGTGAGTGCAAAGCCGCGAAACCCTTAAAGTTGTACTCTAAGCTAATTTAGAAAATCCTAACTACTGTAGATACTAAGAAAAGCGCCCCTTCAGCTAGGACTCCTGGGGGGGGGGGGGGGGGGTGCCCATGCACAGCAGGGGCTGGCGGCCGGCGTGTGGGCCTGCACAATGGTCTGCCACCTCTTCTTGTTCTGTAGATATATATACATGTCGCAGTCCAAGCAAGAGAGAGGGAGGAAATGCTGTGTTCAAACTGGGCTGGGAACACTAGGTCGGCCAGCAATAAACTGCTGTGTATATAGTACGACTGAGTCACGAGCCACGAGGTAGCCATGGCTGACGCCCGAGCTCATAACTTTCATGTTTGGGCACCGAATTCGGCTGTGAATATCACAAATTATCACTTCGTCTTTCTAAGACGCACACACACACACACACACAAATTTCCGAAGCTGTTATGCGCAATATATGACGAGCAAACGCTCATCTACGCAACGCAGCTTAATTGGGGGCTGCACGTTCGGGCACTGAAAATACGTCTGCAGCTCCGGCTGCAGCTTCGCCATCAGGTCCGGAAGGCAGCGGTGACAGTAGGCGCGCACTGGTGATTGCCCGGCCGGCCATGCAGCCGCCCCCCCGGGCTTGCCTCGCCCTCGATGCATCGCCTGTCAGAGCCCAAGCGCAGTCGCCCTGCCGAGCCTCACTGGGACGATCGAGATCGGCTTCGACATCAACGCATATGGCTTCTGGAATCGAGGCCCAGGAGCCTTCATGGAAGACGTGTTTTTCGGCACGCACGCCTCGCTGGTAGCCCTGTGCTCGCACCTCATCTCCCACAACTGCGGCCGCTGGCCAAACGGCATGAGTGCCCTGCAACCCCGCCGAAGATCTCCCGCGCATCCTCCGCTCGAATCGCCCCCGGCTTCAGCGCTTCGCCCTCTGCTCCCTCCTCGGGCGTTCCGACGCCGAGATCGATTTGCCCGGCTCCCCCTCCAACCGTCGCGACAGAAACCATCGTCCGCACCCTCCTTAAGGAAGCTTTCGAGCAGCACGTCGGACCCCCCTTGCCATGCACAGATGCATGTATAGGCGCCAGCGGGCCTCATGGTCGGCGCGGACCTGGACGTCATATTGGCGTCAGCGCTTGTCGGTGGCGCTGACTCGGGCCATGGCTGACATCATGCTCCGCCGTACGCGGGCTGATTTTGCGGTGCAGCAGGGCTATTAGGTTCCTCCCGTTAGGAGTTTCCATTGGTTTTATCGTAGTATAGAGATTTGACATGGCTCTGTATAGAGGTTTATAGCTGGGCGTTTGCTTTGGTTTGAGTGATTTCACTCTGCTGTAAGTAATTATATTATTATAATGTATAGTGTGGCGGCAATGGGACTCAGGCACGCTGGCTGCTGAGCTCCCTCACATTTCCACCACCGTCATGCACCTCCACCTCCACCCTCCTCGCCTCCACCTCCACCGCCACTTCGATCCACATACCTCCATCGCCGCCCTCAAGGCCCAGCTCCTCGACATCGACCAGCGCCTCAAAGACGTACACCGCCATCGCCATCGAGTGCATGCAGAACACCGCAGGCATCACCGCCCAGGCGGTGAAGCCCATTAATTGCCGGCCGCCAAGCCAGCCCCCGCTGGCCCAACCGGCGATGCCCCTCCCGGCCACCCAAACCCATGCCGGCGGACCTGCTCAAGCACCACGCCACCTCCACCACCTCTACCATCGCGGCACAGCTTAATTAAGCAACAAGCCCTCGACCTCCGCGAGGAGGCCGACCGCACCCAGCGCAGCCACAGTGTCATCGTCAAGCATGCACTTCGACCAGCCTTCAAAGATGAGACCTCGACGACTCTTCTCACGGCATTTAAGCGCGACATATTTCTTGCCCCCATATGCACATGATCCCTGGTGAGCTGCGGATGTCGATCGGCTGCCCGCCTTCCCCGCGCGCGGGGTAAGGCTGGCCCGGCAGCCTCCCCTGCTCCTCACTTTTATTAGGTACATGGCGGACAAAGTGTTGTTTCTTAATTATAAACCTCAAGAAGCTCTCAGTCGAGGACTCGCTTCACGCTGGACGACGACCTGACCCTGGCCCATGCAGCAACAACGGCGACGCGAGCTATGGCCGACCTATGTACCTTCAGCTCCGGCAATTAAGCGCAGGGGGGAAACCGGTATACTGGCGGGGGGACGTCATCTGCACGTCGACCACAAGCCTTGGCAGGCACCCCCAGTCTAGTGGCTAGCCAGCTCTGGGATATGTGCTACATATACTCCCAACGGAGTTATGTTCCTAATTAATTAATTAATATAGTTCATGATATACAGTACAAGCGCTCACTCTTCGCTATGTACTCGCCGCATTGTGAAAGAACTGCACTGCCTCCAACCTCGTGAGTCCCCTCTGCACCGGCCTTGTGCTGGTGGACTTCATCCAAGCCTTCGATTCGGTTCTCTGGTCTGCGCTGTCTGTGGGACATCCTCGCTCTGTTCGATCCGGATCCACCTCCACCTTATTGCTGTCATCCGCAACCTGCATGAAGGGTCCACCACCTCGGTGCGCACTTCCTACGGGTCCACGCCACCATGCCTTCTACAGAAGGGTGTGCATGTGGCAGGGCTGCGTGCTCTCGTCATACCTGCTCATTATTGTGGTTGAATTTAGGTAATGCCTTCAGGCGCGCAAGATGTTTGCTCGCATGCATTGTGGGTACGGAACCAGGGGTTAAGGTTGCCAACAAATTCTGGCATGGCAGGGCGAACACGGAGATTCGGTTAGCGGAAATCATCTATGCTGACGACACCACCCTCAGATTTCGAGGACACTGAGCACGTGCAGCTAGACGTGGCTTGACTGCCGGCCTCGCAATCGAGGCGCCCGAGCGGAGTGGTGGCCGGCTCGAGGTCAGCAAGAAGACAGAAGCCCTGGCGGTTGGGCTCACGCAGCAACGGCCCCCCGATCTTTTCCTCCTTCAGATGGCTCTCGCGTCCAGGATAGGGACGTACCGGGTCAAGTTTCTGGGTAGCAGCTTACTCCCCAGCTAGGCGTCAGGCCGATGTGGACCATGCACGTACCGTATCTCCCTCGCCTCAGTGGCCCGACTACATCCGCCACAAGCCCCAACCCCGAGAAGCCCCAAGTGTACTGCATGGCGGGGCGGGGACCTTTATGTCAACAAGAAACTGTGGAAGCCCCCCCGGGCTCCCCCGGGATAGAGCACTCAAGCTAGCTAGTTGTCTAGATGCATGGGGGCAATCGATTATGGGATAGCTTCGGCATTACAGCCTTGAAATGATATTAGCGCCCAGAGAATGAATTAATTAGGAACATATCTCCGTTAAATTAAATTAAAACTCCCCTACTCAGCAAAACGCCTCTTCCCCTTGGGGGGAGGGGGCTTGCCCACAGGGGCTGGCGTGTGAGCCAGGACAATCTTCTGCCACCTCTTCTTGTTCTGCATGCGTAGAGCAGTCCAAAGAAGAGAGAGGCAGTGAATTCATGCGGTGTTCAAACTGGGCTGGGACCACTCGGTCGCCCAGCAACATCTGGATGTAGTTCATGGCAGGTTTACGGGCTAGCTTCCTGGGAGTGTCCTTGGGGCCAGGCCAGGTCGTTCAGGATGTGCCGCCCTGGTTGGCCAAGCCGCTCGGGGCCGGCCAGACCAAGGGCGGTGTCGACCTGACTGGTGCGAGCAAGATGTCCTACAAATGCTATCCTATGCTGCCTAATATCGTCCGAAATGCGAGGCATACCCTGGTACAAAGACTCTAATGACCTATGCTTAGAAACCACTACATTCAGGACCTGTCGGAGCATCCTATAAACCGTGCCGTGGAGCTTGGCCGCCAGTGTGTCCGTGAGTGTCCATGCCCCGGCGCCATATACGTAAGCACCGTGAGGACGAGGACCTTGAAGAGCATGCGCAACCGGTGCTCGCCCAGCGCCCCTTCGAGTGCCAGTAGGTGTTGAGCGAACGAAGCCTGGCCCAGACCAGGCCGATGGGGATTGGGAGTATGCGGGTTGGGAGTATATGTAGCACATATATCCCGGAGAATTAAGGGCATATGCTAGCTGTACATGTGCCATACCTAGCCACGTGCACCGCCAACACACGGTACACCACAAGCCATAGCCTTACATAGCTTTACTTCCTTGTACAGCCATGCTACGTCCTGGCTATGCTCATATTACTTGCCCACGCTCCTTGTTATGATATGCTCACGTACATGGGTCTTATTGCACCCACGGATCTTGCCGGGCCGTTTATCGCCGGGTCCGATTGCAGCTGTGGCATGCCTCTTTAAGGGGACTCGCACGTCCAAAAGCCTGAAAAACTGACTTTAATGAATTTCAGTTCCAATGCACTCGGGAACCATCTAGTGATGATTGAGTACCATAAATATGATGTTTGGACATTCATGCCACCACTTGTTGGGGGTACTACGCCCAACCACGCACCGGTGGCGAGCTAAAAATAGAAAAAGACGCTATTTATGAGATATTTTGCCCAAGACAAACCACTTATCCAAATGACCTGCCCATACATTTCTGCAAAGTTCCCCCACTTTTTTAAAAGCTGGGCTATTTACATGGCCAAAACGGTCACATTTGTTTGAGTTATTAATTTTCCCGCAAAATGGGTACTTTTTTTAGCCAAAAAAAATAAATCAAATCATTAACACATCAGATTGGGTCATCCATACATTTTAACAGTCCCGTTCCACTACCATGCCTCGACCTAACCGTCGGGTGAAAGCCATGGTGGTGCCGGTATTTCGGGCCACAACCTCATCTGTCAAATGTCAGATTCGTAAAACCCAACGTTTGCTAGATTACCTACGCCTCGGCGTTGTGCAATCAGCCCCAACCCCGAATACCCCGAGCAAGCGGCAGGCTCGCATCCTACGCTTGCAGGACAAAATAAATGCGATGAAAAGCACTATTTCTACCGCTTCCCTTCCCCCCTCCGTTTCACCCCCACCTCCACCCCCCGCCGCATCCACCCCCATCACCCATCGTCGTCCTCCCCTGGTGGGCCAGCAGGCATCCTTGGCCCTTGCCACTTTTAACACCCGCACATTGCTAGATGACGACCATAGCTGCCGGGTAGAGGAGCTAGTCGCATTTTGCATTGAGCATCGTGTGTCTATATTAGGCGTCCAGGAACACCGCCGCACGGTGCCACTTGGCATGGTGAGCACTGATCGCTTGGCGGGTGGCTGGCGGTTTTTCTTCGCTGGCAGCGGTACGTCTGGCCAAGGTGGTGTTGGTCTTTTGTGTTCGCCGCTGGCAGTTGCTAGCCTCAGCACGCTTAAGTTTCTAACGCCACGCCTTATGGTAGCACACTTCACCTCCGTCGAGGGGCGGTCTAAACACCACCTCACGGTGGGGGTGGGCTACGCACCCCATAGTGGTCTACCTGCGTTGGAACGCCAGAAGTTCTTCGAGGACTTGCATAGCCTTGAGGGGGCCACCCCGGCCCGCCACTTTTTGGTTATGCTGCTAGACGCCAATGCCACGCTCCCCGTGGGTACTGCTGGCAGTCGCTTTGCGCCTGCTGACACTGCTGCTAATGACAACACTCCCCTGTTTTCTGCCTTTTTGCGGGATAGCGGGATGGTTGCTGTCAACTGCCACTTCCAACGTCCCTCCCAGGACTTGGTCACTTTTCGTGGCCCTAACGGCCGTCAGGCCTGTCTGGACTACGTGGTGGTACGGCAGCCCAGGTGTACCTCGGTTCTGGACACCCGAGTGTTTGACACGCCCACGGTGTGCTCTGACCACCGGTTGGTGCGCGCGACCCTTCGGCTCCGGTTCCACGTCCCCGCGCGCCGCGCCCCAGTGGTCCGCCCTGACTGGTCTGCTCTACGTCCGGTCAAGGGAGATCCTGAGGACTGGACGGACGCCGAGCACGAGCGGAACTGGTGCCGACGGAAGTACCTGTCGGCACTGGACGCCCGGGCGGACGTCGACGAGCTGGACAATGGTGCCCCCAACGCAGCCATTTTTGCGGGCTTTGCGGCCCGTGCCCCGTTGCTGGCGGCCCGGCACCTGCCGGTCATGCCCCGCCGCCGCCCCGGCCCGCTCTACCGCCAGGACCCCAAGGTCTTGGCCGCCCGGCACCGCCTCAAGCGTAACCGGGACCCGCTGCAGAAACCATTGCTCAAGGCCGCCCTTGTGGAGGCCTACGAGCACGCTCAGGACGCGGAGGCGGCCCAGTGCATCGCGGATGCCAAGGCCTGCCAGGCTCGCAACCAGGGCAAGGACATGTGGTACCACCTCGACCGGCTCGGCGGCCGGCGGCAGCGCACCCCGGTGGAGCACACGGGGGACGGCACGGCGCCGGTAAGCCTTGACCGCTGGTTGGCCCACAATGTTTCCTTGACCGGTGGGGCTCGCGCCCCCCCCCGCCGCTTCACCCCGAGACGGCCGCCCGCCTCGGGGTCGCCGGACCCCCGCCGCCACCAGCGCCCCCCTCCTCGGCCGCGGACTACCAAGTCCCCGCCTTGAAGGAGGGCTGCCTTGCCACCAACGACGTCGTCCACCCCTTCACTTTGGAGGAATTGGACGGCGCCCTTGCTCGCCTGCGGTACGATGCGGCGGTCGGTGCCGACCACCTTTCTGCTGAGCTGCTGAAGACCCCTGATCTGGCGGTTAGGGATCTTCTGCTGGCGTTCTGCAACCGTGTCCTGCTCTCTGACGAGCCTCCGCCTGCTGAGTGGCAGACGGCCATCCGCGTCATGCTGTACAAGAAGGGCTCTGCTGCTGACCCCGGTAACTACCGGGGTGTCTGCCTCCAGAGCGCCGCGCTGAAGGTCTTCATGCGCATGATGCTGCACAGGCTCCGCGCCGCGCTGGACCCACACCTGGGTGAGTCTCAGATGGGTTTCCGTAGTGGTCGTAACACTGTCATGGCTGTGTTTGTCGCGCGCCGGTTGATGGAGGAGGTGCGTCGCCTTCCCCCTGACAGTTTGCCGCTGGTCCTCATTTTTGTTGACTATATCAAGGCCTTTGACACGGTCCTCTGGGAGGCTCTTTGGGCCATCCTAGCTCTGGACCGCGTGCCACCAGCGTTTATTGCTGCCATTCGCCGACTGTATGAGGGCTCACAGGCAGTAGTGCGGACTGCGGAAGGCACCACCCCACCATTCCCCCTTCACCACGGGGTGTGGCAAGGTTGTGTCCTGTCTCCATACCTGTTCATTATTGTCGTGGACCACGTCATGCGCCAGGCACGTGCGCGCTTTACTGCTCTTAAGGGGTTCGAGCCAGGCTTGGACATCCTTAACGAGCGTGGGCACGGCGGGGTTAGCACGGGTTACCGCCTGGCTGACCTGATTTATGCGGACGACACCACCCTCATCGCGCGCCCCGAGCACATTCAGACCTGGCTGGACTGTCTGGGCCTGGAGGCGAGGGCGGTGGGGTTGGAGATTAGTGTCAAAACTGAGGCGATGGTGATTGGGGCCTCCAGTCGCCCACCGCTGCCGCGCCTGCTAGACGGGACGGAGGTCCCACTCCGCGACCGCTTCAAGCTGTTGGGGAGTTGGCTTCCGGACACTGCCGACGATGTGGACACCCGCATCGGCCTTTCCTGGGCCAAGCTCCGTTCGCTCAACACCTACTGGCGCTCCAAGGGCCTGGACGAGCACCGCAAGCGCATGCTCTTCAAGGTCCTCGTCCTCACGGTGCTCACGTATGGCGCCGAGGCATGGACACTCACGGCAACACTGGCAGCCAAGCTAGACGGCACGGTCACCCGGATGCTCCGACAGGTCCTGAATGTCGGGTTTTCTCAGCGTAGGTCCTTAGAGTCTTTGTATCACGGTATGCCGCGTATTTCGGACGAGATTAGACAGCGTAGGATAGCATTTGTAGGACATCTTGCTCGCACCAGCCAGGTCGACACCGCCCTTGGTCTGGCCGGTCCCCAGCGGCTCGGCCAACCGGGGCGGCACATTTTGACCTGGCCTGGCCCCAAGAACATTCCTAAAAAGGTAGGGAAACATGCCATGACCTATACCCAGATGTTGCTGGACGACCTAGTGGTCCCAGCCCAGTTTGAGTACCGCATCCACTCTCTCTCCCGTCTTTGGACTGCCATGCAAGACAAGACGCGGTGGAAGAAGATTGTCAAGGCGCACACGCCAGCCCCTGTGGGCAAGCCGCCTCCCCCCAAACGGAGGAGCCGTTTTGATGAGTAGCGTAGATAGGCTTTTCTAGACTAGATATAGCTTAGAGTTAGGTTAGTTCGATTACGCGGCTTCCTCCACACCACCCATCCAACCTGGAATATGTGCTACATGATCTCCCAACGGAGACATGTTATAATTTAATTTAATTTAATTTTTAATACATTTTAAATTCCACTGAGTGGGGGGAAACACAACCCCAAAGTTTGAGCTCATTCTGACAAGCGTAGCTCAAGTTATTGATTTTCCTGTGATGCCACCTGGGTAGACGCTAAAAGAGAATTGAGCTAGTGCTGAGCCAAAATGACATCTGTTTTGCTACCCTAGACACCCAAAAACATGCCCACTTTGATCACGGAGTGTGAGGAGGATGTCCGGAGCGTCATACGCCCCACCCCTCCATCGTCACAGCCAGCCTTGTGAGTCTACCCTTAACAACAAGGCTGGTAGGACGACACGCCTGAGCAGCATATGTCATGCCTATCTCAGGCTAATAATGTGTGATTTTGTGCCAACAACCAAGTTGTTCCACCCAACAACACATTATAAACCCTCTTCCAAAATGCCCAACAAGCCGGACACGTGGAGGACCACACACGCAGTATATAAAGAGAAAATAAGCTGACTTTTTATCCAGCCAACCTGTGGCTAGCTGCTCTGGTTAGCATGACAAAGGCTATCATTTACTCAGTGGGAAAGGTGAAGAGACCATTGGAACAACCTACCTGACGCATGTGCCACCAAAGCATTGTGTCCCGCAAAATGCACACTGCCTCCTTTCTAACAAGCACGAGCCACTTTCTTTAGGAGACAGGTGCCAGCTCGTCAGTGTCTGGGGAAAATGATGCCGCTGCTTAGGAAGACCGCGTGAATTTCCTCGAACACAACTGTCTATAAAGCAAAAGAAATTTCAGAGAAGCATGGAAATAAAAGCATTACACCTTCCCGACAGGTTGTGGGCCACGCGCTGCAGCAAGCCAGCCACGTCACAGACGAACTTGCTAAAAAACATCCAGGAATCCAGCGATGCAGCGCCAGGACCCGCAACTTCATGGCTGCATCTGGCCGGAAAGAAGGCAAAAAGCTTACGCTCCACGAGCTAAGAAAGCAGGAAAGCGCTATCTTAGGACGTTTAATACAAGAACGTACCATAACGGGCATTTATTCGTGCCCAGGCGCACAAGAAAGGCCACCCTTTCACGGAGAGGTCGGGCGCGCATCGCGCAGGCCTAATGTTATCTTACCGCAAAATGACGGGAAAGGTAAAGATAGCAGCGGGGATTTTTACGGCTTTAGAAACATCATTAAACTAGCTTCCATTAGGACCATCAAAACTGGCAACGATCGACAATCACACCTGCAGGCATCAATTATACTTTATTCATCCCGACAGAAATTCAGGCCGGACCCCCCTGCCGATGGTAAAGAAAAAGAGCCCGCGACATTATAGATCGCAACTATCCCACCATAAATTAGAATCAGTAACTAATTTTCTCCAAGAATCGAGCATTTTTTCTGCTTTCCGCGAGCCAGATTTGTCACGTTTCGTCTAAAAGCAGTCGCCATGGCCACTTCCGCAAGGGGGTGCGCGCACCGTGCACCCACTTTTCACGGTACGGAGGGTACCGCGGAATTTTTTTGGCGCGGAAAATATTCGCCGCGCCGAGTCCCCTGAAGGGGAGGGGACATGCCTAAAGGGCACTTTTCTGGAAACCATAACTATGCATGTGCAAAAAATCCAATGATGATTGGGGACCATAAATATGATTTTAAAAAAATTTTCCAGCCACTTGGGGGGGGTACTAGCCCCCACCATACACCGGTAACGCGCTAAAAATAGAAAAAGACGCTATTTTAGTCACATTTTCCCTAGGACAATGGGCAAACATATTGGGACCAAATCATATATTCCCGCATAGTTCCCCCACTTTTGAGAAATTCTACCTAATTGGGACCAAGAAATAAGAATGTTTACTCACGTTGATGGATTTCCCGCAAAACAGGTACTTTTTTAATCAAAAAAAAAAAATCAAATCATTAACACATCATATCATGCTCCACCATATATTCCCAAATATTACTGGTGGGGGGGCATGCAGCCCCAAATTTTCAGGTCATTCTGACGAGCGCACCTCTAGTTGATGGATTTCCTAGGTAGCCACCTGTGACGAAGCTAAGGGAGGTTTTTTAGTGTATCTTACACCATAAACACCCCTTTATCCATCCAAACCATGCAAAAACTGGCCAAACCACATGCTGCCAACCTCTGCACATACGGTACCTCCTATGTTCAAGGCTTGACGCCATTCTGACAAGAACTGCCCAAGTTACAACCATTCCAAGACGGCCACCCATGTAGACTCTACAAGGAAATTAGAGTAACCATTCAGCCACACTAGCACCTCCTTCTTCATCAAGGACATCTGCAAACTGACCAAAGCACACATAATTAACTCTTGCACGCTGACGGCAACGCATGCTCAACGTGGGGGGTCATTGTGACAAGAACTACTCAAGTTGATGGGTTTCCTATATTCTGATCAGACACTCCGCAAAGGTGAAAACCTTTGCGTTCAGTGCCGGGCCGCGGAAAACGCGGAAAACGCGATCTGCAAATGAATCCGACCGGAATCGAACTGGGGACCTCTCGCACCAATTTTGCTGACTATAGGACGGACGTCTCCGGTTACCATGGCATCGCCAACTTACACCTACAGTCATCCTATATGACCACCTGACAAGGCGCTAAGGACCACTCAGTAAGTTAGTAACCCCACAATGCCACTTCATATGCCATCCAACATGCACCAAAACCATGCTGAGTATGTTTACAATGTACGAAGGGGTGGCCACGCACCTCATATGTCTTCATCATCCCTCCAGCATGGCCAGCCTTGTAAATATTTGATCTTGTAAATATTTGATCTTGTAAAAATGTTCATAGCCTTGACGATGGTAGCCCTAATATGCCTAAGCAGCATTTCCTATGTTTCTCCTAGGTTAGAGTGTAAGGTTGATGACAACCAAGCTAATCAACTCAACAACACCTCCTAAACTGTCCTCCCCGGCATGGATGACAAACTGGGACTATGGAGGGCAAGGAACCAAGTAGGAACATGGTATATATAGCTTGCATGCAGTCATGCATGTCAACCATGGTTGGCTCAGCACATTGTAGTCTTGTCACATCATCATAACATAGGAAAGCTCAAACAACCATTGGTGCAAGCTATCTACATGCAGTCACACAAATGCAATATCTCCAACATCATCATCACTAAAACACTTCCATCCCTGCACGATAAAATGCAAAGAAACCATTGGCGGCCCTTCAACGCATGAGCGCTGTGATGCCGCTGCGAAGAGAGGGTGCGTCACTCTCACACAACAAGAAGCGTCCATACGCACAACATCCTTGCCGGAACACGTTTTATGAAATGCCTTATACCTTCCCGAAGAGCTATAGGCTGCGACTGAAGCGGCCCTGATCACGACATCAACGAAAACAATCTAAAGCTGCCAGGTATTCGACAACACAACGGCAAGCGACGGCGAGATTAATTAATTAATTAATAAGCACGTGACTGCGTCACGTGGGTGCCAATACAGAGTAAAGGAACCTTCAACCCTATATACACAGTGAGAAGGAGGGAGGGCGCCCTAGCTTCTCTCACTGCCGCAGGTGGGCAGGCCACAGAGCGCTCTCTCCACGGCATGGTGCCGGGGCGCAACACTGTGGGTGCAATACAACCAGTGCAATACCATAGGTAGGCTGACGCATAGCTTATGCTACAAATGTGAGGTGGGCTCAAGACGTCGGCTAATTAAGGCGCAAGCTGATGGCCACAAGGTGCCAGAGCTAATTGAAGGTACTATAACGCTGTGCGCTAATATCGTTTCAAGTGCTGTAATGCCTAAGCTATCCCATCATCGATTGCCCCCATCTAGACAACTAGCTGGAGTGCTCTATCCCGGGGAAGCCCGGGGGGGCTTCCACAGTTTCTTGTTGACGTAGAGGTCCCCGCCCCGCCAGTACACTTGGGGCTTCTCGGGGTTGGTCTTGTGGCGGATGTAGTCGGGCCACTGATCGCGGCGTTGCTGCTGCTGGGCTGGCGTCAGGTCGTCGTCAAGCGACCAGGAGGTGTCCACCAGCTTCTTGCGGCGAGAGAGGAACCGAACTCGGGCTGTGATGTCGCTGAAGGTGAGGACCACTGGAGGGGGCCCAGCCTTGGCCCGTGGATGGGGCAGGCGGTAGGCGCCCTGCAGTATCGCACCTGGCAGCTGCATGCGCGCCAAGAGCTGTTTCTTCAGCTCGTCGAGAAGAGAGTCTGGGGTCTCCTCCGGCAGCATGTCGAAGCGCCTGAGGATGACCCGGCAGCGGCGACGGTCGCGGTCAGCGGCCTCGCGGCGCGTGTCTTCCAGCTCCTGGAGCTTGGTGGTGATGGCGGTCGTGGTAGAGGATGCCTGGCTCTTGAGCAGGTCCGCCCAGGAGGCGCGAGTCGAGGGGTCATCACTAGCCCTACCAGCAGGTTGGGCGGCGATGGTGGCCGTTCGCTCGGCGATCTCGGGGACCTGCGTGGCCAGGGCGTCTACCTTGGCGGCAACTGCCTCAAGTTTCACGGTGCCTTGGCCGACTCGGCCTTCCACCTGGTTAAGGCGGGTGGTCACAGTGGCTGTGGCCTCGGAAACTTTGGTGGCAATGTGCTCTTGCGTAGCAGTAAACTGAGGCTGGAGCTTAAGGGCGACTCTGGCTTCAATGTTGTTGACCTTGGCCGAGAGAGTGTTGAGTGGGCCGTCAGGCGCGTTCAGGGCGGCGAGCTGCTCAGCCATCGGCGCCAGCTGCTCCGCCACTGCAGCTCGGATGGAGTCCGTGCTGGGGGAGGTGCTGCTCTGCGGGGATGCTGCAGCTGCTGTGGCTGCCCGTCTGCGCTCATGCAGGAGGCTCCTGAGGCCAGCGTAGCCAATCTGGGTGATGTCGTGGGCGTCGCAGCGCAGGTAGCTGCACATGATGACTGCCTTCAAGTACGCCTCCGGTTCTTGAAGCAGCCATTCCCAGGCGGGCTTGGTGACCTTGTCGCCAGGGGTAGGCAGGAAAAGTTCGTCATGGCGGGCCAGGAACTTGATAACATCGTCACATTGTTCCTTCGTGAGCGTAAAGATTTCCAAGATGCAAAAATCCCGCTGGCCGGCGCCGAAGCGGCGGACGTCCCATTTGGTATGGGAAGTTCGGGTTTTCTTGGGAATGGGCGACGAATTTGGCGTAGAGCACTGCGTCGAGGGAGGCAGACCGGGGGGGAGAGCTTCGATCAGCGCAAAAAGGTTGGCGTCCGCAGGAGTTGATGTCGCACGTGCTGCTGTCGACGGGAATGCCGACGACAGCTCAAAATGTTTGTCAAGGCTGCGTTTTGGTGGCATTTGCAAAATACTGCGTTACAGCCGTAACCGATTATACTAGCAGATGCGTCTTGAAAAGACGCATCTGATGCAAGTAGCCTGACTGAATTTGGGGCTCAGACGCAAAAGTTCTGAGCTCCGCCGTCAGCCATGTCCGCTCGTGGCTCGTGGCTCGTGCCAGACCTCTACCATCTGACGGCGAGATAGCTGGCGGAAACTGCCCAAAAAGAACGCAAAAAACCTCGAACGATGAGCTCATAGAAGAAAGCACTGATAGCAGATAACATTCGCGACAAATCTGTACCTCGCCCTCGTAAATCCCTCGCCCAGGCGCGCAACAACCGCCGTTCTTCCATGGACAGGTCAGACACGCACTGCGCAGGTCTGAACAATTACTTACCGATAATGGCCGAAAATCTGGCAAAAGGCACCAGCTCGGTTTAGAAATCGATGCAAAGGGTATTAACGCCTGCTTCACGGTCAAAATAACCCTAAAAACCGCGATTTTACTGCCGCTATCATGAATTCTATTTTATTCCGCGCGACCAAAAAATTCAGATTACCCCCCATGCCGATGGCATAAAAAAACAACAGCGATATTGTAAACCAGCTGATGTCCGCCACAAACTAACATCATAAACTCATCGTCTTTTAGATTCGAGTAAAATTTATGCATTTCGCCTGCCCTAGTGTGGTAGTTTCGCCTGAACGCAGTCGCCATGGCCACTTCCGCAAGGGGTGCGCGCACCGTGCACGTGAAATTTATGACCTTCGGTTCCGGCGCGAATTTTTTGGCGCCAAAAAATTCGGGCATGTCCCGTCCCCTTAAGGCATGAAGGAGACAGGGGGTCTCTGCCCTTTCTTCCTGTTGTGCACACACAGGGATTAAAAGCACTTCGGCGCCGTCCGTGACTCCCCAACGGGAGCACGAGTTTAATTAATTAAGGGCATATGGCCCTCCATCCATCCACCCACCCACCCACCCACCCACCCACCCACCCACCCACCCACCCACCCACCCACCCACCCACCCACCCACCCACCCACCCACCCACCCACCCACCCACCCACCACCCACCCACCCACCCACCCACCCACCCACCCACCCACCCACCCACCCACCCACCCACCGACCCACCCACCGACCCACCCACCGACCCACCCACCGACCCACCCACCGACCCACCCACCCACCGACCCACCCACCACCCACCCACCCACCCACCCACCCACCCACCCACCCACCCACCCACCCACCCACCCACCCACCCACCCACCCACCCACCCACCCACCCACCCACCCACCCACCCACCCACCCACCACCCACCCACCCACCCACCCACCCACCCACCCACCCACCCCCACCCACCCACCCACCCACCCACCCACCCACCCACCACCCACCCACCCACCCACCACCCACCCACCCACCCACCCACCCACCCACCACCCACCCACCCACCCACCCACCCACCCACCCACCCACCCACCCACCCACCCACCCACCCACCCACCCACCCACCCACCGGCCCACCCACCGGCCCACCCACCCACCCACCCACCCACCCACCCACCGGCCCACCCACCGGCCCACCCACCGGCCCACCCACCGGCCCACCCACCGGCCCACCCACCGGCCCACCCACCGGCCCACCCACCGGCCCACCCACCCACCCACCCACCCACCCACCCACCCACCCACCCACCCACCCACCCACCCACCCACCCACCCACCCACCCACCCACCCACCACCCACCCACCCACCCACCCACCCACCACCCACCCACCCACCCACCCACCCACCCACCCACCCACCCACCCACCCATCCACCCACCCACCCACCCACCCACCCACCCACCCACCCACCCACCCACCGGCCCACCCACCCACCCACCCACCCACCCACCCACCCACCCACCCACCCACCCACCCACCCACCCACCCACCCACCCACCCACCCACCCACCCACCCACCCACCCACCCACCCACCCACCCACCCACCCACCCACCCACCCACCCACCCACCCACCCACCCACCCACCCACCCACCCACCCACCCACCGGCCCACCCACCCACCGGCCCACCCACCCACCGGCCCACCCACCCACCGGCCCACCCACCCACCGGCCCACCCACCCACCGGCCCACCCACCCACCGGCCCACCCACCCACCGGCCCACCCACCCACCCACCCACCCACCCACCCACCCACCCACCCACCGGCCCACCCACCGGCCCACCCACCCACCCACCCACCCACCCACCCCACCCACCCACCCACCCACCCACCCACCCACCACCACCCACCCACCCACCCACCACCCACCCACCCACCCACCCACCCACCCACCACCCACCCACCCACCCACCCACCCACCCACCCACCCACCCACCCACCCACCCACCCAGCCACCCACCCACCCAGCCACCCACCCAGCCACCCACCCACCCAGCCACCCCCCACCCACCCACCCACCCACCCACCCACCCACCCACCCACCCACCCACCCACCCACCCACCCACCCACCCACCCACCCACCCACCCACCCACCCACCCACCCACCCACCCACCCACCCACCCACCCACCCACCCACCCACCCACCCAGGTCCACCCACCCACCCACCCACCCACCCACCCACCCACCCACCCACCCACCCACCCACCCACCCACCCACCCACCCACCCACCCACCCACCCACCCACCCACCCACCCACCCACCCACCCACCCACCCACCCACCCACCCACCCACCCACCCACCCACCCACCCAGGCACCCACCCACCTGCCCACCCACCCACCCACGTACTGTGGCGCAGTCTATACATGTACACACAATTCACAAAATCATAGAACACAATCATGAATTAACAACACACAATCATGAATTCGTAGTTGTATGACACAAAATCGTATTACATGCATAAGCAGCGCAGATGTACTATTGATTTGCATGTCCAGAGAGCCCCGTTTCCCCATGTAAAGAACGACGCGCTTGCAACTTTGTGCAAGCTAACAGATAGTATCAAGGAGACAACAAGCGCGGGCCAGAAATCGGGAGAATCCGGAGCATGGTAGCTGGAGTCTGCCGTTATATTTTCCGCGTTTTCGAGTCGTTCAGGATGATGAATATGAATGGAGAGATGTAGTATGCTTCACATCATGGTCTCGTTATCCTGTCAAAGAGCCACGCTGTATAAGCTAGTGGTACGATATCATCATTGCATGTGATCAACATCTCTGCCACCAGTTGGCAAATGAATAGGCCAATGTGCGAGACGGCAATGCATTGGCAGGAAAGTGCTCACTACATTGCACCTTATAAATGGAGGCTGCAGAGCTGGGCTGCCATGCCAGAAGATATCTCTGCCCACTCGTTTGAGGAGATTCCATTAGGAAAAAGGGGATGGAGATGCCAAAGGCAAGGACCCCTGGACTGGTCTGTCCACGCGCTTGCAAGTGCCTAACCATTTACTGATAGGCTATCAAATAGGTTCTCCAGTCGAAGATGGCCACTGACGCCGATAAGAACGTCGGCAACGTTGATAGTGCCAGCCTGCGCGGGGAAGTTGGCAAAATATACGACCATGAGATCAAAGATAAATAAAATTCAGAAATGCCCAAATACGAACGGAAGGAACAGGCAGAAATGGGTTGTGATCAGGTGAATAGAAATCAAGCTGCATGCACAATCCAGTGACCCAGAGTGGCAGTGCCACGAAGAAGCACGAGTTACCAGTGTAGTATGCACATGCCTGTGTAAAATGCCGTGGGGTAACCAAAAAGCAAGCGAAAGCAGCCGTGCAACAGCAAAAAAGCAAGGGAGAACATGGGGGACCGCCAGGCAGATGTGCAATTTCATGGCGGTGCGCGGAGGAGCAAACATGCCACTGCACACAAGGGCACAGGAGTGAGCTCATGAGGGGTCAGCCACATGGGTGATGGCAGGTGGCAATGGGCAGGTATCGAAGGGCATGGGGGAAGGATGAAGGCAAAGAAGGGCGCAAGGTGAATGGGATTGTGGGCGAAAGCAAAGGAAGGATTGAGGGAGCAAAGACAGTGTGGAGAAGCCGATGTGCTTCTACACAGTAGGCGGCATAAATAACTACAGTGGTTGCATACTAGCATTCTATACACCAGGCGGCATAAATAAATACAGTGGTTGCATAGTAGCATTCTATACACCAGGCGGCATAAATACATACAGCGGTTGCATAGTAGCATGAGGTTGTCACAACGGCGCGTCTAGCTCTGCAAACAAACGCAGCAACACGCCAACTGCACAGTCGATGTGCCTAGCATGTTTCAGTTGTATTTCATATATATATATAGGTAGTATAGAGCTTTGACATGGCTCTGTATATAGGTTTATAGCTGGGCGTTTGCTTTGGTTTGAGTGATTTCACTCTGCTGTAAGTAATTATATTTTTTATATATATATATATTATTAACGAAGAAAAATATGACTACATTACTATATCATAACGCATAAAAAGAACTGTAGAATGCAAATACTCCCAAAGCTAGGATAAACTGCGTGAAGCAGTCTAGCAAGGAGGTCACACCTTTATTTTGCCTGTCTAAACCATTTGCTTGCTTGCTTGCCTGCCCATTTACCTAGGCTTCGCGAGGGCTACCCCTCGTTCCTGTGTGTCGCTCGTGCGCCCTTTCGCGTGTTCGTGTCGTCGTTCGTGGCAGTGCGTGGCAGTGCGTGTCGTTCGTGGCAGTGCGTGTCAGTGCGTGTCGGTGCGTGTCGTCGGCGGTCGGTAGAGGCTGGAGAGCTTGGATGTTCTTCTCCCCCGCGTTTTTGAGAAGGCTATCCACTATCTTGCTCGAAACTGGTTTCTCACCCCGTGCCGTTTTTTTTGTCAAGGAGAAGGCTATCCACCAACATCGCTCTAGAATCCCTTCCCGAGGCGTCTTAAATTTATTCATCCCCTCTCCAGGCATTCTCGGGGTTCCAGTTTGGATTACCGGGTATGAACTAAGCCTGGATAATTTATCCCGTGTTATAAGCGCACACCCTCACCCCCCGTTGGGGAACGCGTCCAGCTATTTTTTGTCTGTGCATCGTAGGACGTGTCGGACGCGATGTCTGGTGTCACTCACTACGAAATATGTGCCCCATTGTCAGATGCTCCTGGTGGACGGGGACCTATAAACCTAATTATCTGCCGGGTGGGCAGACGAAACGTCCTTTTATGGCCAAAAGTGCTGTTCAGCATTACAAAATCCGTGATCCATCAGATTACGTGTGATTTCCAGGTCACATAAGACTGACGAATTGTCATGAATACCACAAGTTTCTGGAGGGATCTCGCTGAACCCTCCGTTTACGCCCTTCTGACGTAAGTTGGGATCTTTTTTACCCTTGGATTTTGTTTAGAGGGTGCCTCGTCACCCAAGTTTTCCAGCGGTTAGTCGCGCTGGGCAGGCAGAGAACTGGAGCCCCGCTGCGCCCGAATTTTCTTAACAGGCGACACACTGCACACAAGTGCACACCAGCCTGCCCAGTCGCCTGTAACACAGGTTTCTCACCATTCCTGTCACATCACCATTCGCCTGGAGGGCGACGCCTGATAATGGATTCCAAGTGGGTTGGTTTTGCGGTCACGTGTTCGAACACTCAAGTTGCGAATTCTGTGCATTATGTCGTGGGAAATGACACCAATTCCCCGAAAATTGATATCACAGGCGTCATCCATCAGATGGGATTGAAGGTTAATTACAACATTCGCAAGATAACAGGCGAGAAGGTTATGAAGCCGCCTGTTGTTGACGCCCATTGTGGCTGTGAAGAACACCAGTTTGTCCCCGTTTTGGAGGGACTGGAATGGATTCATGACAAGAATCCACATCTGTTCTTTGCCATTTTGGAGGCTGGGATCAAGTCGGGAGCGTTTTCATTTGAAACGCCGACTTCCGCCGGCTCGGCAGCAGTCTTTGGGCAGTATTTGGCGGGGGGGCATTCGCCCGTTTACCTATCGCGTATCCTCCCATCCGTGGGTAAGCTGGAGTTTTTCGTGCTTGATCCCTCTCAGTTGGGGAGCTCGTACAAGCCTTTTGACCAGGATTCCGAATTCTTCAGCCTGCTGGGTAGCACAGTGGCAATGATAAAGGCAGACAAATCTCTGCAATTTGATGCCATGTCTTGGCGGATGTTTCGGTGGTGATGATGTTTTGGCGGAGCCTTACGGCACATGGCATCAAATTGCAGAGATTTGTCTGCCTTTATCATTGCCACTGTGCTACCCAGCAGGCTGAAGAATTCGGAATCCTGGTCAAAAGGCTTGTACGAGCTCCCCAACTGAGAGGGATCAAGCACGAAAAACTCCAGCTTACCCACGGATGGGAGGATACGCGATAGGTAAACGGGCGAATGCCCCCCCGCCAAATACTGCCCAAAGACTGCTGCCGAGCCGGCGGAAGTCGGCGTTTCAAATGAAAACGCTCCCGACTTGATCCCAGCCTCCAAAATGGCAAAGAACAGATGTGGATTCTTGTCATGAATCCATTCCAGTCCCTCCAAAACGGGGACAAACTGGTGTTCTTCACAGCCACAATGGGCGTCAACAACAGGCGGCTTCATAACCTTCTCGTCTGTTATCTTGCGAATGTTGTAATTAACCTTCAATCCCATCTGATGGATGACGCCTGTGATATCAATTTTCGGGGAATTGGTGTCATTTCCCACGACATAATGCACAGAATTCGCAACTTGAGTGTTCGAACATGTGACTGCAAAACCAACCCACTTGGAATCCATTATCAGGCGTCGCCCTCCAGGCGAATGGTGATGTGACAGGAATGGTGAGAAACCTGTGTTACAGGCGACTGGGCAGGCTGGTGTGCACTTGTGTGCAGTGTGTCGCCTGTTAAGAAAATTCGGGCGCAGCGGGGCTCCAGTTCTCTGCCTGCCCAGCGCGACTAACCGCTGGAAAACTTGGGTGACGAGGCACCCTCTAAACAAAATCCAAGGGTAAAAAAGATCCCAACTTACGTCAGAAGGGCGTAAACGGAGGGTTCAGCGAGATCCCTCCAGAAACTTGTGGTATTCATGACAATTTGTCAGTCTTATGTGACCTGGAAATCACACGTAATCTGATGGATCACGGATTTTGTAATGCTGAACAGCACTTTTGGCCATAAAAGGACGTTTCGTCTGCCCACCCGGCAGATAATTAGGTTTATAGGTCCCAGTCCACCAGGAGCATCTGACAATGGGGCACATATTTCGTGCGACTGACGCGTTTTCCCGCGTCAGGTTACAAGTCCCCAGTCGTCAGGCCAGATCATCTGACGGATCACAGATGTTGTCATTCTGAATAGCACATTTGGTCATCAGAATAAAAAAAAAAAAAAAAAAAGAAAAAGGTCGTCAGGCGTCTGGCAGTGCAAATCTGACCACATCTTTCTCGCGACTGACGCGTTTTTGTCCTTCCACCTACCCACTACAGCAATTTCGGGAGATTCGACTCGCGGGTACTCCACTCAACCGTACGAATCGAATATTCACTAGAGTCAGTCAACTGTATTGAACGGCGCGACGCTGCGTTAACTTATAGGAGCGCCTAATATTATTTAATTATACAGTGACCCCTACATGTAGGCCAAAGCGTGGGTTAAATTGAGGATGCATTGTGGCGAAACGCTTGTCATCCGCCCACGCCTCCCAAAAACGTTGGAGTTGGGTAGAAAGCCACAAGGAGGAGGCAATCCCTTGCACCCGACCGTGGGAAGTCGCTTGTATTATTGCCATCCAGCCATGTCTTATGTTGAGAAACCAGCCACCCTTCAGATCCTTTCCGAAGATGGGGTGCTTTTATACGAAATCACCGTTCCGCCTGGAATGCGCGAATCGGACGTGTTAGCTGATGAAAGGATGATGATGGTCGCTTGAATTCGGGCGCTTGACGACATTGTCACCCCAGATCACATCTCTGTTTTACTACCAATTATCAGAATGGATAGAGCGGAGACATTCGCCGGATTCGGGGTTGAGGCCCCCGTTATCAACGAGGCAGATGAATATGCCACTACCCTGCTCTTTCCTCTTATTGATGAGCCTTCCAAAGTTGTGAGGCAGTGGCTCCTGGGTATGGTGTGCAATTTTGTACCACCCAGCGAGTTTGTTTCTTCCTTCTCCGTTTTTCTAGAGGAAGAATTTGTAACCCACGCTTCGGAGGAGATGAGCCTTGCAAGATGCCCTTTCTTCATTTCCAACGGGTCGCTCATTCTGAGCCCCGCGTGCCGTCAGAAGTCGGATGAGCTCTGGGGGGAGTTTCATGGCCCACCAGGCTATTCGTGGGATATTGCCAACAAGGCGTGCTCTTGGTGTAGGGAGGTGGAGCCTGGAGTCTGACTCACCAAGTGTGCAGGGTGCCTGTCTGTCAGGTACTGCAGCAAGGATTGCCAGTCACTTGATTGGCGTTTGCACCGTGCCATCTGCCAGGAGGTGGCTGGGTATAGGGGGCACACGAGGGAGCAGTGGATTTACGTCGCTGCAGCCTGGTAGTTAATGTACTCTGAAAGAAACAGACATTTATTTATTTCAGAATATATGTATTCTGCGAGCTCTGATAGAGATCTACTATCTAGTAGTCTAGCGATAGAGAGAGTACTCTATCGCTAGACTACTATCTCTCGCTCGCAGAACTCTTCTAGTATGAGGAGTATATGTGACATTGACTATTCAAATTCTGTTCTGAATCTGACAGCGATAGCTCGTCCTGCAGTACCTGACAAACAGGCACCCTGCACACTTGGTGAGTCAGACTCCAGGCTCCACCTCCCTACACCAAGAGCACGCCCTGTTGGCAATATCCCACGAATAGCCTGGTGGGCCATGAAACCCCCCCCAGAGCTCATCCGACTTCTGACGGCACGCGGGGCTCAGAATGAGCGACCCGTTGGAAATGAAGAAAGGGCATCTTGCAAGGCTCATCTCCTCCGAAGCGTGGGTTACAAATTCTTCCTCTAGAAAAACGGAGAAGGAAGAAACAAACTCGCCGGGTGGTACAAAATTGCACACCATACCCAGTGTTAGCGCTCCCACGGTCCTAAATTTAGGACTTTGTCCTAAATCGTCCTAGTGGTCACTATAACCGAGGTACCGGGGGGTGTCACTATATGGACCGTACCCCATGTGGACCGTACCCGGCATGATGTACCCGACCCGTGGTACCGGCACATGGTACCCGGATTCCGTACCCGGGTACCGGGTATAATGGCGGGAAAGTAGGTACCTCGACCAAAAATATAACCGATTTTGGAGCGAAAAAGTGGGTGCGGGAATGAAGTGAGGTGGATATGGCGACCTGACAATCGTGGCCGGCGTTTTCACGTGCGTTTATCATTGGGGGCGCCCAGTAGCAAAAACGAAAGGTTGTTAATTACGCTTAAAGGCTGTGAATACTTTCTGCGCAAGTTTTTATGTGTAGCGCTGTAGCACAGCGGCACAACACAAATGGGTCGCAGATCGCCTGCTCGCGGAGGGTCGATTTTGGCACAAACATGTTAGTGTATTAGCAATGGTGGTGCGAATCAACCCAGGAAATTTTTGTGGACGATTTTGATTTTAGTCTGGAGTTCAAAAACGGAGTATTTGACATGGGAGCGCCTGGGCCGTGATATTCTTGCCCGATTTCGATTGTCGACCATGTTTTAGGGACGTTCAGGCTGGGCAGCGAGCGCACCTTATAGGTCTTCACTTTCGGTATTTCTTGGACCTAGAACGCAGCACAAGCGTGGTTTATATCATTTTCGAACCGGTTGGCCAGCTTTGGTGCGCTCAGCTCTCGGAAAGCTGACCTCGCTGCGGATTTCAGCGACTTTTTTGCAACCATCTGGAATGAGGCGACGTAAGTAGCAGGTACGTGCCGGGGTGTCCTAGATCATGAGTGTAACTGGCAACGCTGTCGTGGTGTTTTGAGTCAACCAGCTATGCCTAAAAAGAGGGGACGCTCTCTCTGCACATAACTGTCACACATAGTTGGTTTGTAAACGTCATACAAATTTTTACGTCTCTATCTTCGTCGTCCGTTGCAGCTAAAACACACATGCGTAAGAGCAGTTTTACTCATGTGTTAGTTATAAACCATGGTCCTATGGACTGCAGTCGTTCAGGGTGTTCTCAGACAGTATATACAGTATGGTTTACGTGTTACATGCACCCTGAATTCGCTCACAAAGCGTTGCATGTTAGCACAACGTTGTTTTGTAACTTGATTTGGCTGCATTCATGTGTTAGTTGCAATGCAAATGCATTGTTTTTTCATCGCTGGGTGGTGGCCAGCATGTCCGTGATGTCAAAGAAGGTTTGGCATATGCTTAGAGAAAGTTTACCGCAAGGGGTGGGCCATGTTCAAGCCGGGCAACCTCAGCAACCATGCAACCGTATATTGCATTACCTGCACCATCTGTGACACCGTTAAGCACGCGTATATATAGAGGCAGCCACAGCAGGGTATGGCCTTGTTATACGCTGCCCCGCCATCCCAAGGCCTCGTAGGGTCCCCTAGCGCTTGTAAGATGCTCAAGGGACCGTGAGGATAGCATGGTAATGCGTTGACACTAATTCGTCCTAATGGTGCTAAAACCCACATTTTGGCCGAATTCGCGCTTTGAGGTCTGGCAGGTGGCAGGGCCCATTCATGCACTAAATGTAATTATTTGACCCCAGGTTTTTGATAGAAACTAAAAAAGTGTGTTATCTGTCATGGGCACGAATGCCAGGGTCAAATTTTAATGTTTGCATGTATATATTTTAATTCCATGTGGTCCTAAATTTAGGACTTTTTCTGGGAAAACCAACACCAGGAGCCACTGCCTCACAACTTTGGAAGGCTCATCAATAAGAGGAAAGAGCAGGGTAGTGGCATATTCATCTGCCTCGTTGATAACGGGGGCCTCAACCCCGAATCCGGCGAATGTCTCCGCTCTATCCATTCTGATAATTGGCAGTAAAACAGAGATGTGATCTGGGGTGACAATGTCGTCAAGCGCCCGAATTCAAGCGACCATCATCATCCTTTCATCAGCTAACACGTCCGATTCGCGCATTCCAGGCGAAACGGTGATTTCGTATAAAAGCACCCCATCTTCGGAAAGGATCTGAAGGGTGGCTGGTTTCTCAACATAAGACATGGCTGGATGGCAATAATACAAGCGACTTCCCACGGTCGGGTGCAAGGGATTGCCTCCTTCTTGTGGCTTTCTACCCAACTCCAACGTTTTTGGGAGGCGTGGGCGGATGACAGGCGTTTCGCCACAATGCATCCTCAATTCAACCCACGCTTTGGCCTACATTTAGGGGTCACAGTATAATTAAATAATATCAGGCGCTCCTATAAGTTAACGCAGCGTCGCGCCGTTCAGTACAGTTGACTGACTCTAGTGAATATTCGATTCGTACGGTTGAGTGGAGTACCCGCGAGTCGAATCTCCCGAAATCGCTGTAGTGGGTAGGTGGAAGGACAAAAACGCGTCAGTCGCGAGAAAGATGTGGTCAGATTTGCACTGTCAGACGCCTGACGACCTTTTTTTTTTTTTTTTTTTTTTTTTTTTTTTAATTCTGATGACCAAATGTGCTATTCAGAATGACAACATCTGTGATCCGTCAGATGATCTGGCCTGACGACTGGGGACTTGTAATCTGACGCGGGAAAACGCGTCAGTCGCACGAAATATGTGCCCCACTGTCAGATGCTCCTGGTGGACTGGGACCTATAAACCTAATTATCTGCCGGGTGGGCAGACGAAACGTCCTTTTATGGCCAAAAGTGCTGTTCAGCATTACAAAATCCGTGATCCATCACATTACGTGTGATTTCCAGGTGCCGCATTGATTAGATGTCAATGCGGCATCAGTCAAATTATTCTAATTTACTTCTGTATCAGATGTAGAATATTTCTGCTATATAGTAATTTTCAGTCTAATTTCCATTAAAGCGCATTCTACCTATGTAAGTCAGGATCTGACTTACATGTCCGGGGTCTCTGTCTCGCCAAAAAGGCAACAACCTGCGTACCAGGCCTGGCGTCTTTCAGGAACGTATAAAGACTGTTGACCCATTCCAGAGCCACTGTCGACTCCTGGGTGCACTTGTCAGAGGAAGTCTTTACAAAGTCTTTGCACTCGTTGAAAAGGGTGTTAATATCAGCCCTGAGTTTCTTGATCACTTTACCGAAGCTGAGAGCCAGCCCTCTACATAGCGATTCTGGTCTCCTGTGGACACTCTGCCGGTGGGGGGGCACCGGTGATGGCCAGAATGGGACACGCCCACTTGATGGCGTGGACAGCGAATTCGATGTCGATGCTCCCATCGGCGTGGATGGGGTAAACCCCCTTCACTTGTTTGAAGGCGTTGGCCAGCCTCTTCCCCTCGGTGCTGTTGGAGAACTTGGTGGGGTTGATGGTGCTGTCGTTTGTAAACACCTTGAGCAGGGTCTGCAGACAAACCTTATTGCCCCCCAACACCTGGATGTTGCCAGGCTTTTGGGCGTTGGAAATCCAGGCTTTCGAACGCAAGATATGGACCCCACCAGCCACACCCATGGGCTCCATGTAGTCTGAAGTCTCCATAGCCAGTGTGCAGAGCTCTTTGGTGGTTTGTGAAGTGAGAGAGTGTTTTTCACGTGGTAGAAACCCTTTTATGCGACTTTCTGGCGGAACAGAACTTGTGGAAAGGTGTATTTGTTTACCCCCGACCGGGACCAATTTCAGGGGCCTGCACAGTCAGCCATCTCCCCTAAAATCTCTAAGATATTTGGTGGGTGGCTTATAAACTCCCATAGGGTGAAGAGACGCTTTTTACGCGTCAGAAAACGACAAAACGGACAGACAGGAAGCTTCTCTTTTTATCCTGGATGATCTGGACCGTGCAAAAATGTCGTAACCGTACGATGATCCTTGGAAGATCTGATACTGCCATGGTCCGACGAGACACTTTCGAATATCTAGTCAGGTTCTGACAAGATTCTGTGACTGTCAGAGATCTCTGTCAGACTTGTAACTGCCAGGTGGTCTGACCGTGCGATTTCGAAGATCTCGTCAGATTCTGACCAGATTTGGTGACTGTCAGAGATATCTGTCAGATTTGTAACTGCCAGGTGGTCTGACCGTGCGATTTCGAAGATCTCGTCAGATTCTGACCAGATTTGGTGACTGTCAGAGATATCTGACAGATTTGTAATTGCATGTGGTCTGACGATGCAGGATATTGTAAGATTCTGTTCAGATTCTTTGAACTGTCCTGGATTTTGTGCAGATATGGCCTAATTTCGTGCTGAGTCAGCCCAGTTTTCAAATTTGAACACTCCCCCCCTGCGTGTCGGGCGTGTAAAATAAAAAAATAGTGGTATTATGACACACACTGAGTGCCGAAATAATGCTCACCGTCGCCGCCCTATCACCCCGCCTGGCCATCTGTGCATCAAACGAACCGCCGCCAAGAGGAATGTGGGACCGTACCGTTTTCATAGTGGGAAAACAGCAACCTTACCCGAGACTGTTTGGGATCCACACGCTTGAGAGGGACAGGAAATTGAGCGGGCTTATTCGCCCCATGACTCACATAATTGCATTTGAAGAGCTCGACATCGCCGCAACAATGTCCCAGGTGCTGCTGGGTGAACATGTACCTCATGGGCTTGGAGTTAACGTCCATGGTCACACCGTCCCCGTCGGGCATCATCCGCCCAGAGCACCATGTCCACCTATACATGCTATTAAATTCGCTTGACAAAATTTATGAGTAATAGCTATGAGGCTAATATAGCAATGAATTTAGAAGTAAGCCGGTCAAGCCTGGGCGGCCATTTCGGCCTTGATTGCTCTTTGCCGTTCAATGATACGCATATCCCTGCGCATGGCTTCAAGCCGCCGCGCATACGGGTCGCGGTTGTCTCGGGGGATCCCTTGCAACTGGTTGATCACATGATGACGGCCAAGCCCATCGCCAGCCGGGAACATTCGTTTTACTGGCATGATACCTATATCACACCTACACTTTTTTTTGCTAGTGTGCCAGCATTAGAGTGCCAGCTGTCATACTTTGAAAAGCGGGCTGACAGAGGGCCGACAGGGGGTCGGGCCGGCCCGGGCTAGACACGGTTCAGGTAACCAAGCGTGTGTGTCTCACCTCCTGCTGGTTGACGTGTGTCAGGTACGTGGCGTAGCCAGCCTCCGCCGCTGCCTGGTTGCGATCGATCTCAACAATACCCTGCGCAGCGTGCACGGCATCGCATGGCACTGATTTCGAAAATCATTAACACAATGCCAGGCATCCATACGCCACTCACAACATCATTCACAGTGTCACCCACACACCAACAAGAGAAAAATGGCGACCAAATGCAACAGGACGATGAATTTTGAAGGAATCGACATGGGTTGGAAAAACTCTCAGGTGAGATGCGCCTTCTGCCTAAGAGTGGGAGGACCAGCATGTGGGGGGGTGTCTAGGTACAGCCGGAGAAATTGAGCCCAGCATAGACATTAGAACGGCCTGACGCATGATAACCCGAAGAAGCCCCTGAGCACTGCTGGCCTCTCTACCGAGAGACACACAGCAGTTCCTCACTTGCCCCCATCCACTGCGCAGGGGAAGGATGCAATTAGGTGCAGTGTGTGGCTCGCATCTGACATACGCGCACTGCGGGATTTAGCGCAGCAAAAATCAAGCCCCGTGGCCTTTCAGAAAGGCAAGTGACCCAAGGTCATCGAGGGGAGTGAAGGAGTAAACGCAGTACAGTACAGGGAGTACAGTACTATACAGAGAAGCAGTAGACAGTTCTGTTACACGGACGTCGCGCTGTATAGCGTTCAGCAAAGGTGAGCGACTCATGCTTTGAGAGCGGGGGAAGCATAAAGGACAAGTTGATGCAGAATCTCATCAACAGAAAACGTTCACGTTTGCTTCCAATTTTATTCTTAGAGCCCAACAGCCTGAGAAGCCTCTGCCTCGCAAACCATGACATGCAACTCATGCTCCTGGCCATCCCCGGCTCACTATACGTTCACTGATTGCGTTCGCCAGATTCTTATTAGGCGCTTTCACGAATTGCTTCTACCCGAGGTGCTCACACCACCCACCACCCACAAAGTGCTTTTGCCTGATGCTTATCAGGTTCCTCTACCAGGTGCTTCTACTGCGGTCGCCACCCCACCCACCTTGCACAGACTGGGGATCACGCCCACCTCCTCCTCGCGGTGGTAGCCTCGATGGCCACTGCCCGTGAAGTCTGCGCAGATCACAGTTCACACAGGACACAGAACACAAAGAACAGACACAGACTAAGAGATGGAAGACATATGAACCCTTTCGCATCAACAAATGACGCAGTTTGGCGCTCCTCGTGCTAGCGCCCTACTAATAAACAGTAAGCCACAGGAGAGTCGTGAATAGACATGTGGGAATGGAGCCAAACAGGGTGCACTCAATCAAACACGCTCCTGAAACCCCCAGCTGTCCACTTCCCCACTCCTGCGATTTCCCATTCACATTCTCTGCACATGCCATGCCTGTGCATATCCCAATACCCGCTACTGATTATGTGTCGCTGGATGGCTTTTCCATGCCCCCGCCCCCCCCCTCACCCCCACCCCCACGCAAGATATTTTTTCCCACATGGAAGGACCTATCTATCTGCAGCCTGCTTGTAAGACATCATCCGGCTCAGTATCGCGACTAGCACAGACAAAGGCCTTCTGGCATGAACTACAACCTTGAATCTGCGTCCTTGCAAGGTCAAGCCTTTGCTGGTTGCATTACCATTGTGGCTTTAAAAAAAATCACACACACTTGCCGCCGCACGGCCAAGCACCATGACGAAGCCTGTAGGAGAAAAAATGACGCAGCATGCCCGCACGCCGTTGCACCCACGCGCACGCACCAGCACATCGTGCGATGGCCGCATACTCGGCGGCGCTGAGCTGCCGCCGCAGCCAGGCGGATCGAGGGAAGGAGAGGACCGGGGAGGGAGGGGATGATGCGGACACAGGTGATGCCGCTTCCCCTTGGATCTGTTGGTTGGCCAGGGACGCCCCCCTGTCCCTCCATGGCGTGACTTTGCCCACATCGTCAAGCCCAGCGTCCCGGCCCACCTCTGCATTACCACCTGGCAACCGCTCCGTGGCCAGCCCATGCCATGGTTCGCCCAAAAGTATGCCATCCGACGAGAGACTACCCTCCTGGGCTTGCTTGGCAGAGCCAGCCTGCTTCACGGTATTCCCACAGCCGTCACGGGCCTCGCTCTGGCCCTGCGTGGCAACCTCATCTCCCGTTAGAGCACCGCTGCCCTCCTTTCGTGAGGGGACCATTCGAAGACCATCCATTCTACTACCATCCGTTCTGAGACCCTCTGCCTTAAAACCGACCCCCGTCGCGAGCGGTGCCGTGCCCTCCCTGACCATGGCCTGGTCTTTACTAGCAACCGCGCCTGCCCCCCCGCCGTCCCTCGTGACCTCATTCCTCCTGCTCCCACGCGCCGTGCCTCCCTTTCCTGTGCCCTGATGCACCAGCCCCCGCTCCTCGCTGACCCCGTGCGTGAGCCCCGTGCGCAGAAGGTCCCTCCGGCTCGTGCCGAGGGGCAGGATCTTGCCAAGGCAGCAGGGTGAGAGGATGTAGTGGGCCCCCTGCCGCAGCGCAGCGAGCTGGGCGAGATCTGACGCGCGCCCGCACGTGTGGAGGCCGAGTGCAGCAGCAAAGGGCTCGCGGAACTGCTCGATGCGCGCCGTAACGCCGCGCACGTTGGTCAGCCCAGCGGCTTCGCACCTGTATGTGTGTGTGTGTGTGTGTGTGTGCGCGCGTGTGCGTGTGTGAGTAGAAGTGTGTGTGTGTGTGTGTGTGTGCGCGTGTGTGTGCGCGCGCGAGTGTGCGTGTGTGTGTGCGTGTGTGTGTGTGTGTGTGTGTGTGTGTGTGTGTGTGTGTGTGTGTGTGTGCGTGCGTGTGTGTGCGGGGGGGGGGGGGGGGGGAGAGAGAGAGAGAGAGAGAGAGAGAGAGAGAGAGAGAGAGAGAGAGACGACCTGCCACAAAAACACCCCACATACTCGGTAAGCCACTTCGTACCCAGAAAGCAGCAAGGGGAAGCGACCTTGGCCAGGTTGAACCAGACAGCGTCTATCCACATTCCACCCCACCCCACCCTATCCCCCGAGATCCATCATCCCACAGGGCTCAGGGCTCAGGGCTCAGGGCTCAGGGCTCAGGGCTCAGGGCTCAGGGCTCAGGGCTCAGGGCTCAGGGCTCAGGGCTCAGGGCTCAGGGCTCAGGGATCAGGCTTCAGGGATCAGGCTTCAGGGATCAGGGATCAAGGGCTCAGGGATCAAGGGTTGGGGGATTGGAGTTGAGGACCCATGGCCACCGCTTCTCTGATCGCCCCCCTCACATGCGCCGATAGCCCCCTTCGTGGCTTGATAAAAGCATTTGGGGGCACAAGCAGCATGCTTATTAAGAAGTATGCATGTAAGAAAGCATGCAGATGATGTCGTGTTTGCCAATAGCATGCAAAGACCCAGTGGCCCATCTTGGTCCCCTCCACACTCGTTCTCAGCACCTGCTCTGCTGTTCACGATGCGATGCCGACGGCAGCGGGCTGAGGCCAAGCAGGCCCACATCGGCGCACCCAGGGCAATGCACGCGCCTACATCAAGCGACAGCCACTCCCCCCTACTAGCGCGAACACTCGAGGTAATAGGCCACCCCGCCATATCTATGTTTAATCTCTGTCTCACCTTTGGATCAGCAATTCCACCGCACGGGGCTTCATATCCACGCACACAAACTGCAGGTGGGGGAAGGCGGCGGCCAGGGGCAGGCCCAGGTTGCCTGTCCCAGACCCAAAGTCCACCACGGTCGCGCCGGGTGGCAGGTCGAGAGCATCCAGTATGGCATGGAAGCTCTCCACCTGCAGGTACTTGCGGAGCGCTCGCTTCCCGTTCACGCCGGCTGAGCAACGGCCCTGCAGCGACGAGCCGTCGACTAGGCCCATCCGCCCCATCGGCTCCACGCTTGTTCGTCGCATGACCCGGTCGCTATGGTTGGTTTGCAAGGCTTTCCCACTGACCTCAGGTGATAATCCTGAAGCTGGTTCACCCTCCTGGGCCGACTCGGCTTTAGCCTGGGCCGATGGGGGCTGAACTGGTGGCAAAAAGCTCTGGCATTCGTCAACCCCTTTTCTTCCCTTTGCCCCCCGCTGCGCTGCTACCTCAGTTTCGTCCTGCCCCATGCTGGGGTGGGCGGCGTCTGGAATCAGGCCCCACGCCAGGCCCCTGTTGCCCGTCCCTGTCGCACACGGCTCCCTGTACTGGTGTGCAGAGAGGTGGGGAGGGGCGGACGGTGATCGGCCGTGTGACAGAAAATGCGTGGGAAGGCCATTCCTTGGGTGTGTGGATGCCGTTTGTTATGTACTGAATCATGTGCACTGGAAGTTGCCGCGTGCAGGGAAGCAGGGTTGCAGGCAGGGCCACAAGCAGAGCAGCGCAGCTGTCCCAGGGCAGGGATGCCAGAAGTGGATAGAGTGGACTACGATCAGGCACCGAAGAGGCCGCAAAGTGCCATATGTATCCCAAAGGGTTTTAGATGGTTGCGGGAAGGGAGGTAGCCAGTATCCGACTGAGCTCGACAAGGCGTTTGGTGGCTGCCTGTCCACCAGCCGATTGTCCCTGAAGGGTGCCATGGACAACAACCAAGTCAAACTTCGTTTCATGTGCCCTGGCATGTCAAGCATCGATTCATGCACCCATGCCCGCACATGTGCACTCGAGTGTGGATGCGTGCGCACGCTCTCCGCCCCTTATCCGCGTGTGTATGCTTTTACGCGTAGGAGACGGCAATTCACGCACTGGTGCATGCAGATGGAGTGGATGTATGTGGGATGATGTGCGATCTAGCGTGCATGCAGTTGCATGTGCGTGTGCCTAAGCTACCGCCATGCACGTGGGGGGGACACCTGCCTCCTGCAAACTTCCACTTCGGGACAAGCAGGCGGGCAGATTCCAGCTACCACACGGCAAAAGAGTTTAGCCCACGGTGCCGGACAGAACGCCCTCCCCACCCTGCCTTCGAGTCCCCCCACCATGCCCCCAAGGCCCCACCACTGCCCCCAAGGCCCTACCAACATGGCCCAAGCCCCCCCCACCATGCCCGACACCCCCACCCTGCCCCCAAGTCCCGCGCGTCCTTACCTGCAACAAGACCCATGCCTTCACGCGCTCCAGGGCCTCCCCCTCCTCCACCCCACCCGCGTCGTCTCCCTCCTCCTGGGCATCCTCCTCATCCTCGTCCCAGTCATCCCCATCCGCCTGGGTGACCTTTCCACCCACATCTTGCTGCCGCTGGTGTGCGCTTGCACCGTTGTGGGGTGACAATGATGGCTCTACCTCGCCCTTCACACCAACAAGGGTTGCCTTGGTGGCTAGCCCACTGCCGTCCGCATCAGCAATGGACGATTGGTTCGGCGGTGGAGATATTTTTAGCAGCAGCCGCGCCACACGCGCCCGTTGCCTCCGCAGCATGCGGTCATGCCGGGACCGCGGGGGGGGGGCGCGCACCGCCGGCCTGGGGCCCTCAGAGTCCAGCCCGCCCCCAGGAAACGCAGGGACATTCTTTCGCCGCCCGCTGACGTACGCGGGCGAGAACGAGGGCCCCTGCTCGCGTGGGTCGTTGTCGAACCAGGGGGGAGGTATGGCCGATGCATCCGCGGCCTTCTCATCCCTCAGGTCCAGCGCAGCGAGCACGAGGGCCACAGATTTCAGGGCCAAGCTGGCCCTACCGGCCACGAGGTGGTGATGCCCCACTAGCCGCGGTTCAGGTAGGGGAATGGGGAGGGGGGCGGCACGGCGCATGCGGGATGTCTCTTCAATCCCAGCCTTGCGGTGCCACCGGACGGGCAGCCGCGGCGGGCCGTTCACGGATACCAGCGGCTGGGCGTGACGGTGTGCAGGTGCTATCATGAGAGGCGGTTTCCATCGATGATACATCTGGGGTGGATAATGGGCGGGGCACGAGGGGGCGCTAAAAAAAGTGGCAGCCAGTGCGGGCAGACGCCCAGCCATCCCCATGTCAGCCGCTCCCGCCATCGGGCAAAGTGACCCAGCAAAAACTAGTCAGTGCTGTTTTCTTCGCTGATGCTGGATTTTTTCCTGATGGTGCTGGGCTCTCCGGAATGGCACAAAACAGGGCATCAGGGACTAGCACGCACGCCAGAGCTGCATGCCACCGCATGTGGGCGGACTCCGTCTGGCTTGGTGGGTCGAGGTCACGCCGCGGCATCCATCTCTAGCAGGCATGCTTCTCAGGGGCATGCTTCAGTCATCACGTCAGCGCGTGGGGCCGCGTGTACAGTAAAAACTATGGTATCCTGGGTTTGGTGCCACCACAGATGATTTGGTTACGGTGCCACCGTAACGCCGAAAGCTGTTTTCCCTTCCCACGTGGGCGGACCCTGTGAGCGTGGTAAGATGCCAGCAAGGGGTGCCAGCAATAGGGGGGGTAGCAGCACATCAATTGTCGCAACAGCAGGAAGGGGAAGCACAAAAACGCAGGAACAAGGTTAAGTGTTTCTTTCTCAGATCAAAGTTGGACTTGCGGGGAAGAGATGGGACAGGGCGACCAGACACCGATCTATTCATGGGTACGATAACAAGCAGGAGATGGCCCGTTGAGGTAGCACAGACAAATTGAATATAGCGACGCTACTGCCAAGGCGTTTCTTGGAGATAACGATAACGGATGTAGTCCAGCCCTTGAGCGCCTGCGTCCAAAGAGAGTCTCCGCATGAAGCTACACTAACAACGTGCCATAACGCTCTTAAACTTGCAATGCACGCTGCGCGTTCAGTTTACGAACTATGAAGTATTACCCGCATGGACAACAGCAGTTTGCTTCTTGCTGCCGATTAAGGTTCCTTCCCAGTGTAAGGATGTCCTTCAAAACCGCCTACCACGCCACGCACTGCTTCTTCTACTCTACCGCAACTCCCGCCCCCTGTGGTAAACGTAACCAATGCGCCAACGCTGCCTGAATAGCAGCTCATCTTGAATTTGCATGATTGGATGATAATTGTATCGTTCCGGAAGTACCCTATAAAATAACGATTATTCAACGTATGTCATGTTAGCATAATGAAATGGTGGGGGCTCTTTGTCAACTATTCCACACAATCTCCTCTCTCAGCGATAACGTTGACGCCACTCGCTGTAGACTGGGAGTGCTGTAGGGTGCATTTGGCATGGCTGCGCTACTTACCAACAAATTTGACTCCCTATGTTTTCTACTGCGAACGCAAATGCAGCTCTTACTTAGCCTGCTTGCATTCACGTGTTAGTGTGAGTGCAGGCATCTACTGCGGCGATACACGAGCATTTGCTATCACGGAACAGCTGTGCAGTCTTTTTGTAACCACAATTCGACCTTATATTCCTACAAGAAGCCGCGAGAATGACGCAGAACCAGGGCACATGCGCACGCCGATCACAACTCACTATTTGGCTGGAATAGACGGATGCGGACATACTTTCGCGGAATTTGTTTCCTATGACTATACTAAGCAGCGCTTTTTGTAAAACACGGGGCTTATTTAATGTCAGCTAGCCCCCGCCGTGCACACGATGTACATTTTCCTTATTTACCTATTCTTCTTCCATATCCTCTGGCGAATTTTTTTCGGGGAAATGGGTATATTTAATTATCCAGTTGTTGTTGTTGTTGTTGTGTCCCACGCCGCCCAAGGGCAGCAGAGAATCTATAGATTATCCAATTATAGACCAGAGAGGTGAAATGGGAAATGAGTATCAGCGAATCCGAAATTGAAGGTGGTCACACCCCGGTGTGAAGGTGACAGGTGAAGGGGTTGATACACTGTACAGTACAGTACAGTACAGGGGCGCTGTACAGTAGGGCGCGTTATGTGACCAGGGAATCCAGTGGACCTGAGTCCATAAGCCTTGGGGCAGAATGGTAAATTCCTGGTTACGGCCCATTACTGTACAGAATCCCCCCCGGGCCCCGTGCATCTTGCCGCACGCAGGCCTGCAATAAGGGTCCCGGTGGTATCCTGAGAGGTTCCAGAACACTCTGTACATCAGCCAGCCTTTGTACTGTACTGTACAGTACAGTACCATCAGTGTCAGCCAGCACGCATAGCGCCGCGCCGACAGCGCCGGTCTACGGAGCACTCGCGCAGCAGAGATTTGGAAACGGCCGAGGGCCCTGAACAGCATGACACCACTGACACAGGTACTAAGCGCTGGGGATGCCTTAGCTGCACCAAAGTATGGTTGGAAGGCCGTGCCAAGCGCAAATTTAATTGGCTAACAGCTACACATTCACTGATTCAGGTAAGTTTCGAAAGTTCAAAACGCCACAAGTGGCTTCATGCAAAAACATTAATCGAATCACTGGCGGATATGATTGTCGCATTGATGGCGGGCACTAACAGCAACGCCATGCGGGTTCGGGACGCATGATGCAATGCACTTTCCCACGGTTCTCCAGCCATAACTACATTACGCAAGTCCGTGATCACGTGTAGCAATTGGTGTGTTGCGGCGCGTGTCTAGGAACTAGAGTGAGAGTGAGCCGATCACACGGCACTGCGGTTGCATTCCCGATTCCCCCTGTGAATCGCCACTTTGCAAGAGAATTTGGTTGACCATAATTGGCCGTTTTCTGATATACGGGGCCACTTAGTCGAGTTCCATAGCTAAGCGAGGCGTTCCTGTGGTTGGATTACACAATGCTGGCAACAAGCGTCAATTAAGAACGTAATACATCTTCGGTTAACGCGTAACGAATGGCAACCCAGGAACAGCCTACGGACCCAAACCTCAAACGCATCCTGGACGGCTTCACAATGTACGTACACAGCATGACTGTACGCCTCTTCCCCCCCCTCCCCCCCACCCACCCCCCACCCCCCCACCCACGCCCTTGATACCCCGTTTAGCAAGGACTCAATTGATTCCGCAGCCAGGCTGTGCCCCTCTGCAATCTCCCCCATTGTATGCGAACTGTGAGGTTATTTGATCTGGAACGTTTGCTTGCGCTGGGCGCGGTTGGGAGATGCTCTGTTATCGTCCCAGCGCAGTCGGACCCCGGGACAGATGGCAGATCTTTACGTTTCCCAGTTAGAATTCTGTTCTTGGCGTCCAGCCTTCCTGATAGTGTCCCCTCATGCTGCTTTCGCTACCCCGCACATGACTACAGAAACTGGATGAACATGAGAGACGGGGAAACGGGCAAAATCATGTGGGAAGAAAAATCATGGTGAGTCCCGCTTGGTTGGTCCAACGCACGGCAATCGCTTGTATATCTTCAAAGTACGTCTGCCGGTATACGCAAAGCCCTTACTTTACATACCCTGACAATATATACGTCCCACTGTCACGCATGGGTAAGGGCATGTAGGTTTGCACTAAGTCACTCCCGTTTCCATGGTATTTCTTGTCATGCCATGGAATATGTTGGCAAGTCAAGCAAGTGCATTCTCTAGCTAGTCCCGGCTTGATATGGTACAACCACCTTACATGTATGCGACGTCTGTACTGGTTGTTTACTTGGCATCCCCACACATGTCTCTTGAGAGCAGCATCAGAGGTTACTTGTGTGTGCAGAAGCATAAGCAAGAAACGGGTTAACTGCATCCAACGCACGAACTGGCTTGTTGAAGGGGCCAGAGGGGAGAAACCTCCCCGCTTCCCTTCATAGACTAGGGAACATCATGTAATACCCATCAATTGCTCATGGCCGTCCTCCCACCAGAAGGGGTGCCCTCGCAAGCTTGAACAGGCCTTGCCAGGCTAATCAGGTTAAAGGCCATGAATACAGCAGCCTGTGATTTTGTCCTTCTTCAATGGCACAACCATCTGAGCAACCCCATGCTCCAATGACCCTGGACTCCGATGCTGACGTGGCCAGGCCAAATACGTCGCGTCCATGCCTTGCTTCACTTGATTGTGACTCCTATTCAAACCATGTGGATTCACACGGGATGCGGTGACCTGCTTGCTTGGCTCATCTTTGTTGGCAACCCTGGCAGGCCTAAGGACTGGAAGGAAAAAGAGGTTGCGGGTATGTGCTGGGAAAGCGGGTACTGCGCTGGTTAGGCTTTCACGGTGCTGCCAGCATCCGCACGTTTACTTTGGTCGCAAACAGGAGACAACAGTGTTCATCCGCTTGTTGGGGAGCAGCCGTTGCTCATGGCACAGCACTTGTACTGCTCAACGGGCCATGCTGGGGGACCTGAAGAGCATGAGCATGTTGCCGCATAATATGATATCTAGTCCATGGCAACTGCTGTCGGGATACGCAGTAGCGCCTGGCCACATCCTATTTGTCCTGCCTGGCCACATCCTATTTGTCCTGCCTGGCCACATCCTATTTGTCCTGCCTGGCCACATCCTATTTGTCCTGCCTGGCCACATCCTATTTGTTCTGCCTGGCCACATCCTATTTGTTCTGCCTGGCCACATCCTATTTGTCCTGCCTGGCCACATCCTATTTGCCCTGCCTGGCCACATCCTATTTGCCCTGCCTGGCCACATCCTATTTGTTCTGCCTGGCCACAACCTATTTGTCCTGCCTGGCCTTATCCTATTTGTTCTGTCTGGACACCTCCTATTTATCCTGCCTGGCCAGATCATATTTACCCTGCCTGGCCACAATTTATTTATCCTGCCTGGCCACAATTATTTATACTTCCTGATGACTGTAGGTGTCAGTTGGCGATGCCTCAGGATCCGGAGACGTCCGTCCTATAGTCCGCAAAATTGGTGCGAGAGGTCCCCAGTTCGATTCCGGCCTGGATTCATTTGCAGATCGCGTTTTTCCGCGTTTTCCGCGGACCGGCACTGAACGCAAATGGTTTTCACCTTTGCGGCGTGCCAAATCAGAATACTTCCTGGCCACGGCTTGTGGACCTGGCCTGTCCTCATCTACTTTATCTTGTGCATCTCCGATGCTACTGGGTGCATGGGGATGGCACACAACATGGCTCGCGTGAGGACTAGGGGGCTTTGAGGGGTGTGGGCATGGCACTCCCACACGTGCGTTTGGGAGATGCAGGGCTCGGTGGCAACTTTTTGTTCTTACCTGGCGGGCGGGCGGGCGGGCGGGCGGGCGGGCGGGCGGGCGGGCGGGCGGGCGGGCGGGCGGGCGGGCGGGCGGGCGGGCGGGCGGGCAGGCGGGCGGGCGGGCGGGCGGGCGGGCGGGCGGGCGGGCGGGCGGGCGGGCGGGCGGCGGGCGGGCGGCGGGCGGGCGGGCGGGCGGGCGGGCGGGCGGGCGGCGGGCGGGCGGGCGGGCGGGCGGGCGGGCGGGCGGGCGGGCGGGCGGCGGGCGGGCGGGCGGGTGGGCGGGTGGGCGGGCGGGCAGGCAGGCGGGTGGGCGGGCCGTATTCACCCTATCCACCCCATCCACCCCATCCACCCCATCCACCGCATCCACCCCATCCACCCCATCCACCGCATCCACCGCATCCACCGCATCCACCGCATCCACCCCATCCGCCCCATATGCCCCATCCGCCCCATCCGCCCCATCCGCCCCATCCGCCCCATCCGCCCCATCCGCCCCATCCGCCCCATCCGCCCCATCCACCCCATCCACCCCATCCACCCCATCCACCCCATCCACCCCATCCACCCTAACCACCCCATCCACCCCATCCACCCCTTCCACCCCATCCACCCCATCCACCCTATCCACCCTATCCACCTCGTCCCATCTATCCCACCTATCCACCCTTTCCCCTTCGTCCCCCTATCCACCCTATTCACCTCGTCCCCCATCTCCCCAATCCCTTTTATTCCCTATCCACCACTTTTGCAGCCTACGTGCCCAAGGCTATCCTCAAGTGCCGCGAGGTGTCGCGCGAGCTGAACTTCTCGTCCACGGAGGTCATCCACAAGTTCCGCCTCGAGCAGAAGCTGTTCGTGCACGGGCAGTGCCTCGAAGGTAAGGGGGCCGGGTTTAGGGGTGGGTGGGTGGGGGGAGAGAGGGGAAGGAGAGGAGAGCGTCAGAGCGAGAGCGAGGAAGAGACCAAGGTGCACATTCAAAGATATCCCACGTGTGCTTTTGTCAACATAGCCATGTTGCTTTTTTCCATTTGTCTGTTTTTTCCACTTATCTCCCCTCCCCTCCCCATCTCCCTCGCCCCCCCCCCCCCTCCTTCCATCGCATTGGATAGTTCAGGTGACCATGCGCGCATTCCCTCTGACTTTTTGCCTGGATGTGCATCAGGAAGGTTGGCAAGGGCATGTAGCCCTCTTCGGGTCATCAGCCCGCTTGGCGCTGCCACTTGGCGACACCGAGGCTTGCAGGCACAAAACCCTTTTGCAGACCCACACTCGTCTCCAATGCGGCCATGAGAGGTGTCACGACCATCATTTACTTTAAATGAAATTTACTCAAGCCCAGATCCCATAAGGTTTATTCAAGCCTTGACATGCGTCCTGGTGGCCCGGTTGGCTGCGCCGCCCACCCGCCCGTCTTCCACGCGGCTGCCCCCCCCCCTGCTCTGGCGTCACCTCCCCTCCAGACTGGCACTTTGACTTTGGCTTTGTCATCCCGGGCTCCACCAACTCGTGGCAGTCAGTCATCGAGGCAGCGGGCGAGGGCAACATGCTGCCCGCAGAGGCCATCAGGTGGGTGGCTGGACACGGGCGATTATGATGTGGTATGCTTGCATCCAGTGGGTGAGTGGATGGGGACGGTGATGGGGCGTGCTGCATTAGATTGTGGGTGGCTGGACGGAGATTTTGATGGGTTGTGCTGCCATTCGGTGGGTGACTGAATGTGGGTGATGGTATGGCATGCTGCCCGGTGAGACCGTGGGTGATGGGGATGATTAGGCTTTGCTGAGGCATCCCGGCAGGGAATCGGGGTCCATTTCCATAGTCCCTGGCATGATGTGGGTGTGCTGCCTGAGAATACCACTTGGTGTGCAGAGATTTCAAAACATCTCCAATATTTTCTCCCTTTCCACAACAAGCTGGATGAGCGATGAGAAAGTGTGCCGTGGCATGCTTGATTGCCAAAACTTTGTGACCCTAGACCTGTCGACTGTTGTGTTTTTGCTTAGTGTCGGTGCGCAACCCATGGCGCTGTGCCAATCGGGTTGGCATTGTGAACCTCATGCGTGTAATGCATGTTCGCTGCATGCCAAGTGAGCGTGTACCCCTATACCAGTCTACTTCGATGAATGCCCCGATGTACATTCCCTATCATGGTAACTTGGCTCTACGCCCTAGCTTTTTGTGTGTGGGCATTGTCAAATTGTGCCTCCCTGTGCCTGGGCTGTTGGTTACCTGGACCGCAGGTGCCAAATAGCAGTGATAAGTTGTCATCCGCACATTTTTTTCTCACATAATTTCTGCCCATTACGAGCTGCCGGCATTGACCGAACCCTGATACCCAAATGTTCTGATGATTGGACAAGCCCTGCAGAGAGCTCCTACTACGACTGTGGCATGACGCATTGTTGTTCTTGTCTTTTTCCTACTATGTAATGCTGAATTGCATGTCTTGTTTTGCGTTTTGACGCTTGTTCTGCCTCTTGGTGCGTGGTGAAACAGTGGAAATGTGGTGATCCAGACAACTTTTTTGGATGGCAATACAGTCATCAACCAAAGCCTGGTTAGGATATACTATGTCTAATTGGAAAGGCACTCGATATCTTACAAGCATGCCAGAAGGCATGCAATGGAGGACTTCCCAGAACTCCTTTGTACTTTATGTAACGTCATGCAGCCAGTCACGCACAACCATCTTGTTCAGCCAATCTTTTGCAGATCTGCAGGAGATCATTGCAATCTGCGAGTGCAGGCAAAGAGACAGTGCACTCAATAGGCGGGAGTAAGTTTGAATGCTATGAAGTAGAAAGAACATTGTATCAAAGAGACAACATTGTATCATCGTTTCCAACTGCTAATCGCTTAAGGGTCTTTACAACTGATGTGCCTCGAGGATCCATGCATGCGTGACTTCAGTTCTAATAAAAATTGCTCAAGCCAGTTTTCCTCGTAAGACGAGATAAATACGCACCGCATGTCTGGAAGGCCTAGAATACGCTCATGTGTTGTGTTTCGAGAGTGAAAAAAGACATGCACAACTCGTGGTCTCGTGCTTTAGGTTGTGGAGGCTAACAAGCCCCCTCCAATCGGGGAGGTGCGTGTCACCCTACATGCATGCATGCATGGCCGCAACCGTGCTGATTATGCACGCCCGGCCCCGGCTCTATATGGCTTGCATGGGGTGGACCCACATCGCGCGAGCTCGATCCCTACGTACGTAGGGAAAGCAGGTATTGCATGGTGAGGAACCATGCACCATCGGGGTTAGTACTCTGTGGGTCCAACGTACGGGAGCACGAGTTTAATCAATGGTGGTCAAGGAAGACGGATCAAAGTTAAATAAATGGATCAACATAGGATCGATTATAAAGAAAAATGACAATATTGTTCAAAGTAATTAACCATATATCGAGGAGACAACCAGCGCAGAAGTAACCATTAATTAATTAAGAACATAGCTCCGTTGCATATGTATAGCACATAGCCCTGAGAAGGGGCATCTATATGGGTTTAGGGTTTAGGGTTTAGGGCATCTATATGGGTTTATAATACAATCTGGGCTACAACCTGCATGCAGGTGGAGGATGTAAACTGTCACCTGCTCGGGGTGCACAATGTGCACCTGCACTGGTCACCATCAAGGAGACAATGACCATGATGGATCATGCATCCCGATCATGCTCGCACGAGGCGACATGGGGAGATGGCCTAGAAGGCTTGCATGACATATGGGGTGGAAGATGTATATGGCTAGGCTATATAACTGGTGCATGCATGGCACCGCCCACCGCCTCCCCCGCGCGCGGGGTAAGGCCGGGGCGCCTCCGCTTCTTCTCATCTTTGACAGCCCAGCGGACAAGATTTCGCTTCTCAGACGCCGCAAGCGGCTCGAGAAGACTCCCTTCACCCTTGACGACGACTTGACCCTGGCGCAGCAACAACGGCGACGGGAGCTATGGCCGACCTACCTCCAGCTCCGGCAGACCAAGGCGGGCCAGCCGGTGTACTGGAAGGGGGCGACCATCTACGTCGGCCACAAGCCCTGGCACGCGACCCCCTCGACCACCGCGGCCCCAGCGACTCCAGCAGCCCCAGCCTAGGGGAATACAGCTGCAGTAGTGTAGAATAGTTAGACAACTGGTGGCCTTGTACATGCCCGCCTACTACAGGCACTATACCAGCTTAGGCCTAGCCTTTTTTAGTCATGTACATTGCATGTGTGCCTATGATGAGCCACCCTCCAGATGATGCCTAGCTTTATTTAATTATGCAGTGCCCATGCAGGGAGTCACTTTCTGCTGAGAAGCCATGCCCTAGCTCTTGTATAGCTATCAAGGAGACAACCATAGCTATGCTGAGGCTTCCCCACCTATGACGGGCTCCCCTTAGCTGGGAGTTACCCGAGACTCTGGGTGGTGCAGGTGCCCTAGTGCACCTAGAGCAAGTGTTGTCTACATTCCCACCCTTGCAGGAAGTAGCTTAGAATGTATTATAGGCCATATCAAGGAGACAACCATGCAGCGCAGGCCAGAAATCGAGAGAATCCGGACCATGGTAGCTCCGTCGAGCCTGCCGTTATCTTGTCCGCGTGTTCGAGTCGTTCAGGATGATGAAGATGAATGGTGATGGAAATGTGTATCCTTGTGCATTGAAATTATGGCTGGCTTACGTGTAGAGCGACTAGATGACCTAGACGGTGGGGCCGGAAACAGCATGCTTGATCAGGGCGTGTGTTTCGAGCCTAACTGGCTGGCCGGAGTGTCTAGTGGTGAGCACCATTGCTGCGATCGCTCTCCCACCATTTACGAGGAAATACCCGCAAATGGAAAACCACTGAAAAGGTAGCTAGTCAGTCATCACGTTAGCCATGCCATGATTCCAAACGTCCAAGAACTGCACACGGTGCAAAGGCAAAAAGCCGGAGGACAGCACTTTCAAATGTGCGGCGGGAACCAAAAGCCCGCGGATGCAAGAAAACATCGTGTTGCTGCAGCGACGCGACGATGTGGACAACGAATCCAGTGCCAAGCTCGGAACGGCCGCAAAGGAGATCTGGCATCACAGGGTTCAGATGTGCGGAGATACGATGCGATCCAGCCGGTCCACGACCTGTTTGTCAGTAGTCATACGCCCGCCCCTGTGGGCAAGCCCCCCCCCCCAAGCGGAAGGGGCGCTTTGCTGAGTAGAATACGTAGGGTTTTCTATATTAGATTAGCTTAGAGTTAGATTAGCTCGGTTTCGCGGCTTTGCCCCCCCCCCCTCCATCCATCCACGGGAATATGTGCTACATGATCTCCCAACGGCCGGAGTCATTAATTAATTAATTAATTATCAACATCACTCCGTTGGGAGTCAATGTAGCACATATCCCTGAGAAGGGGCATATGGCTTTCAATACATCCTAGGCTACTTCATGCAAGGGTGGGAATGTAAGCAACACTTGCTCTAGGTGCCGCAAGGGCGCCTGCACCGCCATGCTGTCTCAGGTTCAACCCAGCGAAGGGGATCCTGGCACGGGGGAGGAAGATCATCATGGCTATACAAGGGCTAGGGCATGGCTTCTCGACAGAGAGCATCTCTCTGCAGGGCATATCATGGCTAAATTCTTAATGCAACATCCATGGGGGTCCCATTATAGGCATGGCTTGGCTAAATTCTAAAGGCAACGTACATCCATGGGGGCCATTGTGGGCGCACATGTTACAACGGAGTCATGTTATAATTTAATTTAATTTTAATAGCCCAAGCGGAGGAGGCGTTTTGATGAGTAGGGTAGTTAGGACTTTTCTAGACTAGCTAGATTAGAGTTAGGTAAATTAGTTCGATTACGCGGCTCCTTCCACCCCACCCATCCATCAAGGAATATGTGCTACATGATCTCCCAACGGAGGCATGTTATATAATTTAGTAATTTCATTTAATAGCCCAGAGAAGGGGCATATGGCCTATAATACATTCTAAGCTACTTCCTGCAAGGGTGGGAATGTAAACGACACTTGAGCCACTCTAGGTGCACCAAGGGCACCTGCACCCCCCAGAGTCTCAAGCAACAGCCAACTAAGGGGAGCCTGTCATGCGGGGGGGGAAGATCATCATGGCTATACAAGAGCTGGAGCGTGGCATCTCAGCAGAGAGCAGCGATCTCTGCATGGGCACAGCATAACTAAATAAAGCTAGGCATCATCTGGAGTATGGCACAGCATAGGCACACATGCACATGGTTAAATAATGCTCGTGAATCAGCTGGTATAGTGCCTGTAGGAGGCGTACATGTACAAGGCCACGGTCTATCTATTCTACACTACTACTGCTGTATTCCCCTAAGCTGGGGCGTCTCCGGAGTCGTTGGGGCCGCGGGGGTCGCATGCCAGGGCTAGTGGCCGACGTAGATGGCGGTCCCCTTCCTATACACCGGCTGCCCCGCCTTGGTCTGCCGGAGCTGGAGGTAGGTCGGCCATAGCTCCCGACGCCGTTGTTGCTGCGCCAGGGTCAAGTCGTCGTCAAGGGTGAAGTGAGTCTTCTCGAGCCGCTTGCGGCGTCTGAGAAAAGAAATCTTGTCCGCCGGGAGTGAGAAGGAGTGGGGGCGCCCCTGCCTCACCCCGCGCACGGGGAAGGCGGTGGGCGACCAGCGCGATCTCACCAGTAAGGCCCATGCGACTAAGAATTTCTCTCTCAAACGCACGACCACCAGTGCTTGACTAGTGGCGCCGCTGCCTTCCGGGCCTGAGGGCCAAGCTGCAGCGGGAGCTGCTGACGGATTTTCAGGGCTTAGCGCAGTCGCCAGGCTGCGTTGCGTAGAGGAGCGCTTGCTCGTCATAATATTGCCTGATAGCTTCGGGAAAGTATATCAGCATGTGTGTCTTAGAAAGACGAAGCGATTGTGATATTCACGGCCAAATTTGGTGCCCAAACGTGAAAGTTACTAGCTCTGCCGGACAGCTATCAAGGAGACAACCAGCGCAGGCCAGAAATCGGGAGCTATGGCTACCTCCTGGCTCATGGCTCCTTGGCTCCTTGACATGCATGCCACCCCATAAACTAACAATACCCACTCAACAATAATGAAGTTTTAGACATTTCTACTTTCGACTAAAATAATGTTAACTACTAAGTAATACTAAGTGCTGTGTGTCATGCGCATAGGCATGCCACTGAGTATTATGCTGATCGCATTAGAAAAAAAAATACACAAAAGTCAAGAAACAGACAAGTATCGTCTGCATCATGCCCTAACCTTACAGTACTCTAGTAAACTAGTCATTCAGCCATGCGAGCTCATCCTCAGCTCCCTTCAATGTCCTGGGTTGGTCAAAGCTGAGCGGCACCTTGGGTGACAGCGGCGCCTCGGCGTGGTCCGACTCCTGCAGCACCCGGTTGCGCTGGTTCTGCGCGACTCGCATGTCCCGCAGCCACTTGAGGTCCTTTTGGATCTTCCGCCACTTGGCGTGCTGACGCTGCCTCTCCACCTCTTTCTTGTGCTCCAGCCATTTCTGCACGTGAAAGGGTGCACATTGAAGTAATTGCACAGTGGTGCCAGACAAGAGATGGTCGGTAAGGTTGTCTTTGCCGGCATGTCAGGCACGTTGAATAAGAGGTATGGAGCAGGGCACTGCACACATCAATGGGCACGATACAACTTTTCACACCAAAACATCCATTAAAGGCGCAGGTTCCTACATCTGCAAGCTAAGGCGCCCTACCTCCATCTCTCTACTGTACGGATCCTATGGGTTTGGACCAGGGCCAAGCTGCTTGGCCCCTCCCCCCTACCCCCCTGATGGCCCCCCATCCACCTGACCCCCCTCCCCCCCTCTTCCCTGGAACCCCCCTTGAAAAAATATCAAAAGACCAAATCTCGTGACCCCAACTGCCGTCACCACCTTAAGTCACCTTGAGGTGCACCGCGCGCTCCACCTCCTCCACCGTCATCGTGTCCTGCCAGTCGGCCTGCGGCACTGGGATTGACACCTCGGAGAAGTTCCAGCCACCCCCCAGCCGGTCACCCGAGGACTCCCTGCCAGGGCCCCTGGACACGCCCGCACTTGCGACACGGCCGGGCCGCGAGGATCCCGTCCCACTCAGCCGTCGCAGCGGGTTGGGGCTGCTACTGCCGCCCACCACCTGGCCCAGCGCCGTGGATGGCCGGCGCGCCTCCAAGGCTGCATTGTCCCTGGCCACGTCACCACTTTCCTTGCTGCCCACCTTTGCCGTCGTGGCCTTCTTGACCTTCTTCTTTTTCTTGGTTCTGACAGGATTGCTACCTGCGCCCTCGCCACCCCTGCCTCCCTGGTCTTCATCCGTCTCGCCCGCACTGCCGCCCGCCGGCACATGCTCACGCCCATCACCATGCTCCTCCTCCCCCCTCGCATGTCCATCGCGGGAGTCCTCGCCCCCGTTGTCCTCCCCTTGGTCAGGGCCCCGTGGGGGGGATGATGACGAGGACGCCCCTGGCAGGGGCAGCGGCCGATACCCGCTCCCGCTCCCATTCGAAGCGGTGGACAGCTCAGCCTCCAACCGTGGGGGTGGCTGGTTGTCCAGGGGGGGCTTACGGGCAAGCGGGTCCATGCGCGGCGTGAGCGGCCGGGGCGGCATGCCTTGTAGTTTCTTAGGGTCAATTGTCCTCCGACCACTCTTGGGAAACTCACGCCCAGCACTCATCGACCTGTTATGCCGCTCACCGTGCCGGCTGCTTCCGACCACGGTCGCCGCGCTGCTGGCGGACGACACGCGGGGCCGCGCGGGGGCCTCGGCGGGTGTGTCGCCGCTGCCTTTCTCGCTGAATCTGTGCGGGCGAAACCATAGCAGAGGGAAACACGGTGGTTGAAAACCAGTAAACGGGGATAGCGTACGACAAGGGACCTGGCGAGTGGCGGGGCAGGGGGGGGGGGGGGGGGGCGGCATACTCAAAATGGCCCGCACCAGCTGCGATTCCAAGCGAGACAAAGAAATCTGGACTACTAACGAAAATCAAACCTGTGACAAACGTTTTTTGCAGACAGCAAGTGGACAGAACAAAAGCTAGAAATAGCCCAAGTTCATCTGTTGATGCTGGCTATATAGCCAGTTGGCGGATGTGTTATTCCCACTTCCCAGGGTTCTGGTCGGGAAACAGGCCTGGGTGTTTTTCCAAACCATGGATGGAAAGATTGGCAAGGCAAGGCCGGGAAAAGCTGTTGCGGACATTCGGGGGGTTGGGGGGGATCGGCACCGCTCCTGGCAGCACTACGGCTTAATGTTACATAATAACATGATAATGTTGCAAGCAGCGGGATGAGGGTTTCCAGGGAACACGGATGAGGCATGAACGGGCCCTCCATCCAACACGCAAGCAGTTACTGGCATTCTGACTGCGCGTGCAAGCATTGCACGTGCTAAGCTGTAACAAAGCATCACCCCTGGATCGAGATAGCAGCCGAGAAACGGGCAAACCTCGGCGCCAGTTATTTGTCCTCAACTAGTGTTAGTCCCCTTGTGTTTGTTACATTAAGAAAGCAGTTATGTGGGCCAGTTAATCATGTACAGCCTATGCCTGGTGCGTAGTGCCAGACCAACAACGGTAGATGGCGAGCCGTGGCGATGTGGCAGCATTTCCTGATGCTGACAGCACCATTAACCCGTACTTAAGAGAGTGTTGCTAGTGGCGGCCAGCCAGGGCATGCGTCTGGGGCCAAGGCATATCAGTGTGGCCACCGCGGCACCAGCAGCCATGGCCCATGGGACATACTGACTTTGCATCGCGTGTGCCAGCAGCCATGGGACATACTGACTTTGCATCGCCTGTGCCAGCAGCAGGTTGGGGCACTGTGCCTACCGTGCATCACATCGGGTGCAAAACAGCAGCAAGGGGATGTGTCTCTTCGTGTCCCATCGCGGGCGCCAGCAGCTAGCTGAGAGGGGAACGTACAAGCCATGCACACCCGCGACGGATCTGGGCCGTGTGGGCACCAGCGGCGCGGGCTTGGGGTCGGCCTGCAACTTGACCTGGAGCAGGACGCGCCGGAGGAGCATGTCCGGGATGCCGTACCTGTGGGCAACAGGCGTACGCGAGTTTCACCGTGACAAAAGCAACCTTGCATGTTTGTGGTTGGTACAGACCGTGTTTTGCATCTTCTGTGTGTCAAGCTGTACCTGTCAAATACTTACCGAACACTGGTCACAGAAAAAAAGGGTTCAGGAACACCGGCCACAGGCACACTTGCTACAGAAACGATGATGACAGTAACACCGGTCATTGACCACATACAGGTCACCGGCACGTACATGCCGTGCCGGTTCACTCTCCGCCATCAAGCTTTGCTTCCCTTCACATCATTTACCCACCAAGTGGTACCTTTGATTGGTAACTCAAGCACTGGTGACAGACACACTGGTTTGAACAAGAGTGGTCACAGGCCGCCGCTAGCTACCATACGGGGCCAGCCTCGCACGCACGCATGGTTTGATTCACTTCACACCGTTTACCTACCCAGCTGTGGCTTTCGCGGGTCACCGCGACATGGGTCACAGACACACGGGTCGCAAGCTCACCGTATAGGGTCACTCTCAGACACATGGTTTGCGATCGCGACTAGCAGCTTGACACCGTCACCGCCGGCCAGATCCAACAGCAACTGCCATCCGGGGGGGCACGCACAGGATGGGTCAACCAGGGCAAGCGAATGGACGACAGCTCTGTGAGACAGCTCCCAGATTAGCCATGACCGTGGTGAAACGCCCAAGTGTCAATAGCATTGCCGGCGAAGAATTATTTTAGGCTTGTGAGAGCTCAGTCATCCACGTATTAGTACCAGGCCTCGTACTTGTGGGGAGCTAGCTGAGGGCGCTCTCAAGGCCCTTGGGCAAGCATAGGGGCACCGTGTGTCAGCAGCATTTGCATGGGCGTGGGCAGTTGGGCATCAATGATGGAAAGACCTCTATCAACCAATCATGGGCATGTTAACCAGCAGCAGGCATCCAGACAGAGCCTCTAGTTGCAAGAGTGGCACTGGTGGTGTGCGCATGTGCGTGTGTGTGTGTGTGTGTGTGGCAGTGGAGCAGAATGATTGCATGGGGTGCCTCTACAAACATGTTACATGACATGAAAAAATAGATAACGATGAAACAAGCACACTAGCATAATCACATGGCAATGGCTATTTGACCGGCTCCTTCAGATGGTTTTGGGACCTCTTCATGCACAGCGCTCCCTCGTTTCTACCACCATGCTCCTCACCACGATATGGTAGGTTCAGGCGCTGCATGATCATGCGACGTGCCAAACAAAATGCTGCTGGTCGAACCCCCGTGCTCTGCTGGTGGATGTCACGTAAGGCGAACAGTCCACGTGTCCCTGGGGCCACGCCTGGTTAAGTTAACGTCAGTGCGTCGCTTAACCATATGAACAGCTGAACCAACAAGTATGGAGCCTCCATTGTCGTGAAATAGGTCATTAGTGCAATAGTGGCTGGCTAGCGCGGTTAATTGTCTGCCTTCCGAGTACATAGGAAGTCCATAAAACACTCGATTCCTCATGCCAGATTAGCAGGGTGTGCTTAAGTGGACCGTAAATTGAATATAAAACAGAATTTCACTCACTTTTGATAGAAAACAGAACACAAAACACTGCGTCTTTGAACTCTGAACCTGCAACCTCTACACTCATCCACTACTTTACAAGAGGGTCATCATAGGCAAGCGGGGCCCTCTTTCTCTGACCGCAACATTGGCTGCACTCCTAGATTGCCACCCTAAAATGCAAGCCTAAGCTCGCGGCCACGCAGGATATTAGGGGCACTCGTCCTACATTATAAGCTCGACAGCGAAGGATCGGAGATAAAGCGGGCGTTCGAAAGTGGATGCCACGATGTGATTATGACGGCCACTAGATGCGGGGCGGGGACTTGCTGGCGGATTCTCGCGCGCCCACGATCGCTCACCTCGAATGCCTCGCGGCCTTTGCCTCGATCAAGGCGCACAATGGTAGTCTTGCGAGCACGGGGTGGAGAACTACCCAGCGGCTGTTTGCGGGCCTGAAACTCTCGTCCGTCGGCATGGAGATCCGCGTCATCATCGTGGTCCAATCCAACAGCGTTTGTCAAGGGGCTAAAACCAGCAGGTACCCCATAGTACCCTGTCATTCTCAGAATTGTATCAACTACATGGGAAGTCTGAGTGGCCGACCATGGCTGAAAAACACATTGGCTGTGAATTCTTACAATGCCGCGATGTCAGCGGCTGTAAGCCTTGATCTTAGTTTGATAGCCATGTGCTGACGGCCGAGCGATGGTGTCATGCCGGTGCAAGGCCATATCAAGGAGCGCAGTAATTATAGATCCACCCTGAATCCTGATTTACTCGCACTTTTGGCATTTAACATTTTCTTGGGGCTTGGGATTTGTGGCGTACAAACGGTACACTATCCTTATATATTTTAAAAATATAATTACTTACAGCAGAGTGAAATCACTCAAACCAAAGCAAACGCCCAGCTATAAATCCTTATATATTTAGTACGCAGTTCCTAGTCTTGGAACGCGTTTGTACTTTGTAGACCTTTTGATATTATTATCAGGTCCTGGCTTGATAATTGATTACTACTAGTGGATACTGGATAGGGTCAACCCCCTATTCGGCTATTTCCGATTGAGACTCCTGTAGTCCTGTTCGAGTACAGATCGGGTCTCGCTGCATGTTGTAAACGCTCATTAGGCCAATCAAGTAGACTACTACTGCGAAGTTTTGTACGTTGGTGCTGATGGAACACAATTCCTCATTCAGTATCAAGGAGACAACCAGCAATTCACAATTTTTGCATGAAACTCCACGTCGTGCGGGTCCAGTCATGTCAGTCATGGCAGGAGTTGACGCGATATGAGTTTTGATACGTCCTCCCTGGTTCCTCCTTTCTTAAGCGTTGTAGAATCAAGGGGCACGTCCAGCTTGATATTCCAAGCCACTTTCTGCGTCCTAGGCGCGCCACCTACGTGCCCGTGTGCCGAGGACGCCCGGCAGTGAGGTCCAAGGACATAACAAGCTTATGCCGTTATGTCATTTCCAGCTTTTACGCATGCAAGCTTTGCGCAATAGATTGGCTTTTGAAAGATTTTTACCTGAATGGTTGGACATTTTGAAGAATCCCACGCTGGAACTCGTGGTATTTGCAATACCTTGATGGAGGGTTAGCTGCTACCAATGGCTGGCTTTTTGTAAGCAGCAGTGTGGCCAGTGGCCTGTTCCATCAGCAGCAAAATGCAGCACTTACGCGCGAGGTTCATGTCCATGAGTTTTACCAGCAAAGGCTTGACGCATGCCAGGGTGAAACCAACTTTGCGATGCGAAAAGGGCGCACATTGCTGTTTGGGGTAACACGAGTACTGCCGTTAATCATAAGCCGGCACATTAGCATTCATTTTTTATTGAGCGGGCTTCCCTTCAGCAATGGCCGACGGCATTCCAGCGTCGGAAGTGTCCTTGGATTGGTCCGAGGGTGAGGACGTTGACATGGACCAGGCCGTTAAAGGCGGCTTTGCGAAGTTCCTGCCTGCCGTACCGTTCCCAAGCGTTGCGCAGCCGATGGAAAGGTTGGATCCAGCTGCCGTTCCCGCCGTCGTGGGCGCCGGCACCAGCGACGCCGACCGAGCTGAACGAGCCAGCAATCGAACCGAGATTCCTCACCCGGGCGCGCCGGGTTGGCTAGTCGAAGGGATGCAGCAAACAAACTTTTTCAATCCTGACCTACCTGACATCCCATCTGGCCCAGGCGAGGATGGTGACCGACTGCGCCATGACTTGCTCCAGTCCCAAATGTCCGCACACGAGCAACGGGAAGAGATCAAGCGGCTGCAAGCCGCCCTCTCTGTTGCCCAGAGCCTGGCCAGGCAGCACGAAGACGTGGCCAGGCGGCACGAGGAGAAGGCCATGCAGCACGAGGAAGAGGCGAGGAGGCTGCGGGACGAGTTATCAAAAGCCCAGGTGGCGCCGCAGGAGGACGAGGAAGCGGCGCGGCTGCGTTCCGATCTCTCCAGCGCACACGAGTTGAGCAAATCACAACAGAGCTCGCTCGAGCAGCTGCGGGAAGAGCTGGCGCGAGCCCAGGTGGGCGCCAGGGAGCGCGAGGAGGAGGCTCGGTTGCTGCGCGTGGGTTTATTGGGCGCGCAGGAGGTGATCCAGCAACGTGAGGGGGCGCTGGAGGCGCTGACGCAAGATCTGAATGAGGCCAAGCGTAAAGCGGAGGAGGCTGAAAGGGAATGTGCGGAGGGCAAGAGGGAAGCGGAAGAGGCAAAGAGGGAGCTTTTGGAGGTCAAAGGGGCGTTAGCCGAGGCCATGGCAGCATCCGACGAGGCTGTAAAGGAGCTAGCGGTGGCCAAGAGGGAGCTGATGGAGGTCAAGGCGGCATTGGAGGTGGTCAAAGGAGCCTTAGCGGAGGCCACGAGAAAAGCAGAGGAGGCCGAAAGGGAGCTGATTGGGGTCCAAAGGGACTCAGGGGAGGTTCGGAGGGAACGTGCGGAGGCCATGGGGGCATCCGAGGAGGTTAAAGCCGCATTAGCGGAGGCCCAGAGGGAATGCGTGGGGGCCAAGAGGCTCGTGGAGGAACAAGAGCAGGAGCTCGCCCGCCTGACCGCTGACCTGGCGTCCACGCAGCGTGCGATGGTGGATCGCGAGGGCGAGCTGTCGCGGCTGCGGAGCGACATGCTGGACACGCAGCGGGCCGCCAAGGAGCACCAGCAGCAGCTTCTGGCATCCGTGGACGCCCTGGCCGCCAGCACACAGCGCGTGGAGTCGCTGCGCGTGGAGGTGAACGCGTTGCGGATGGAAGCGGAGGACCTGCGATTGCAGCTGGGGGAGAAGGTGGAGGAAGCGGCCGCGTTGCAAGTCCAGGTAGACCGGCTGCGAGAGGTCCACCCAGAGGATCACCCTGGTGCCGCGGCGACAACGGCGGGTACTTCTGTGGACACCCATCAGGGGGGGCGAGAGGGGCGGACGGCAGGACCGGGGCACGAGCTGGCAGCCAGGGAGAGGCCATCCTCGGCAGGGATTGGGCAAGAGATCGAGGGGGTGGGCCTGTCCTCGCATGGGGACGGTGCTGACCCTTTGCGTGGGGACCGCCCTGGCTGGAACGGGGACGACGCTGCTGCTGCCTCTGCTGCGGGTGGTAGGTCGGCGGAGCTGGGGAAGCATCGGTCAGATGCCCTAGTCCCAGAGACAGATCCGTTGGGCGCCGATGGGCATGCGGCCAGTGGGGTTGTTGGCGAGCGTGGTGCGGGGCGAGGGCAACCACAAGCGGAGGAGATCCGTCGGCTGCGGGCGCTTCTAACAGATGCGGAGACACGCGCCGCCAGCAAGGACGCCATGTCGGCGAGCGCGAATGCGGCGCGTGCGGCGGCGCAGAAGCTTCTTCTGGCGGCCGACGCGCGCGCCGAGGGGTTGCGTCTGCGCGCAGAAGAGCTCGAGGTGCGGCTGGAGGAGGCGGAGCAGCAGCTGGCACGGCTGCACGGGCGTGCGAGAGGGTGCTTCCCTCCTGGTGGCTTGTGCCGGTGGCTGATGAGGTGGCACCGTGCGGAGGATGACCTCATGGAGCCGCTGACATGAACGAGGGGTTATCTCTTTTTTACGAGTACATGGTTAAAATGACGATGTGGATAAGTATTACTGGTTAAACGATGGCCGTCGGGGTAAATGATATCCTCTTGTAGGTTTCATCGTTGCCGTGTGCGTAACCTGGGATAGTGTTGCGATTTTAGTTGAAGGATTCCGTGCACTGCAGTGGCTCAAGACTGATGTTTCCGAGCCATGGTATGCATGGGCTGTGTGCCTTGCATGCGCTCTAATGAGCTCGTTATTATGTTGGTGGCACACATGACCACTACCTTTCCCATGGCAGTCTCAGCCTTCAATCTGGACTGCTTTCTTGGGCCACCATGGCTCAATGTGAAACCTTGTGTTAGCATGGCTTGCAAACAGTGATCATTTACGCCATTGGTGCCACTCAAGTGCTGTTATATTGGACAATTGTTCGTGTATCTAGGATTTCGAACGTGCGATTGATTATGGTGTACGAGTATAATGTACAACCTGCCACGAGCCTTGATACCACAGGTTTTGTGACCCACACTCTTCTCATGCATGTAATTACTGCAGATTTGTCAATATTGGGCCTAGGCGCATCTCTCTGTGCACAACACTTGTTAGCTACTTGGGCTCCCATTTTCGTTCTTGGATGAACCTCAAGAATTTGCTGTAGAGATCGATAGAACTGCATTTGTTTGGAGTGCGATCTCTTGCCAAATTTTTTGGATGAAGTCTGTGTGACTTCGCGCCTTACCAGATGCAGCTATCAAGGAGACAACCAGCGCAGGCCAGAAATTTGGAGAATCCGGACCATGGTAGCTCGAGCCTGCCGTTATCTTGTCCGCGTGTTCGAGTCGTTCAGGATGATGAAGATGAATGCTATGCTTACCCATGGCCCGCAATTTACGTCATCTCCGCGTATATTTAAACCCGCGCGCGTTTGAGCCGCTCTAGCTTCTGCCCTCTTCATGGACGTTTCCCATGACAGATGGTTTAGAGGCAACTATAGAAGGACCTTGGATAGTTGATTTCAACAAGAAGTTTAATGTTGTAAGATACTTCTAAGATAAATGTTTGCATTCATCTTGATTTCAGTTGAACTTGCTGCAAGAATCAAATCACTTCCTCAAGTTACTCCAAAATTGAGCAGTCAACTGCCAAGTGCCAGCGCAACCTATGTACACCCTAGAACCACCGACAGACAGTGCAACAGACCTGAAATCGACTCCCACCAGTATTTCCTTCAAGATTACACCAGGTCTTCCGCGATCCGCCAACCCCTAGTTCTGGCTAGCCAACCAGCCGCCTAGCCACCTATAGTTACCTAGCCACCTAGCCACATACTAGCCACTACCCAGTGAGCCACCCAGCCATGACTGGCCCTCTGGGCGCGCCTGGTTCTAATTGCCGTCCTCCATCCATGCTTGGTCCTCACGGTGCTCACGTATGGCGCCGAAGCTTGGACACTCACGCGGACACACTGGCAGCTAAGCTAGACGGGAAGGTAACTGAACAGGATGCTCCGACAGGTCCTGAACGTAGGGTTTTCCAAGCATAGGTCATTAGAGTCTTTGTATCAGGGTATGCCTCGCATTTCGGACGAGATTAGGCAGCGTAGGATAGCATTTGTAGGACATCTTGCTCGCACCAGCCAGGTTGACACCGCCCTTGGTCTGGCCGGCCCCTAGCAGCTTGGCCGACCAGGGCGGCATATTCTGACCTGGCCTGGCCCCAAGGACATTCCTGAAAGGGTAGGGAAACATGCCATGAACTACATCCAGATGTTGCTGCATGGCCGACCTAGTGGTCCCAGCCCAGTTTGAGCTTGAACACCGCATCCATTCCCTCTCCCTTCTTTGGACTGCAGTCCCTCTCCCTTCTTTGGACTGCCATGCAGAACAAGACGCGGTGGCAGAAGATTGTCAAGGCTCACACGCCAGCCCTGCGGGCAAGCCACCTCCCCCCAAGCGGAGTAGGCGTTTTGATGAGAAGTGTAGTTAGGAATTTCTAGACTAGATTAATTAATTAATTAAAATCATAGCTCCGTGGGGAGCATATGTAACACATAGCCCTGAGAAAGGGGCATCTATGGGTTTGTAATACAATCAGGGCGACAACCTGCAGGTGTAGGATGTACAACTATCACCTGCTCTGGGTGCACTAGGTGCACCTGCACCTCCATGATGGTTCATGCCTCCTAAACAAGCACAGGCACCCAGGGGGGGCTTGAGGAGAGGGCCTAGAAGGCCTGCATGACATATGGGGTGGAAGGTATGTGGCTAGGCTATAGCTAGGGTACACATGGCCTCTCAGCAGGGAGTAACTCCCTGCATGGGCAAAGCATGACTCGACATTGCTACGGCTATTGCAAGGGCGGGTGTGGGCCCATCACGTAGGCATACATGGCCACGTCACTAAGCTTTCTAGTCTACACTACTGCTATATATTCCCTAGGCTGGGGTGGCTGGGGTGGCTGGGGTTGCAGGGGTCGCCTGCCAGGGCTTGTGGGCGACGTAGATGTCCGCCCCCTTCCAGTAGACCGGCTTCTGCCCCGCCGTCTGCCGAAGCTGGAGGTAGGTCGGCCATAACTCCCGTCGCCGTTGTTGCTGCGTCAAGGTCAAGTCGTCGTCCAGCGTGTAGGCGGTCCCCCCAAGCCGCTTGCGACACTTGAGGAACTCCATCTTATCCGCCATGGTGTCGAAGGTGAGGAGCAAGGGGGAGGGGCCGGCCTTACCCCGCGAGCGGGGAAGGCGGGTCACCCCCCGCGGCTTGCCCTTACCAGCATCAAGTTTCGTTTAAGTGGCCAGCCGGAGCGGCTGCTTAGGTTTTAGCGGGCAAGTGTTCGAAGCGCGTCATTGGTGAATTACTAGGGAACTTGGGTTTCCCCGCGAAACTCCAACCGCACGTTCAGATTTCCAAATCTCAAGTAAAGTTCGGCGCAACTTTCTGAACGGGGGCAGTTGACGAGCAGCATTCCTCCGGACGAATGAATTGCGTTCCATACTTGCGCAAAATTTTGAAAGGTAGCTTGCGTGCAGCCCTACTAAAATTTGCGCGCACGTTCAGATTTCCAAATCTCAAGTAAATTTCGGCGGAACTTTCTGAACGGGGGTAGTTGGCGGGCAGCGTTCCTCCAGACGAATGAAATGCGTTCCATACTAGCGCAAAATTTTGAAAGGTAGCTTGCGTGCAGCCCTACTAAAATTTGCGCGAAGTGTGGGACTGAAAATTCGTAACGGAAACTTTTTGGTAGTTGCCGTCACTTCCTCTTGTGCAAACATGTGGGAGTGAAAATTCGTAACGGAAACGTTTTGGTAGTTGCCGTCACTTCATTTTGCGCGAGTGTTGGGCTGAAAATTCGTAACGGAAACTTTTTGGTAGTTGGCGTCACTTCCTTTGGTTCGACTGAAAATTCGCTGAAATTCGCTGAATTTGTACCGTAGCCTAATTTTTAGTACCTCGAAGTGACGGGGCACCTAAAAATTTGCCCACAAGTACACTTGGCAGCGCGCTCACTGGGAAAAATTGTACAGCCGCTCCGGCGGGCCACTTGAACGAATTGTAATGGTGATAGCCATGGGGACAAGGATTTTGTTCTCAAACGCCAGGGCAAGGGTCTCGGAGGTCTCGTCCTGCAGCGGGTCGAAGTGCTTGACTATGACGTTAAGGCTGCGCTTGGCGAGCTCGGCCTCCTCGCGGAGGTCCAGCGTCTGCTGCTGAAGCTGGGCGGCGACGGCGGAGGTGGTGGAGGTGGCGTGCTGCTTCAGCATGTCCGCCCAGGTGGTGATGGGAGGAGCATCGCCGGTAGGGCCAGCAGGGGCTGGCCGAGCGGCGATGTCCTTCACCGCCTGGGCAGTGATGCCGGCGGTGTTCTGCAAGCATTCGATGGCGATGGCATTGTCCTGCAGGCGCTTGTCGATGGCGAGGAGCTGGGCGGTGAGGGCTTCGGTTGTGGTGGAGGTGGCGGCGAGGAGCTTGGAGGTGGCGGTGGTGGTGGAGGAGAGGAGGGGAAGCTCGGCAGCCAGCGTGCCGCCCATGGCCGCCACATCTGCGGCCAGGGGTGTCACGTGCTGTGCGATGGCCTTGTTGATGAGGGAGCGAATTTCGGAGGTGGAGGGGGGGCCCAGATCTCGGCGACAGAGCGCCCGAGGAGGCAGCAGAGGGCGAGGAGCTGAAGGCGGGTGCGGGAGTAGCGGGACCCGCGATCCGGGTCAAAAAAATCACCACGGGCAGGCGAAATGATGCGACGTTGGACGTAAAAGTGCTTGCACAGGGCAAGAAGCGAGGTGCGCGTTCCGAAGAACACGGCGTTCATAAACTGGATGGGATCTGCTTGGCCTTGTGTCCACCAGGCAGCTGATTTGGCGTCAAAGTCGATTTCTTTCCAGCCCGGCTCATCAGGGGCGGATCCTCAGGGCGACTGCGTTTAGGCTCAGGCGATGCCGAGGGCGAGGCAAGTCCGTGAGGGGGCTGGGCAACCACCAGTGCACGACTAGTGTCACCGTTGCCTTCCGGGCTTGAGGGCGAATCTGCTGCCGAAGCTGCAGACGGACTTTCATTGCCGAGCGCAGCCGCCAGGCTGCGTTGCGGCAAGGGGCGTTTGCTCGTCATATATTGCGTTATAGCTTCGGAAAATTATATCAGCATGTGCGTCTAAGAAAGACGAAGCGATTGTGATATTCACAGCTGAATTCGGGGCTCAAACGTAAAAGTTATGAGCTCCGACAGCCATGGCTACCGCGTGGCTCGGGACCCTCCGTGGCAGCTAAGCTAGACGGCACGGTTTACAGGATAGCTTAGCTAGAGTTAGGTTAGTTCGATTACGCGGCTTCCTCCCCTCCACCCATCCATCATGGAATATGTACGTGCTACATACATGATCTCCCAACGGAGGCATGTTATAATTTAATTTCAATTTTAATCCATGCTTAATTGGACATCCCGCCAATCAGTTCAGTTCAGTTCAGTTCAGTTTACTCCCACGCCGGTAACATCCGACAGAGTTATCAATAGTGTCCAGAGCCACAGATTGGTCAGGACTTCCTTACGTTCGTTCAATATAATGGATTCCGCAATGCATTCTAGACTAGCTGACGTGGCCAAGTGCTCATACGGCCACCTCGACGAGCCATGAGTGAGTGAGCGGCTGAGCGCTGGCCGGTCAATATATAGGTTGTCTCCTTGATATTGGCGCAGCCGGTCATTATTTTTATTGGTAATGTACTACCATGTTTCTGGCCTAGTAGCTGCGATGGTTGTCTAGAGCTCTTTCATGTATTCTCTGGTGACATCCTTGATGATGAAGTACAGCCGACCGCAGTAGCGCCGCCTGAGCACAGAATTTCATATAGGCGGGGTATAAGGCTTTAGTAGGCTGGCCCGGCCTCCCCATTGCTCCTCACCTATGACACCATGGTGGATAAGATGGAGTTCCTCAAGCGTCGCAAGCGGCTTGGGGGGACCTCCTACACGTTGGACGACGACCTGCCCTTGACGCAGCAACGTACGGCGACGCCGGGAGCTATGGCCGACCTACCTCCAGCTCCGGCATGCAGATCGTCCGCAGGGAAGAAGCCGGTCTACTGGAGGGGGGCGGACATGCATCTACGTCGCCCACAACACAAGCCCTGGCAGGCGACCCCTGCCGCCTCAGCCACCGGCCCCAGCCACCCCATGCAGCCTAGGTAGGGGGCTATATAGCAGTAGTGTAGACTAGAAAAGCTTAATAGCGACGTGGCCATGTATGCCTACGTGATGGGCCCACACCCGCCCATGCATGTGCACAATATAGCTGTAGTAGAGGTTTTGAGTCATGAATGCTTTGCCCATGCAGAGAGTTACTCTCTGCTGAGATGCCATGCACCAGCTATATAGCCTAGCCATAATCATCTTCCACCCCGGATGTCATGCAGGCCTTCTTTTAGGCCATCTCAGTCCCCGGCCATGTCGCACCGTGCGAGCATGATCGGGATGCATGATCCATCATCATGGTGGTGCAGGTGCACATTGTGCACCCCGAGCAGGTGGCAGTAATTACATCCTCCCCCTGCAGCCTGTTGTAGCCCAGACTGTACGCATATGCCCCATCGGTCTGGCCGGCCCCCAGCGGCTTGGCCAGCCAGGGCGGCACATTCTGACCTGGCCTGGCCCCGCGCGGACATTCCCAAACGGGTTGGGAAACCTGTCACGAACTACGTTCAGATGTTGCTGGACGACCTAGTGGTCCCAGCCCAGTTTGAGCACCGCATCCACTCTCTCTCCCGTCTTTGGACTGTCATGCAGGACAAGACGCGGTGGAAGAAGATTGTCAAGGCGCACACACCCGACCCTGTGGGCAAGCCACCTCCCCCCAAGCGGAGGAGGCGTTTTGATGAGTAGTGTAGTTAGGATTTTCTAGATAGCTAATTAGAGTTAGTATAGTTCGATCACGCGGCTTCCTCCACCCCATCCATCATGGAATATGTGCTACATGACCTCCCCACGGAGGCATGTTATAATTTAATAATTTAAGTTTAATTTTTAATGCCCCATCGATCGCCATATTGAGTGCCTGCAAAGCACTGCCATGCAGGCATCACTGCCCAGGCGGTGAAGGACATTTCCGCCCAGCCAGCATCTGCTGGCCCAGCCGCCGATCAGATGCTCCTCCCAGGCTCCGGCCCATGCACCCAGACCTGGGCGGACATGCTGAACTTGCACCACACCACCTCCACCGCCTCCACCATCGCGGCACAGCTCAAGCAACAAGCCCGGCCTCGACCTCTGGCGAGGAGGCCGACCGCACCCAGCGCAGTCACAACGCGGTCATCGCCCGGCCGGTCAAGCACTTCGACCAGCCGGCAGGCGAGAACTCGGAGTCTCTTGCCACAGCGTTTCAGCGCGACATTCTTACCCTCAATCCCCATGCAACTACTAAGTGCTGGTGAGCTGCGGATGTCGGCTGTCCGCCTTCCCCGCGTGCAGGGTACAAGGCTGGCCCGGCTCCCCTGCTCCTCATGCACCTTAAACCCTTAAGTACATGTGGCGGATCTATAAGCTGTCGTTTCTTAAATGCCGCAAGAAGCTCTCGGGGTCCGACTTCCTATACACGTTGGACGACGACTTGACCCTGGCACAGCAACAGCGGCGACGGGAGCTATTATGGCCGACCTACCTCGATCCAGCTCCAGCAGACTGCAGCAGGGGGGAAACAGGTATACTCGAGGGGGCCGCCCGGGCGGTCATCCACATCGACCACAAGCCATCAGCCATGGCAGACTCCCCTTGCCATGCACCCCAGCAAACCCAGTCTAGGGAATATAGCAGTAGTGTAGTAGAGTAGGTACAGCCTAGTACGTGCTAGGCTACCTCGTGCTCACGTGGCTTAGTAGCTAGCCCACTATAGCATGTGGCTCAAGCCTGTGCGCATCATGTGCGCCGGCCAATAATGGGACTCTCCATGGATGATGCATTGAATTTAGCAAAGCTAGCTCTCCCTATGCAGCTAGAGAGCTAATGTCTGCTGAGGAGCCATGCCCTAGCTATATTGTTTAACCATGATCGATGATCTTCCACCCTTAGTATGTCGGCGCGCCTTATAGGTGCTAGATTAATACATAGTGGTGCAGCAGGTGCACGTTGCATGTGCACCCAGAGCAGGTGTATAGTTTACACCCTACCATTGCAGGAAGTAGCCCGGCCAGAATGTATTAAAAGCCATATATGCCACTTCTCAGGGATATGTGCTACATGTAAACCGAACGGAGATGCATGTTACAATTTAATTTAATTTAGTTTGATTTAATTCTGATTCTGACTGCATGATGTCCCTTCTCAGGGATGTGTGTTGTAACATATGCTCCCCACGGCCGAGCTATGTTCTTTTAATTAACCCATTAATCACATTTCATTATAAATTAAACTCGTGCTCCCGTTGGGGAGTCACGGGGCATCAACCCCGATGGATGGATGGATCAGATGGGTATACACGCAATCCTATCGGTCTAATCTATCTACAACATCAAGCCAACTCTATATTTTATATCTAAGCCCTCCTCTACCCTACCAGGGGTCTTGTCTAGCGTGCTTCCCGCGTTTGCAAACACGTTGGCGCTTCCCCATGCACGGGAGGGTGTTCGTTGTCCTCTATGACCTGGGCCCACTTGGCCTTGTCCATCGTCTTGTTCCAAATCACGGAGAGGCCTAGCCCGGCCCCCCATGTCCTCTACTACTAGCTGTTCTTTGAAGGTGCGGGCCTAGCTTGCGGCGTCTAGCATTGTGGGGCCCGGCCCACGTATAAGGAGGTGCCGGCCAGGCTGAGCTGGGCGCAGTCCCGCGGGGGGGGCACGTGATGTGTCTACGTGGTTGGTGCGAGCTGTAAGTGCCGGCCCTACTATAGCTGCAAGCGCCGCTGATATGATGCTGGTGATATATTATGGCATGCCGAGGTACAAGTCCTCACCGCGGACATGAGCAGCGTATCCTACACAAACAAAAAATGGACCGCAGCATGTTGGTGACCGCGCCGTCCAGCTTTCTGGCAAGGTCGGCTGTGAGGGTCCACGAGGGTCCACGTCTCCGGCCGTGCGTGAGGTCACAGGGAGGACCAGGACCTTGAACATATGTCATGTTTCTCTACCTTGCCCAGGGGCTTGCGCCACAGGGCCCGGTATTGGCGTAAAGCGTGCCATGCAGGCGAGGCAGATACGGTGCATGGTCCACATCGGCCTCACAGCTGGGGAATAAGCTACTACCCAGCAACTTGACGCGGTCCCGGTACTGGACTCGAGAGCCATCGAGGATTATTTCATATTGAGGATAATTTCATATTGAGATGCCGATTATTGAGACTACTGAACTATTTCAGTCAGTCCTGACAAAGTTCGGGCTAACAATTTGCTCTGCGGCTCCTTATGTACTACGACGTACTGCATGACTAATTATGTAACTATTCCTGGACCGCGCGTGCGGCAACTGACATCCTTTCAGTATAGTCATGTGATACTCGGCCAAGGACGGTGTCCATTTCCGAGTCATATGAACAAATCAGCCCGGCCAGTGCTCAGGTAGTCGCTCACCTTGAGCATGAATATGATCATGATAATATAGTACGTATAATAGAATTCATCATCATCAAAATTTGCACTTGCACCAGTTGCAGATCCGATCATCCATCCAGGCCGGGCCGTAGGGTTGGCCGGCCGAAATCAGTATAAGTATATTTAGACTTATAAACTATTAATTAATTACTTAATTAATTAATTAATTAATAGACACATGACTTACATACTATACAGTATTTAGACTGCCGTATTTTCGAGCCGAAATACACCTGAATTGCAGTATATGCCACGTGTCATCACGGGGTTGACCGGCGGCCCTCCCCACTCATGACTTATGACTAGTAGTTGGCACTTCAATGGCAGTTGGCGGATACTACCCGAGGAGTAACTTTATCAATAAGTAGGCCGAGATGGCATGGGTACTTGGGTAGAGAATTTAGGAATCTAGATGGGCATCGGGCTCAATCCAGGCTGGGCATGTTTCGGGGATGAATAGGGGTCATTTTGGTACCAAAATAGCCTATGCGGCACATGAGGTGCGTGTACATATGTTCATCGGACTGGCCGGGCCGCAATCATATATGATTGATAAATATAGGTTGGGCAGTATTTCGACCCTGAAATACTCTATATGGCCATCCCTACCCGGGCGCTGCCGGCAGCTGGGTATATTCAGTTTTCAAATTTATCAGCCAGGTGGTGGAATTTGGCACCCCGGCCGCTCGCATATGGCCGGTCGACCGATCCGTCCGACATACGAGCCGGTCAGCCGGACGCTGCTCCTGGTCGGCCGGTCTCGGTCTGTCACGGCTGACAGTCTTACGCCCGGATGTAGTTTGTTGCTTACAGTATCCAACTATATTAATAACCATCGGGCATCCTGTGGTCCGTACGCCGTAACTTTCCGTATGTACATTTCAGTGGATAACTCGTGATCGACGGGTGGCTCCAATCAAAGAAAGATATGACCCATAACTAGAAACAACATTCCAACCTGCGTAAGCATCAGGATAATCTGGAATTCGTCTAGGCATACCGGCAAGACCTAAGCCTTTTCGGGAGGGGGGGGGGGGGGGGGGACCTCCGGACGGGTGGGTGGGGGGGCGGGGGGGGCGGGGGATCCCGCAGACTCTGGCGTCTCGCTGAGGAGGGTGGGGGCCTTGCGACCTCGCCGTCTCACTCAGGCGTGGAGGCATCCTGTGGTGGATCTTCGTACTTTTCCCGGGCCGGTCGGCGGGGGGGCGCATCATGGCCGGCTGAGGGGGGAGGGGGGGGGGGAACCTCCGGATGGGTTGGTGGGGGGATCCCGCAGACTCTGGCGTCGACTCGCTGAGGAGGGTGGGGGGCCTCATTGCGACCTCAATACATGTAAAGACCATCGGCTTGCTGAGGGGGGGGGGTTGCGACCGGCCTCGCCTGGGGCGGGGCGTCTCACTGAGGCTGCAAATGGCCTCCGGGTGGGTGGGAACTGGGAAGGGCGGACGGACTGCGGTGTTTCCATGCACGTCTCGCGACATTTTGACGTTAGCGAGTCGATCGAGCTTGATTAGCTGGCGCGTAGAACTGGTCGAACTTTTGCAACTTGCCACCTGTCGACTCATCGAAACTGGGTCGCCTATACTAGAGTGACGATCGGCTTGACGGCTTTCGTCTTTTCGCCGTACTTTATTTTAGTTTGGTTGAGTTGAATCCTTCGCGTTTTGCTATTCCTATTGGTGAATAAAAATACCCATTGACCCGGAATCCTTCGCGTTCGGCTTTAATTAGTTGCGGTCTCCAATAGCAGTCGGCTCGACTTGCTACATGTCGGGACGACGAAAGTGGGTAGTGCCGCAATCAAGCCTCGCCGATTGCGCAGTGGGGCCCCTGGTGGGGGGTGCGGGGGGCAGATCCGCCAGTGCATCATGGAGGGCCATCACTGAGGGGGGCGGGGGTGGGGGGGACCTCCGGGTGGGTGGGGGGGCGCGGGGGGCGGGAACCCGCGGCCGAAGACGAGCCACTGGAGGAGGACGGTGGAGACGGGGACAAAGCCCTTAATCGTCTGCATGAAGGAGACGGGGACGTAACGGAGGGAGGTGTTGCCGAGGACGAGACTGGCGGAGAAGACGAGGACTAGAGGCAGGAGCCGGCGGAGGAAGAGGCTTCGCCGGAGGCGGACTTTTTGGGGACGACTTGCACCCAGTTGACGAGGAGGATGCAGCCGATGCTGCCCAGCGCCAGGTGGACGGTGACGAGCAGCATCGGGCAGGGCAACTGGAGGACCTTGAACATGTACTTCGTAGGGGGGGGGGGGAGGGGGGGCCGGGGGGCACCTCCGGGTGGGTGGGTGGGTGGGTGGGTGGGGGGTGCGGGGGACGGATCCGCCAGTGCATCATGGAGGGCCCTCGCTGAGGGGGCTGGGGATGGGGGGGACCTCCGTGTGGGTGGGGGGGCGCGGGGGGCGGGGGATCCCGCATACTATGACGTCTCGCTGAGGGGGGGGGGGGGAGGGAGTTAGTCTAAGTCTCCCGCCTGTAGCCTAAGTGGACACGTGCCAGCACCGCCGGCGCCCAATTGGGTATTGGGACGGTGCTGGACTAGAGCAGTCGTGGCATGGACACGTGGCTGTACTCAGTATGTGATGAGCCGGTACCTCAGTACCGGGACTGTAGTTGTCATGTTAGGACTGACTAGATCAGGTTGTAACTGATAGGCTAGTCCGTCCAAGATCAGTAAGTTAGTTTAACTTACGCAAAGTCTGGCCAGCCATCGTTGGCGGCTGGCCAGCAGTATATGTGCCATTCTATCCTAATGCCAAGGTGTCTCGTCGTTCACGAACACTCGCCATTTGGCAGTGCCCAAGCATTCCAAGCTTCGTGTTGCATAACTTGCATTAAAAACTCCAAAAACAATACACACAACAGGACGACGAGCGTTCATTTCGCGAGAAAAACAACCCATTCCATTCTACTATCCCCAGATTTTTTTTTGAAAAATGTCTAACCCAAATGCTAACAAGGGTAAGGCTCCAATGCGCCCAAGGAGCCGGTCCAGCACTCCGACGTCTTCATCGTCGGGGACGTCCGACTCGGAGCTTGCCGCCCAGGCAGAGATTGAGCGGGCGGCGAGGAGCTTCAATCAGTCTATGGAGGCTGACCCGACGACGTCGGAAACGTCTTCATCGGGCCACTTGTCCGATGGTTCGTACAGCAGCGTGGTGCTGCGAGTGCCCCTGTATCCGCAGGGGAGGGGATCCACGCCTGTGGTCAACAGGCCGAGGGGTCCTCCTTACGCCCCGACAGCTGCAGCGGCGGGGGCTGGACCTTCGGCACCTCCTGCAGAGGAGGAGTCCATGGAGCTGTATGGGCTCCAGCCTGGTTCCTCAGCCGAGGAGCAGGACGACGCACGCTCGCGGCAGGTGGCCGCGGATGAAGGCCTCGCTAGGCCGGGCGATGGCTGAGCGCGAGGAGCGGGAGCTTCGGCGCGCGGACACGCACGCACGTGCTCGCGCCCAGCAGAGGGCGGATGCTGAGAACGTGCGCCGGGCGTTGTTTCGCAGCAGTGAGGTGGCTTCTGGCGAGGAGCAGTTTGAGGTGATGCGTCGGGGGGACCTTGCCTGTTTTAAAAGTTTGCGTCGGTCTCGTGAGCCGAAGGTACACCTAGGTGTGCATCAGGAGTCGGAGTTCTCTTTGACAGGTCCGTCGGGGGCATCTGCTGAGGACGAGATCCTCATGACCCCGGCAATGACGGCGCGGGAGCGTGAGGCGCAGAAGCGCATGGCGACGTTCACCGCCGACAAGCAGCGTCGGCAGGCGCGGAGGGCCGCGGCAGAGGCCAAGAAGGAGCGCGAGCAGGCGGAGCGGGTGAGGCAAATCGCGCTGGCGGAGCGCATCAAGCTCAAAATGTCGATCACCCAGGTGCGCCGGGACCGGATGGTCCGCGAACTCAGGGTGTGGAAAAAGGCGCAGGCGATGAAGCTGCAGCATATGGCTGAGATGGAGGCGCCTGGCAGGCCGGAGGCGCAGGAGCGTTACCGACGCTCGCTGGCACGGTGGGAAGCCAATGTGGGAAGGATGGAGCAGCGCATCCTGAAGCAGCGACGACGCATGCTCAAGCATGCACGTAAGACAGCGGTGAGGGGACCGCTTGGTGAAGCGGTGAGAGTCGAGTTTGGCCTTGGGCCGGATGAGGATGTTTCTGCAAGCCAAATGTTTTATTATTTGTCGCAGCCCAAGAAGACCATCACCAACCGTGATGGCACTGCCGCACGCACGCGTGTTTACAGGCAGCCTGGTGAAGCCGGACCGTCTAACCTGTCCAACAGGGAGGACCTCATTGATCAGCTTCAGCTGGCGCAAGCCATGCTGGAAGCAGATAACCCGCTGTCTCCAGGCGAGCAGGCGACGTTGGCCGACACGGTGGCCAGGCTAGTGGCATCGCTGAAGCCGGCCAAGCGCAGGGCGCAGGCAGAGGCATGCGCACCCCAGCCAAAGCGGAGGAGGGACGAGGGGGCGGATGACGGGGAGAGGGGGGGCAACCAGGGCGGGGCAGGACACGGCACGCAGGAGTCTGCACCAACACGGCACGAGGGCGGGGAGCGGCAGCAGCAGCAGCAGCGACAGCAACAGCAGCAGCAGCAGCAACCGCCAACTGCAGGAACGACCACAACCTCCAACATGGCCTTGCATAGGCCCAGGTTTGATCCAAAAAAGAAAGAGGACAAGCTAGTGTTTCCGGGTTTGCCAGAGGGCCACACCCAGGACGAAGCTAGGGAGTGGTTGTTTAAGTTGTCACATGCATATGCTAGCGACAATGTCCGTGATTGGTTTGCCTCTCTACGTGCGTCCACACCCATCCATCAATCTGCCAAGCCTATCCAGCAGTTGGTACAATTGTACCAAAAGCGTGCCAGCAGCGGGGTAGACGTGGCAGAAAATGTGTTGTGGGCGCAGTTCATGGTTGATCTTAGGGCACTTGTTACCACGGGGGAGCACTTAGAAGTGCTTAAGGGCTTCCAGTGGATAGAGGCCTATAAGGTCAATAAGCGTGACTATGTGAGTGACAACAAAAAGTATGTCATGTACATAGAGGGGGATGAGGAGCTGAAGAAGCTCAATGCCAAGTACCTAGTACACCTATGGCTACAAAAGGCAGAACTGGACCCTACCACCCTGTCAGTAATCCTGGCAGGTCTGAAGGATAAGTGGGAGGACTTCAGAAAGGCAATGGCCTATGTGCAGCAATGCCTAGAGCCGTTTGCTGCTGCAGCCAAGGATGTAAAGGTGAAGCAGGTAAAGGGGGAGGAAGCCTCAGGTACGGGGCTCTCCAAGAAGCAAATGCAGTCGCTGGTGGCCCAGGTAAAGGCGGTAATGGGGGGGGATAAAAACAAAAACAACAAAAGTGGGGGAGGTGGAAACAAGGGGGGGGGAGAACAATAACAATAAAAACAGAAAACAAAGTGGGGGAGCTAGCAAGCCAGGGGGTGCTAAGCCAGCAGGGGGGGACAAGAGGTTACCTCATGACCCCACCAAACATTGTACTAGGTGCCTTTGTAAGGGGCATCTAAAAGATGATTGCTGGAAGGGCAAACCCGACTATGGTTCTGACGTTGATGTGTGTCCTGGATGCTGGAAAACACGTCACCCCATTGCAGCAGGAGCGCGCTGCACGGCTCCCAGGCACAACAAGAACACGCCAGGGCGCTACAACCGCGCGGGGGCGGCAGACCAGGGTGACTCCTGTAAGCTACCCTCACCATTTTTCACAAATGGTTTCCTGTTACCTTCTGTCTGCCAAGTGTTGCCTGAGTGTGATGATGTGGATTGGGAAGTGGCATATGACATGACACTGTCACACATGATGCGTGACCCCACCATAGCTTCCCTTAGTGCAGCAGCAGAAAAGGTAATCACGTATGGTGCTCTAGCAGAGCAACTGCACAAGGTTATGGGCCATGAGGCTGTGGCTGAAAGGCTAGCCAATAAAATACAAGGCCATGACCTGGAACAGATGTGCAGGCACATACGTAAGCACTGTGAGCAATGTCAGCTATATGCTCCTAAGCCCAGAAAATGGCATGTGGCCACACCACCACTGGCTAGAGGCAAACTGGTTGGGGATGTTATACACGTGGTGAAGGACACGGTATACTACCTAGTCATAAAGGATGCCTGGTCAAGGTTTGTGGTAGTGGAGCCTCTGCCTGGGATGGATAAAGAGCAGCTGCACAGAGCTTTACATATCTAAGCCTTGGCACGTTTTCACCCCATTGAAAAAGTAATGCTGGATCAGCAGTTCCTCTGCATCCAGGACAGGAATGACCTGCCCAAGATAGAAGTGTCTGGGGCTCAAGATCATGAACGTCAGGGGTTGGTAGAACGTACCATGAGAGCCATCAGGGATGTGATAAGAAAAATGCCATCCAGGTTGGCTGACTCTGGTAGCTATGCTGACAGGGCATCTTGGGCAGCAGGGGTGACTACCCAGCTAAACGCCAAACCAATAATGTCCTCACCTTTTGGGGAAATCACCCCAACTGGCCTTCAGTCAGGCAGCTATGCTTCAGAGGTACACACTCACTACAACACACAAAGGCAGCACTTAGCCAAGTTGCTGGCAAAGAAAGACAAAAATAATGCCAGGCCTGTGTTTGAAGTGGGGGACCATGTGTTGTTTTTCAGAGAGGGTGACAGAGGAAGAGCACACTCTGCCAGATGGCACGGTCCAGCTGTAGTCACCAAAATTCATGAAGAAGGGACTGCAGTCACTATACAACATGACAGAGAGCGTGTGGTCAGCAAGCATAGACTCAAGCTTTATTACCCACCACTGGCAGACGTGTCAGGGGTAGAATTCTTGGACATGGATTCAGAGCAGGAGTCTGGTGGATTGATCTCACCCAATGAATTGGCTAAGGACGTCATTGATGCAAGCACTAGTACCACAGTAGAAGCTCCTGTGTTCCTCAGTAGTGCAGCCCCACTACAACCCAATAGTCCACCTGGGCAGGAGGACGGTGCACAGGGTGAGCAGCAGGTAGCACCTCCCTCACACCTGGAGGGCGTCCCCAACATCTACTGCTCCAACCTAGGGCCATTGCTGGTACTTTTGACGTCATGAAAGCAGCGTTTTGGACTAGTGGAATATGATTTTACAGCATAAAAAGTCCATTTTATCATGAATGAACATGGCCAACAACCCCAAGTGCCCCTAAATTTCTCAATATTTGTAGAGAAATGCTACTTCTCATAATTAAAACCTGCACAAATGCACAATTTGGGGCATGCATGTGAAAGTTTGAAGTATGTACAAATTCACAATGAGGTTTTACATTTTTCAATTGTTAATGGTATCTCATTCTTCAATCAATCAATTTGCAATCGTCCAAACAATTTATTCATTTCATACATGTCCGAATATGTTGAAAGAACACATGCAAGTGCTCAATCAGCGTGGACCCCCTTGGACGCGCCCCACCATATATACATTGGACACGTCACCCCAACTACTAAACTGCCCAAAGTCACGGTCACTGAACCAACTACTATGTACATCTGCATTTCTCCACGTTGCGGTGGGCAATTACGTGCAAAACGCGATTTCGTGCAAAGTCCTCGCCCATCATCGCTTGCCAGGTCGATATGAAGGAATGTTGTCCCAGCTGGCGCCTTCCTTCAGGAGAGTAACATGTTCTCTAGCGAACTTCAGAGGGAAACGAAACTTTTGCTCGCACTCATTACTCCAACCGAGGTCGTGCCCTTCATCAAACCATCTGATCACCACCTTCTCCCTCTCTTTGCCCAGGAGGGTGCCAAAGAGCAGAAAATCTTCCTTCTTGGGGTACTTGTGCTGCCAGTTTATGCACACGTCGTCTACCCATTTCGAACTCCAACCTCCGCGACTCAGTTTCGCGCCATCCATAAAGCGCATCCGGACGTCCGGCCGAACGTCCCTGATTCGGTTTTCGGCCGTCGCATCTCTGCCCTGACCACCACCCTTCTGCGGCTGTGCAGGTTCGTCGGCACCCTCCGTCTCCTGCCCCGCCCCTCGCCTGCCCCCTCCCCGACGTTTTGCCTTCTGCCCCTGCGCAGCCGCCGCCTCTGCCATCAACTCTTCGTACGTTTTTTCTGGCTGACCGCACGGTAAGGGTGATGGGTTGGGTGGGAGCTCGTCCCCTCCCGCCCCCGGTTGTGCAACTGGTTCGCCGACCGCGGCCTGGCCAACAACACGGCCGGCCTCTCCGGACACAGTCCCAGACGCGGATCCACGGGGAAACCGAACTGGAGTTTCTTCTTCGCCTTTCCCTGCACGTAAGCACATGCCAATTAACATGAATACGGAAGGGTCGTGTGAGAAATCAATGAAGCCATGGACTGATGCAAAAAAACTTATGTAGAAATATATTAAGGTACTTATTAAACTCGTTTATTGAAAATGAAATTTACCGGCCGAATGTACCGTTGGAGCGTGGAAGGGCATCCTTGGTCGATCGAAGATATCCGTCAATGCGGTCAACGGTGCGGTCGATGTCCCTGGCGGCGCCTCAACATCGACCACCTCAGTCGGGCGCATCAATCCGGCAAACGCCGGCCCTCCACCTGAGACTTTCGGCGGACCCTCCACGTTACGAGCCTCCAATACCCTCTTCTGCAGTGGGGTGCTCGCAACAAAATCCGTGTCAGCCGACGGCTCCGGATCGTCATCCTCATTCAGCAGTATCGTGTTCGGGCATTGCTCCATCCCCGTCGAGCGGGGGGGCAAAGTCATCACAACCGTCCTTCCTGACGACGGTACGGGATCGTCACCCAGACCCAAAGAAACCGAGGCGAGGGCGGGGGTCCCCTCAACCGGGGGTCCCCATGAATCCTGACGAGGCCTCATTCCCATCTGTCGGACACGACCGCCTCCCGTAAATCGGGAACGCCCGCCGGCGCTACCAGTAACAGGCCGCGAGCCTGCTTCCTGCTGGCGATCCCCATCCTCATCACAGATACGCCCGCCGGCGTTACCAGTAACAGGCTGCGAGCCTCCTTCCTGCTGGCGATCCCCCTCCTCATCACAGATACGCCCGCCGGCGTTTCCAGTAACAGGCCGCGAGCCTCCTTCCTGCTGGCGATCCCCCTCCTCATCACAGATACGCCCGCCGGCGTTTCCAGTAACAGGCCGCGAGCCTCCCTCCCGCTGGCGATCCCCCTCCTCGTCACAGATACGCCCGCCGGCGTTTCCAACGACAGGCCTCGAGTCTCCTTCACCAGCACGCTGGCGCTTACCTCCCCCCCTGTTGTCTTCATCCCCCCCATTGTCTCCTCACGCGAGCCTCCATCACCCCGACTGCGCTTTTTCCCTCCCCTTCCATCTCCTCCCCCGTCCCTCTCCCCCTCCCCCCTCCTCCCTTCTCCCCATCCCCATCCCCTTTCTCCCCCTCCGCCTGCCCCCACCCACCCGGGCGGGTGCCCCTCAGCAATATCCTCCTCCTCGTCCTCCTCGTCCTCCTCGTCCTCCTCGTCCTCCTCGTCCTCCTCGTCCTCCTCGTCCTCCTCCTTCTCATCCTCATCTCATCCGCCTCCCCTCTTCCTCCTCCCCCTCTTCCCCCTTCTCCGAATCATCATCCTCATCAGACGAAGAATCGTCGTCGGAAAAGTAGGCGAGGCCTTCCCACCCATCTTCAACAAGCCAATATTTGATAAGGCGGACCAGGCGCTTCCACCGGCGGATATGGGCGGGCTCCCCGAACACCAGCAGAACTCTGCAGGGTGCCCTAAAAAGGGCGTTGGTCATCTTGTCAACCACATCCCACACGACCGGGCTCAAATGCGAGGAGGGTTTGGGAATGTGGCGCTCCTCCGGAATGCAGTCTGCGTCCCACTTGCGCAGGTTCCTCCACTTCTCGTTGCTGTCAGCTGCCAGGTCCAGCACAGCAAACGCCTGGTCCTCCAGCGACCGAGGAATTTTGTCAGACCCCGTGCACAACTCGTCCACCACCTTCGTCACCACCAGATCCTTTCTTTTTTCGTTTTCCATCCATGTCATTGTCCTGTATGCGATCCAGTCGGATCCCATCCTCACCCCCTTCCAATCGCTGTAGGCTTCCAACCTGTCCCGCCACCCCTTCTTGGCCTTGGTAGTCCCCTCCTCCGCCGCCTCCTCGACCTCCTTCTCGACCTCCGCCGCCGCCTCCTTGGCACACCCAGCAGATGTTTGGTCTTCACCCCAAATCGTCATACAAATGACGGGGGTGGGAAGCGAGCAGCCCTCTCGGGAACTTCCAGTCCTTCTGGTCGACCACTTTCCTTTTAGCCGGCGGAAGGTCCCTCAGCGTGAGAATGATCGCCCTCGTGGCCGTGACGATCACCCGCCAAAAGTCTCTGGTCAGGCGGCAGTCGGCGATGAACTTGTGGCCTCCACGTCGAGGTCGGTGCCCTTCAGCTTCACGCCAAACACGTGCTCCCTCACCATTACGGGGTCGAAAGTCCCGTTTAGTTGTCTGCAGGAGCCAATCAGCTCGGGGTTCTCCAGGAACTTGATGTGGGCGAATTGCTTTGCCGCCTCTATCAAATTCTTGGCGACTTCCATTATTTTTATCAGGTTGCTGGGAGGGGCCTCACAGGACATGATCGGCGCTTGGATCAGGCTGTCGAAGTACTGGAAACTCGCAAGTTCCCGATGCGCGGTGAAAATGGACAGTTCGTGCGCCTTGTCTTTAGGGCGCGTGTCAAGGAAGTCTTGCCGAGCCGCGATATCCTGTGCGATCGCCGGCTTGCCGTCGACAGCGGGCTTCAAAGGGTCCTCACACCAGAACAGCCAGCGCTGCATGAAGTTCTTCTGGTCCGGCCCCCACTTGTCCGTCTCTTCAGCCCCCCTGCCTTGTCGCCTGCGCCGTCCCCTTCGGCCTTGGCTTGCTCTCCTTTCTGCCAAAAGGGCTTCACAATCGCCCAGATCTTGCCGTACAGAGGAGTTGGGATAGACACGCCCTTCCCTCTCTTGAGGGGTCCATATGCCTGGTAGGCCCGGTGCACATCCCCCAGCGCTGAGCCCCACGTTGCCTTGGCTTGGGCTGTGTCCTCGGCGTTCATGGCGTTCCCGAGCTGCCTGACAACTTCGATCATCGCCGACTGTTCGGAAACCTGCATCGCCGTAGGGCAACAACGCGCAGAGACACATCGATAGTCCTCCCAAATAAGCACAACTCAACTGAGAACAAGAATACGACTGACAGAAACGCCGGCGGTCGCATCTTGACAAAATATGGCATACTAAGGTGGAACATGAAAACCCCTTATAGAAACGCCGGTGGTCGCATCTTTACCAAACTAATGGCATACTGAAAATAACACGAGAAAACCACTTATAGAAACGCCGGCGGTCGCAACTTGGCTTACCTTCTCTTCACGGATCTGCCACCAGGTCGGCAGGATGGTCTCACCCTTGAGCATCTGCACGTCCACCCCCCGAATTTCTTCCAATCCATTGCCCACTCCTCCAGCTTCTCCGCGGCCACGGTCTTCGTGACTTCCTGCTCCTTCCCTCCCCGCGCAACGACCCTTAGCTTTTCCGCCTTCATGAAACCGTTCAGCATTGCCTGGTACCACACAGATCTTTGGTCCACCGTCATATTTGGGGCGACCAGTTCGAATTTCACCGATTTGATGAGTGTGGTAAAGTGGTTCCCGTCCAGCACGAGAAAGCCGCAAATGGCTGGCGGCAACAATGGCTTCTTCTCGAGTGGAGCCATCTCCCAGGCGGACTTGCACAAACTGTCCAAAAGCGCGGCCTTTCTCACGTCCACGGGCTTAAGTGAGTCCAGCACATCGGCCCGTCCTGTCAGAACCTTGGTGGAAGCAGCTTCGGCCATCTCCTTGGCCGAGCTCGTTCGCAGGTAGATATCAATCTCTTTGTCAGTCATTGCGCGAGCGTAGCCAGCCTTCATTGTCCGTGCCCCCCCATCTCCCCGAAAAGTTGCGCGACCTGACGCTGGTGTTCTCGTTTTTCATCCACTCATGAAAAGTGTTGGGAACCGGTCAGCCAAAAACTGGAACGAGTACCGCCACACAGGAATCACCAGCTTGTCGTGGCCGTAGTCGGACTCCGAACTGGCAAAAATGGTGGCGTTCTGCTCGCCTCTCGACAGATGCAAGTCTCGTGCGAGGAGCTTCTGAGGCCCAACAACAGGTTCCTTGTCCACACCCGATTTCGATGCACCAAGGCTTTGGACATCTCATCGAGGTCCCGAGGCTGAACGGCAAGCTCCTGCCGCAACCGTTTGCCCTTCGCGATCTCATCGTTCACATCCAGGATGTCATCATCATCCTGCGACACCGGGGACTTCTCCCATTTCTCAAGCAGAGACACGGGAGCATCCGCAACCTCCACCTCCTTTCCTTTCCCCTTTCCCTTCAGCGCCTTCCCCTTGTAGGTCGCAAGTGCTTCGGAGAGTCCCTTCTGGTGTTCGTCGACGGCAGCAGTCCACGTACTATCTATTTTCATGTTCTCGCGGCGCGCGTGCTGGTCGAGGCTGATTGAGTACAGGATGGCCGCGTGGGTCGCCCTCTCGGCCTGCACGTACTGCAGTGATGCGAAAAAATCAGGAAAGCATAACCAAAAGGAATAAAGTAAATGTCGATTGAGAAACGCCGGCCGTCGCAACCTACATGAAACCTGAACCTCAACATCAAAGCCCCCCTCACAACAGAGGTACACTCGGCTCATTTCCCTCAACCGTGATGCGAAAAAATCAGGAAAACATAGTCAAAAGGAAGTAAGTGTCACACTTAAGAAACGCCGGCCGTCGCAACCTACATGAAACCTGGATCTCAAGAAGCCCCCTCACAACAGAGGTACACTTACCTCATTCCCCTTAACAATGATAGGAAAAAATCAGGAAAGCATAACCAAAAGGAATAAAGTAAATGTCACACTTGAGAAACGCCGGCCGTCGCAACCTAGATGAAACCTAAACCTCAAGATCAAAGCCCCCCTCACAACAGAGGTACACTTGGCTCATTTCCCTCAACGATGCGAAATCAGGAAAGGAAGTAAGTGTTAGTCAAAAGGAAGTAAGTGTCACACTTAAGAAACGCCGGCCGTCGCAACCTACATGAAACGTGGACCTCAAGAACAAAGCCCCCCTCACAACAGAGGTAGACTTACCTCATTCCCCTCAACCGCTGCTGCTTCAGCCGCTTTCTTCGACCCCTTCGCGATCTTCGGAGACTTGTCCCGGCGGGCATCGTGTTCCTTCAACATCTTGATCAGAGTCTTGGCGTCCGCCATCGTCACCGTCTTCAGTTTACACTTCCTCTCCTTCCTTTGCCCTCGAACAGGTTCTCCTGCATCCACTTTATCAAGGCCTTGGCGCTCGGGATCTCCTCAGGCTGTGTGGCTCCATCGGCGCGCACGCATTCTTCACGATCAACTCAGCGACTTGATGGAGAGTCATCATCTGGTTCCGTACCTCAGGTGGGGCTGTTTCCGTTCTCACCTCGGCCACAACCCGCTTTGCTAACGTCCTCAGTTTATAAGCATCCGCTTGCTCCTTAAAGCGTGTCATTTTCGCAGTATCGCCGTCGCTTCCACCCGCGCCCTCTGACACAGGCTCACGACAGCGATAGCCCCCTCTCCCTGGAGATTTGCCCCACCCTGACGACCGGCTTCCTGCAAGAACATTATCAACGGAAGATTTTTAATGTAAGAAAAGTGTAGAGAAACGCCGGCCGTCGTAACTCTGTCAATTGAGGACGAACCTAAACTTTCAATTTGTAAGTCAACGGTAACTTACCCTTCCCCCCTCTGCAGTGGAACCACCGTAAGATCCACTTCCCCTCCTCTCACCGCCCTCTTGCTGCTCGAACGGACTTCCCTGTAAAAAAAGCAAACGCGATTGTCGATTAACAAGAAAAAAATTACTACAAAAATAAACAAGGATATACGCACGCAAACCATTTCATTACAAGTAAACCGGAGAGGAATCTGACGCACTCATGTACCTGGGTGCTTCCCGCCATTGAGCGGGCTTCTCTTGCACCCACATCCTCTTGCCGGCCCTGCGAACATTTCAACGGAAAGTAAAAATCCGCTTAGTTGTCGGAAATGACATTTCTGGCGAATATTGCAAAAAAATGCTTATGTATTTCACGACATCAATTAAATGGGCAGAGACTTACGAAGATCGACCCGCCACCTTCCAAATTGCTCGGCGTCATTTCGAAAACTTCTTCTTCCCCTGCATCGACCCCCTTCCCCCTTCCCCTTGGCCGCGGCGGGGGCATATCGCCCGTCGCGACCGGCTTGGAAGTCGCGGGGGATCCCTTGCGGTTGAGGGCACTGCGGCCGACTCGTGCACACTCTCCCCCCTCTTTTGGGCTACTGCGGCAGGCGCGGCATGGGAGGGCGCGGCGGCTACTGTCGGATTCTGAGCCAACCGAGCCAACCTTTGCTCCTGCAGCATGGTTTCGATACGAGGCATGAATTGCTTTTGGAGAGATAAGGCACCTTGGCGACTTCAGGTTTGTCATTAAGGATGTCTTGGTACAGCGCGATTGCTGTTCACGAGTGCCATTCGCGAGTCGCTGAAACCGCGCAATCTGAACTGCGCAACCGGATCGTCCACCATCTCACGACCACCGTGGTACTCATCCTTCCCAGTGACCGCGGCAAAGCTGACACCAGATTCCACCATTGGGGGCGGCGTGCCCTGCCTTGCACGCTTGTGAGGAGGCTGTTGTGAGGAGGCGCCTTGGGCCTGAACTGGTTGCCCTTCAGACACTTCCTCCCTAGGGGGAGAGTCGCCGACCACCTGCGATGTAGGGCCGCCCTTTTCCATCTGCAACAACAAAACAAAAAAATTGGAAAAATCATACGAGTCAGCAGGAAGATGCGCCCCACGTCGCAACTCAATACAAAAAATGCATCATTATGTCAAGGTACAAACAACGTTATAATTCAGAATGAACAGAGATTCATAACAAGAGAACGACGCACTAAAAGATGCGACCGCCGTCGCAACTTTCGTCAAATCACTCTCTATACAAACAACTCTATGTCCCTCATAAAGAATCATTTGGCAAGGAAATGCAAAAAAATTCGTTACCACTCCGTCGACCCATAAGTGGTTCGCGAATGGGAAATCGCTGCTGATTTTCGCTCGAGCCCTTCACGGAATTTTCGAAATCTCGAGGCAAGGTTGCGCGGAAGAGGGCCCTCCTCAATCATGCGTGCGATCGGACTGGCCATGGAAAGGGATAGCTGGTTCCTGGACTGCCTTGCACGGTCAACCATCTTGAAACTTCCCCTAACCCTTAAACCGTAGCAACTCAGTCCTTAAAAAACGGACTGAGTTGCACATCTTTGCACATTTGTTGTGTATGGCCTAAAAACAATTTCTGGCCACCCCTTGGTACCAAGCATGCATTTATGTTGAATTTCTTTGGGGACATGTCACCGGTCCCATATCTATGACTTTTGGGTGCTATAAATAGCACCAACCCCAGGGGGGTACGGAAAAATGGGGTTTGAGACATACATCATGCAATATGGACCACTTACACAAATATATAGGCCCTGGAATTTCAAAGGCAGTTACTTTATATCACAGGCATGCCATGAATGCATTCACAACATGACATGCTACAGAACTGCACAAGCTAGCTAGCAAAAATCCCAAAATAGCTCAGTCCGTTTAATAGGACTGAGTTTTTTTTGGGGGGGTGGCTAGCACTACCGTTTTGGTTTCCTATCCCAATGTGGCATAAAACATCATAGCTGGCCACACATGCATCCTCCAACACATTTCCAGCATATAAAACAGCAGCTCATGCTATATAATACTGTAAATCTAGTGCCATTGGGCAGAAAGCACGCGTAGAAGGCACATGCAAGGAGCTTATTACCAACGTACCCTATACGCTACAAACAACTTCAAAATACAAGGAAAAAGGAAAGAAACAAAATTAGCAACTTGCTGATGCTTAAATGCAAGCAGATCCCAGGCATCTCTATGTCTCTAACACACAGCAAACACACAAAAAGAAGGCGGACTTGGCCAGCATGCATGCCTAGAACTGGGCAGAAAAACACTCGTCCTGAGTTGTTTAAGCAACGGAAAGCATCGTATCATCACACTGAACATTATTACAAACGATATCTGTCGTTATACCGACATTCATGTTGTAGCATACGCTAAAAGCAGTCAAAACTCGTCCAAAATCTGGCCGAGGTAACATTACTACCTTACCATCACAAGCCTATGCACAGAAGCAATAAAACAACAAAAAGACAGTCATAAAGCTTCGATTATAGCCCCGAGTCTGGTATCGAAACAATATATGACACATGCGCGGTCACTGAGACATGATAAAAGGCTAAAACGTACCTGGTCGAAACCGCAGATTACCTTGTTTGCAGGAGCTAGCACGCCCACCCGACGAACGTAGCCGCAAGCATGTCCTGGCCGCCATTGATGGTCAACTGTGCTAGGAACGACGTAACTAACTCATCCATACGCAAAAATCCGAACATTTTCTGCCGAGCAACAAGTACAGCTTGCACTGTCATCGCCTGGCTGCTCACGCGATTTGCTGCGCCGCCACATAACCTCGAGACATATCTAGGCATTTGTAAATGTTGCATGGCTACGCAAATAGCATTTACAAGACCTAGGGATGATGCCTACAAAGTTTCAGTCGAATACGTCAAGCCATGCTCTCGCCCCAGTCAGTTGTTTGTGCCACCATAGCCGCGGACGTGAATAATTTTTATTCACGTCGTCCTCGTTTGGCCATGGTACCCCCCCTACTTTCCTTGACCATAGGTCCCTGTCCAGGTGTCCAAAAGTAGCAAACCAGGGGTGTACGTGAAAGTACAAATCTAGATCTCGAAGCTGGTCCAAACAGAATATTCAAAAGTTTGCTAGAATTATAGCTAGTTCTGCCACAAACTCGGTCCGTTTAATAGGACTGAGAAAAACTCAGTCCACTAAAACGGACCGAGTACGGTTTAAGGGCTAAGAAGGAAATCAGACGTCAGACGGTTGAATATGCGTACGTCAAGATTTGACCAACCCATCATCCATTCAACCACCTTCTCCGCGGCATCATGGAAGACCTGGCTCTCATCCTCCATTCCTCCAGACCCAAACACACAATCGGCCGTGTTGTCGTCGTGCCTCCTAAGGCGAATGTTCACGTCCTCTTTGTCATCATCCATTTCCGACAGCCGAATTACAGCCCTTTTGGCTCCGTCCACTCCATCCTCAAGAAGGACGTCCATCTGCGCCCCTCCCACACAATTGTTGTCAACGTATTGTTGCAGATGACGGGAAATCATGTCCTTTCCGAAAGCTACGATGTGTTCCCCACACAGACCCATGTCGGTAATTGACAGCTTTTTACATTTCCTATCCCGGCACTTCTTTTCGGGATCCTTCTCAAAAATCCGGAAAACAGCGTCCTGATATGGACGTCCCCTTATGTCGACCGTCAGACTGGACATCTGCGAAACCAGAACATACCGGCCGCGAGTAGTTTATATTATTAAAAAAAACTGGCAGTCATCTTCATCTATTTATGCGAGCTAAAATTTGAAGAAAATGCAACAAAGAAACGCCCTGGGGCGCAACTTCCTCAACAACCACTTTCTACGTACAAACGAATGGCAATCACATCGACTACGATTGTCACTACATACGAATGTCCAGATGTAGAGGGGGTGCATTCAACACCAGAGAAACGCCGGCGGGCGCAACTCATATCAATATAGACTGTCCCGCGACTTGTTCCACTCTCTGCAGGTTTTGCAACAACCGATCGAGCGAACTCTCGGAACCTCTTTCGCAACCATTTCATCGAAAAAACGTATTGAAAATTTTTTATTTAACACCAATATGGCGATTAGGCATTATCTATTCAATGTGCGATTGATGTTCTGAAACCTTCCAGACTTTCACAATGTCCGGTATGACCGGACTCGGACGAGGAGTCGAATCGGAAGCGAGCCAGTAATCCTCAACTATCTTTTTGATGTACAATGGAAGACTCCTTCCATTTTGTCGAAGTGTGTCGGTCCTTTGCCTTTTGGCCAAACTCTCCTCAACCTCCACCATTTCCTGCGCGTAGGAAGAAAATGATACGTTATAAATAAACATTAATTTATTTAAATTAACATTATATAAACATGTTACTATTCCTCGGAATAGTTTTTTTTAATCCACTCCACAAACGCGTTTGTCACAAAGACCTTCCATGCTTTCTCAAGAACTTGTCCCCCCGATGTTTTCGAGTATTCAAACTCGTCATCCGAAGAAACCAATTCAGGCACATCCGCCGAGAGGGTCTCTAAATTGTCAACGGCTTTCCTTTTGCGCTCGTGGTTTCCGATGCATTTTTTTGGTTCTTCTTCTGACATTTGTTCTGCAACCATGGAGTCATTTCGAGGGGGGTGTGGTTTAACGGGTGTAGATTTTAAATTATTTGTTTTAGGTAAACGTTTACCATTCCATAAGAAAAGGAAAGGGACGATGGTAAAACCTTCATTAGATATTTTAAACGAACGAGAAGGCAACAGAAACGACGGCGGGCGTAACTATCATGGGAAACATTGATATCACAAGAACACAATGGACACGAACGCGCTGCAACTTTCAGGACATATTCTTCGACATCGAAAATAAAAAAGAAACGACGGCGGGCGTAACTATCATGAAACATTGATCTTACAAGGAGACAAGAACCTGACGGGGATGCAACTTTCAACACAAACACTTCGACATCGAAGATGCAAAAGAAACGACGGCGGGCGTAACTATCATGGAAAGACTGAGCTTACAAGATGACAAGTTAACTGACGGGGGTGCATCTTTCACGAGATATATTTCAACATCGAAAAGGCAAAAGAAACGACGGCGGGCGTAACTAGCACAACCAATGTTGGTCATGTGCTCTTCCAGTAAGAGAAGAAACGACGGCGGGCGTAACTATCACACGGTCCAGGAAGAGTGACGTTGGCAGAATTATGGTGTTTGTAAAAGGGAGGGGGGGTGGAGGGGGGGGGGCGGGTAAGAGGGAGAGAGAGAGAGGGAGAGAGAGAGAGAGGGGGAGAGAGAGAGAGAGAGAGAGAGAGAGAGAGAGAGAGAGAGAGAGAGAGAGAGAGAGAGAGAGAGAGAGAGAGAGAGAGAAAGAGAGAAAGAGAGAGAGAGAGAGAGAGAGAGAGAGAGAGAGAGAGAGAGAGAGAGAGAGAGAGAGAGAGAGAGAGAGAGAGAGAGAGAGAGAGAGAAGAGAAAAAGAAGAGAGAGAGAGAGAGAGAGAGAGAGAGAGAGAGAGAGAGAGAGAGAGAGAGAGAAGGAGAGAGAGAGAGAGAGAGAGAGAGAGAGAGAGAGAGAGAGAGAGAGAGAGAGAGAGAGAAGAGGGAGAGGGGGAGAGAGAGAGAGAGAGAGAGAGAGAGAGAGAGAGAGAGAGAGAGAGAGAGAGAGAGAGAGAGAGAGAGAGAGAGAGAGGGAGAGGGGGAGAGAGAGAGAGAGAGAGAGAGAGAGAGAGAGAGAGAGAGAGAGAGAGAGAGAGAGAGAGAGAGAGAGAGAGAGAGAGAGAAGAGAGAGAGAGGAGAGGGAGGGAGGGAGGGAGGGAGGGAGGGAGGGAGGGAGGGAGGGAGGGAGGGAGGGAGGGAGGGAGGGAGGGAGGGAGGGAGGGAGGAGGGAGGGAGGGAGGAGGGAGGGAGGGGGAGGAGGGAGGGAGGGAGGGAGGGAGGAGGGAGGGAGGAGGGAGGGAGGGGGGGGAGGGAGGGGAGGAGGGGAGGGAGGGAGGGAGGAGGGAGGGGAGGGAGGGAGGAGGGAGGGAGGGAGGGAGGGAGGGAGGGAGGGAGGGAGGGAGGGAGGGAGGGAGAGGGAGGGAGGGGAGGGGAGGGGGGAGGGAGGGAGGAGGGAGGGGAGGGAGGAGGGAGGAGGGAGGGGAGGAGGAGGAGGGGAGGGAGGGAAGGGGAGAGCGAGAGGGAAGAGGGAGAGGGAGGAGGGGAGGGAGAGGGAGAGGGAGAGGGAGAGGGAGAGGGAGGGAGAGGGAGGGAGAGGGAGAAGGGAAGAGGGAGAGGAGAGGAGGGGGAGAGGGAGGAGGAGAGAGGAGAGAGAGGAGAGGAGAGAGAGAGAGAGAGAGAGAGAAGGAGAGAGAGAGAGAGAGAGAGAGAGAGAGAGAGAGAGAGAGAAGGGAGAGAGGAGAGAGAGAGAGAAGAGAGAGAGAGAGAGAGAGAGAGAGAGAGAGAGAGAGAGAGAGAGAGAGAGAGAGAGAGAGGGAGAGGGAAGGAGGGATGGAGGGAGAGGGAGAGGGAGAGGGAAGAGGAGAGGAGAGGGAGAGGGAGAGGGAGAGAGGGAGGAGGGAGAGGGAGAGGGAGAGGGGAGGGAAGAGGGAGAGGGAGAGGGAGAGGGAGAGGGAGAGGAGAGCGAAGGGTGGGGAGAGTGGATGAGGGTGAGAGGGGGAGAGGGGGAGAGGGGCGGAGGGGGGGTAGGGAAGAGGGAAGGGAGAGGGAAGGGAGAGGGAGAGGGAGGGAGCGTAAGCGTAAGCGTAAGCGTAAGCGTAAGCGTAAGCGTAAGCGTAAAGCCGTAACCCGTAAGCGTAAACCGTGAAGCGTAAACCGTAAGCATAAGCGTAGAGCGTAAGCCGTAAGCGTAAGCCGTAAGCCGTACCGTAAGAGGGATGGAGGGAGGGAGGGATGGATGGGGAGGGAGGGAGGGAAAGGGGAGAGGGAGGGGAAGGGAGAGGGAGAGGGAGAGGGGAAGGGAGAGGGAGAGGGAGA
>RPFO01000022.1:881398-988898 GCA_009746045.1 Mesostigma viride
GAGAGAGAGAGGGAGGAAGAGAGAGGAGACGGGGGAGAGAGAGAAGAGAGAGAGAGAGAGAGAGAGAGAGAGAAGAGAGAGAGGAAGAGAGAGAGAGAGAGAGAGAGACGGGAGAGAGAGAGAGAGGAGAGAGAGAGAGAGGGAGGGAGAGGAGGGAGAGGAGGAGGAGGAGGGAGGGAGGGGAGGGAGGGAGGGAGGGAGGAGGGAGGGAGGGAGGAGGGAGGGGAGGGAGGGAGGGAGGGAGGGAGGGAGGGAGGGAGGGAGGAGGGAGGGAGGAGGGAGGGAGGGAGGGAGGAGGAGGGAGGGAGGAGGGAGGGAGGGAGGAGGGAGGGAGGGAGGGAGGAGGGAGGAGGGAGGAGGGAGGGAGGGAGGAGGGAGGAGGAGGAGGGAGGAGGGAGGAGGAGGGAGGGAGGGAGGGAGGGAGGGAGGGAGGGAGGGAGGGAGGGAGGGAGGGAGGAGGGAGGGAGGGAGGAGGGAGGAGGGAGGGGAGGGAGGGAGGGAGGGAGGGAGGGAGGGAGGGAGGGAGGAGGGAGGGAGGGAGGGAGGGAGGAGGGAGGAGGAGAGCGAGAGGGAGAGGGAGAGGGAGAGGGAGAGGGAGAGGGAGAGGGAGAGGGAGAGGGAGGGAGAGGGAGAGGAGAGGGAGAGGGAGAGGGAGAGGAGAGGGAGAGGGAGAGGGAGAGGGAGAGAGAGAGGAGGAGAGAGAGAGAAGAGAGAGAGAGAGAGAGAGAGAGAGAGAGAAGGAGAGAGAGAGAGAGAGGAGAGAGAGAGAGAAGAGAGAGAGAGAGAGAGAGAGAGAAGAGAGAGAGAGAGAGAGAGAGAGAGAGAGAGAGAGAGAGAGAGAGAGAGAGAGAGAGAAGAGAGAGAGAGAGAGAGAGGAGAGAGGGAGAGGGAGAGGGAGAGGAGAGGAGAGGGAGAGGGAGAGGGAGAGGGAGAGGGAGAGGGAGAGGGAGAGGGAGAGGGAGAGGGAGAGGAGAGGGAGAGGGAGAGGGAGAGGGAGAGGGAGGAGAGGGAGAGGGAGAGCGAAGGGGAGAGGGAGAGGGAGAGGAGAGGGAGAGGGAGAGGGAGAGGGAGAGGGAGAGGGAGAGGGAGAGGGAGGGAAGCGTAAGCGTAAGCGTAAGCGTAAGCGTAAGCGTAAGCGTAAGCGTAAGCGTAACCGTAAGCGTAACCGTAAGCGTAACCGTAAGCATAAGCGTAAGCGTAAGCGTAAGCGTAAGCGTAAGCGTAACCGTAAGAGGGATGGAGGGAGGGAGGGATGGATGGAGGGAGGGAGGGAGGGAAAGGGAGAGGGAGAGGGAGAGGGAGAGGGAGAGGGAGAGGGAGAGGAGAGGGAGAGGGAGAGGGAGAGGGAGAGGGAGATCGAGGGAGAGGGAGAGGAGAGGGAGAGGGAGAGGGAGAGGGAGAGGGAGAGGAGAGGGAGGGAAGCGTAAGCGTAAGCGTAAGCGTAAGCGTAAGCGTAAGCGTAAGCGTAAGCGTAAGCGTAAGCGTAAGCGTAAGCGTAACCGTAAGCGTAACCGTAAGCATAAGCGTAAGCGTAAGCGTAAGCGTAAGCGTTAGCGTAACCGTAAGAGGGATGGAGGGAGGGAGGGATGGATGGATGGAGGGAGGGAGGGAAAGGGAGAGGGAGAGGGAGAGGGAGAGGGAGAGGGAGAGGGAGAGGGAGAGGGAGAGGGAGAGGGAGAGGGAGATCGAGGGAGAGGGAGAGGGAGAGGGAGAGGGAGAGGGAGAGGAGAGGGAGAGGGAGAGGGAGAGGGAGAGGGAGAGGGAGAGGGAGAGGGAGAGGGAGAGGGAGAGGGAGAGGGAGAGGGAGAGGGAGAGGGAGAGGGAGAGGGAGAGGGGAGAGAGAGGAGAGGGAGAGGAGAGGGAGAGGGAGAGGGAGAGGGAGAGGGAGAGGGAGAGGGAGAGGGAGAGGGAGAGGGAGAGGGAGAGGGAGAGGGAGAGGGAGAGGGAGAGGGAGAGGGAGAGGGAGAGGGAGAGGAGAGGGAGAGGGAGAGGGAGAGGGAGAGGGAGAGGAGAGGGAGAGGGAGAGGGAGAGGGAGAGGGAGAGGGAGAGGGAGAGGGAGAGGGAGAGGGAGAGGGAGAGGGAGAGGGAGAGGGAGAGGGAGAGGGAGAGGGAGAGGGAGAGGGAGAGGGAGAGAGAGGGAGAGGGAGAGGGAGAGGGAGAGGGAGAGGAGAGGAGAGGGAGAGGGAGAGGGAGAGGGAGAGGGAGAGGGAGAGGGAGAGGGAGAGGGAGAGGGAGAGGGAGAGGGAGAGGGAGAGGGAGAGGGAGAGGGAGAGGGAGAGGGAGAGGGAGAGGGAGAGGGAGAGGAGAGGGAGAGGGAGAGGGAGAGGGAGAGGGAGAGGGAGAGGGAGAGGGAGAGGGAGAGGGAGAGGGAGAGGGAGAGGAGAGGGAGAGGGAGAGGGAGAGGGAGAGGGAGAGGGAGAGGAGAGGGAGAGGGAGAGGGAGAGGAGAGGAGAGGGAGGAGGGAGAGAGGAGAGGGAGAGGGAGAGGAGAGGGAGAGGGAGAGGGAGAGGAGAGGGAGAGGGAGAGGGAGAGGGAGAGGGAGAGGGAGAGGGAGAGAGAGGGAGAGGAGAGGGAGAGGAGAGAGAGGGAGAGGGAGAGGGAGAGGGAGAGGGAGAGGGAGAGGGAGAGGGAGAGGGAGAGGAGAGGGAGAGGGAGAGGGAGAGGGAGAGGAGAGGGAGAGGGAGAGGGAGAGGAGAGGGAGAGGAGAGAGGGAGAGGGAGAGGAGAGGGAGAGGGAGAGGGAGAGGGAGGGGAGAGGGAGGGAGGGAGGGAGGGAGGGAGGGAGGGAGGGAGGGAGGGAGGGTTTAGCCACATCGTGTTTTGTTCTTGGATTGATGACGCACCGCACGCAACGCTCGTGACCTGCACCCGCAGGCGAAAAATAACGAACCACAATGATAGCATGGTTGTGAGTGACAATCGACGACATCACGCTACAAGGAGCATGACGCAAAAGGGATTAAAAATCCGCATGAAAAACCTGGTGAAAAATAAGAGGGAGAGGGGGGGATCAATACCCTCACAACTCGGCATCATACCTGGCAACTTCTACATGGGAACTTGGAAAGAGAGCCGAGTTGTAATATGTCGACAGCACTCACTTAGCCCCTGGAAGCTCGAATGGCGCTGGCTTTGTGGGTGTCTTCTTCTCCACCTTTGGCAGCGTCTGTTGGCCGTATTCCTGCATACAGATTGTATAGGGGGTCCGCGCCGAAAATCCATTGGATGAGGGAAATAGCTATCATTCCGAGACGACAGCACGCGGTTAATCAGCCAAGAAGCAGATTATAACGTCGCCGAAACATCCTGATCCATAATACCTGGACAGGTAGGAGATCTAGAAGCTTAAAGTGATTTTGAAAGGCATGCGGACATTCGCGAAAAATACGCAAGGCACTTACTGGAGCTTTGTGCAAAGCGGCCGGAACGGGCCTCGCAACAATGGTAGGCGTTTTCGACTCTGCCTTCGCGGAGGTGACGAACTATGGGGGCTGCACCCGCAGGCGAAAAACAACGTAGACCACAGTCGGCCACTGGCTACCACACCATCACGGTCACTGGACGTGCGGTGGCGGGCGTGGTGGGCGCATCCGGCGGTGCGCGCCTGCAAAACACCGCATCAATTACCTGGGCGGGCAGGGTGCGCACCTTCCAAAGTCCCTGGTGTGTGTCAGTGCAGCGTCGACATGGCATGCGTGGAGGATATTTGCGTACGTACGACGAATCATGTGAAACGACTGGTCCAACCTGAAAAATTTTAAATTTTTGCCGTGTCCAGTAACGGTCCTAGGTTGCACCCGCGGGCCGTTCCGACAGCTGTACAGAAAAGATCACAAAGATACGCCGCGCAACGACGCCTGTGCCCGGCAAATCATTTGTGAGCCCGGAACTGAACAGTCACTGCAAATGTCGAGTATTTATTGCTCCACCCCACAAAAAAGCGTTCCGGACCTGTTCGAAGCGAAGAGCACTGACAGGGATCGGACCCGAGCCAGATTTGTGTGCGGACCATGATGGCTGGCCTCCCTCACTCCGCAACCTCACTCTGGACGCAGGTTCGAATCCTGTCAGTGCTATTCGCTTCGAACAGTTCCGGAACGCTTTTTTTGGGGGGGTGGAGCAATAGATTTTCGACGTTTGTAGTGACTGTTCAGTTCCCGACTCACATTTGCCGGGCACTGGCGTCATTCCGCGGCGTATCTTTCTGATCTATTCTGTACAGCTGCCGGAACGGCCCGCGGGTGCAACCTAGGACCGTTACTGGACACGGCAAAAATTCAAAATTTTTCAGGTTGGACCAGTCGTTTCACATGATTCGTCGTACGTACGCAAATATCCTCCACGCATGCCATGTCGACGCTGCACTGACACACACCAGGGACTTTGGAAGGTGCCGTAAGAATTGTCTTGCGAAATGAAAGCTTAGCCGTATGCACTGTTCTGAAAAAATCTGATTTGTAAAAATGGAGAAAAAAAAAAAAAAGGGAAAAAAACTAAAAAAAAAGAACCCTGAAAACTGACATGCCGCAAAAAGGATCCGACACGGCGACTGCCGGTCTCATCCAGGTATTGGGTAGGGTGTAGATCCCCACCGGGGGTGTAGATCCCCCTGCTATTCGCTCGAACAGTTCTGGATGTACCATCCTACATGCTATTGTACAATATATAGTGGTAACGGAGAAAAAAAATGAAGAGACGACAAAAATGCCTTTGCACCAATAGGAGTCGACACTGCGTGTTCAGACTCCAAGTACTCGGGCACCCACACCTGCCGGGGGAGTACATTGTAATGCTATTCACTAGAACAGTTCCGGATGTAGCGTTAGTGATGATGTTGTACAATATATTCCAATCACGTTTGTCAGAGTGTGCGTTTTTCCGACATGTAGGGCAGGTTGTACAACATTCTGTGCGCCAACCATGTGTACTACATGTATCGATTAGTATCACTACATGTATATTCCATCATGATCGCAGGATTAGTAACTACTGGGCTACATGTTAGTGTACCCTTACTAGGCTACTATGTAGAACCTTCAGAACCTGATTCTACCTTCCAAAATTCTAATTATGCGCCATGGATCAGTTCTGAAATGTAGAACGAGCCTACGTGGAGGGCATGACATCAGTCCAGCTGGCACCGCCGCGCACCATGACCGAGGGAACACGCCGTCACGTGCATGTAATGCAATGTTTGGAGACGACGGGCATGCATGCATGGTTAAGGGGACTCGGCGCGGCGAATATTTTCCGCGCCAAAAAAATTCCGCGGTACCCTCCGTACCGTGAAAAGTGGGTGCACGGTGCGCGCACCCCTTGCGGAAGTGGCCATGGCGACTGCTTTTAGACGAAACGTGACAAATCTGGCTCGCGGAAAGCAGAAAAAATGCTCGATTCTTGGAGAAAATTAGTTACTGATTCTAATTTATGGTGGGATAGTTGCGATCTATAATGTCGCGGGCTCTTTTTCTTTACCATCGGCAGGGGGGGTCCGGCCTGAATTTCTGTCGGGATGAATAAAGTATAATTGATGCCTGCAGGTGTGATTGTCGATTGTTGCCAGTTTTGATGGTCTAAGGAAAGCTAGTTTAATGATGTTTCTAAAGCCGTAAAAATTCCCGCTGCTATCTTTACCTTTCCCGTCATTTTGCGGTAAGATAACATTAGGCCTGCGCGATGCGCGCCCGACCTCTCCATGAAAGGGTGGCCTTTCTTGTGCGCCTGGGCACGAATAAATGCCCGTTATGGTACGTTCTTGTATTAAACGTCCTAAGATAGCGCTTTCCTGCTTTCTTAGCTCGTTGAGCGTAAGCTTTTTGCCTTCTTTCCGGCCAGATGCAGCCATGAAGTTGCGGGTCCTGGCGCTGCATCGCTGGATTCCTGGATGTTTTTAAGCAAGTTCGTCTGTGACGTGGCTGGCTTGCTGCAGCGCGTGGCCCACAACCTGTCGGGAAGGTGTAATGCTTTTATTTCCATGCTTCTCTGAAATTTCTTTGCTTTATAGACAGTTGTGTTCGAGGAAATTCACGCGGTCTTCCTAAGCAGCGGCATCATTTTCCCCAGACACTGACGAGCTGGCACCTGTCTCCTAAAGAGAGCGGCTCGTGCTTGTTAGAAAGGAGGCAGTGTGCATTTTGCGGGACACAATGCTTTGGTGGCACATGCGTCAGGTAGGCTGTTCCAATGGTCTCTTCACCTTTCCCACTGAGTAAATGTTAGCATTTGTCATGCTAACCAGAGCAGCTAGCCACAGGTTGGCTGGATAAAAAGTCAGCTTATTTTCTCTTTATATACTGCGTGTGTGGTCCTCCACGTGTCCGGCTTGTTGGGCATTTTGGAAGAGGGTTTATAATGTGTTGTTGGGTGGAACAACTTGGTTGTTGGCACAAAATCACACATTATTAGCCTGAGATAGGCATGACATATGCTGCTCAGGCGTGTCGTCCTACCAGCCTTGTTGTTAAGGGTAGACTCACAAGGCTGGCTGTGCCGATGGAGGGGTGGGGCGTGCTAGCCCCCCCCCACACCCACGCATGCATGCTAGCCCACCCCCACACCCACGCATGCATGCTAGCCCCGGCCCCGGCCCCCCCACACCCACGCATGCATGCTAGCCCACCCCCACACCCACGCATGCATGCTAGCCCACACTCACACCCACGCATGCATGCTAGCCCACCCCCACACCCACGCATGCATGCTAGCCCCCCCACACACCCACGCATGCATGCCAGCCCCCCCCACACCCACGCATGCATGACAGCCCCCCCCACACCCACGCATGCATGCTAGCCCCCCACACACACCCACGCATGCATGCCAGCCCCCATACACACCCACGCATGCATGCCAGCCCCCCCCCCACTTACGCATGCATGCTAGCCCCCCACACACACCCACGCATGCATGCCAGCCCACCCCCACACCCACGCGTGCATGCCAGCCCACCCCTAGCTTGAGCGTGCTTGTAAAGTTTTTGCATGGTTTATTAAGGGGACGGGACACATCGGAATTTTTTGGCGCCAAAAAATTCGCGCCGGTACCCCCGGACCGTGAAATTGTGGTGCACAATGCGCCCACCTCGTGCGGAGGTGGCCATGGCGACGTGCGTTTCGTAAAAATTTGCCTAATCGGCCAGGCGACAAGCGAAAAATGTACGCCGGTGGTTTTAAACGATGTACTAGTATGATGTTTCATAGCCAGATATGCACAATTTGAAAAGTCGGTGCCTTTCTTAATCCAGATTTGCACGGGGGTCTAATCCGAAAATCTGGCCGCATATATTAATTTAGAATGCGTGCCTGCGACGGTAGAATTTAAGATTTGTGGGTTATATTGATGCAGGAAGAAGCGTTTAGTAATGGAAACCGTGAAAACATCCTAAGCGGCTTCGATCTGCGGCCATTTCCCGTCCTTTCTGAAATGATATCGTTCAGGCCTGCGCGATCCGCGGTCAAGCCATCCATGGCTGGCTGGCTGTCTCGCGCGCCTGGGTAGGAAATAAAGCCGGCCGTGGTACGTTCATTTGCCGCATGTCACCGCCCAGTCTGTTTGCGCTCTAAATGTTCCTGGCATGAAGCTTTGGCGCCGATTCCGGGCGTTCTTGCTATTTTGTTCGCCACTTGTTGCAGTTGCGCTATCTGATTTTCCGCAGGTTTCAATGTTTTGCCTTATGCTGCGTATGCCATGCTTCTTAAAGCTAGCAAGAGTTGATTGGGCAGTTTTGCGGCTCTGCTACACTTTGTTTTATGGAGTTTTTCATATGGTTGTATATTGCGTAGTCAAGGACCCTAGCTGCCTGGGAGCGGCATCAACGTTCCAAGGAGCTGGCGAGCTCATAAACTCTTGTCTTGGCTCTTCAGCCTGCTGGAAAACAAGGTGTGAAGATGTAGGGAAGGTGAGCATGTGTGATATAGTTATCTCCTTCCTATATGTTTTGCTTCCATTAAACATGGCTGGGGCTTCCTTGATGATAAGGATCAGGTGCTTATTATGACAATATTAAAGGATGGCCCTTTTATCCTTTAGCATCATGACTGGGTATTAGCTATGAGGTGATTCCCGCAAGTGGTCATGCCTGCTTGCGTAATGATTTAAGAGTCGGTGGATGTCTTCTTCAAGCTTCTAGCATTTGCTTTACGTGCTTCTGTCCAATTTGCAGGGGGCAAGCTTAGGAATGTGCTTATGGTGTCCCTCATGCCACGGTTTACCAAGCATGCAGGGTGGCAGCTATAACATGATGTACTAAGGGCAAACTAGCTCAGAATGACCTGGGATTTTGTGGCAAGCTTTTTAACATCATAAATGAATTAATTTGACTTGGTTTGGCCCAGTTGGTGGTGGGCTAGGGTGTAATAGGTCTGTTGTTTGTGCTCATAAGCGGGATTTTCTGTCATTTTTTTTTTGCATGTTTACACCCATCAACATGAGTAAACGTGCTCAGAATGAGCTCAAACTTTGTGAGAGTGAAATTCCCACCCTAAGCCTAGTATAAATGTCATCACTGAAATTTTTGCATGTGTCTGCTATTTGATTTATTTTTTTAGGACCAAAAAAATACGTGTTTTGGGCTAAACCCCATCAAATAGTCTAAACGTGCTTATTTTGTGGTCCTGAGTAGCCAGATTTATTTGCAAGGGTGGGGATTTTAGGAAAATATGTAGTTTGGTCACTTTTGGTTTGCCCAGTCTCCTAAGAAAAATCGGCCAAAAATAGCGTCTTTTTCTATTTTTAGCTCATAACTGGGTCATGCTGGGGGGTAGTACCACCCCCAAGTGGCTGGAAATTTTTTTTTTCACATATTTATGGTTCCCAAGCATAACTGGATTTTTATCCCATGCACAGGTCTGTTTTCCAGAAAAGTGCACTTTCAATGTGTCCCGTCCCCTTAAAATGAGTGGAATATGTATTTATTGCATTAAATGTTAATTTTATCATGAATGAAAATGGTCAACATTGCCGAAGTGCCCCTAAATTGCTCAATATTGTGTGCTCAAGAATTCAATGAGGATTGTCATCATGGAAACCCGCACAAATTCACGATTCCGGGCATGCATGTGAAAGTATCAAGAACAATTTTCAATTAAGAATGGTATCTCATTGTTCCATGAATCAATATGACTCCATGTACGTAGGCCAGCCATGATGACACCATGGGAGCCTGAATCCTCATCATTTTTTTTTCTTTGACATCCATGTACGTAGGCCAGCCATGATGACACCATGGGAGCCTGAATCCTCCTCATTAATTACATACATGCCATCCATGTACGTACACGGGCCATTATGACACCATGGGAGCCTGAATCCTCATCATTTACTATTCCTTGACATCCATGTACGTAGGCCAGCCATGGAGACACCATGGGAGCCTGAATCCTCCTCATTAATTACATAAATGCCAACCATGTACATAGACAAGCCATGATGACACCATGGGAGCCTGAATCCTCATCATTTACTATTCCTTGACATCCATGTACGTAGACGGGCCATGATGACACCATGGGAGCCTGAATCCTCATCATTAATTACATAAATGCCATTCATGTACGTAGACGGGCCATGATGACACCATGGGAGCCTGAATCCTCATCATTAATTACATACATGCCATCCATGTACGTACACGGGCCATGATGACACCATGGGAGCCTGAATCCTCATCATTTACTATTCCTTGACATCCATGTACGTAGGCCAGCCATGGAGACACCATGGGAGCCTGAATCCTCCTCATTAATTACATAAATGCCAACCATGTACGTAGACAAGCCATGATGACACCATGGGAGCCTGAATCCTCATCATTTACTATTCCTTGACATCCATGTACGTAGACGGGCCATGATGACACCATGGGAGCCTGAATCCTCATCATTAATTACATAAATGCCATTCATGTACGTAGACGGGCCATGATGACACCATGGGAGCCTGAATCCTCATCATTAATTACATACATGCCATCCATGTACGTAGGCCATGCAGCCATGATGACACCATGGGAGCCTAAATCCTCCTCATTAATTACATAAATGCCAACCATGTACGTAGACGGGCCATGATGACACCATGGGAGCCTGAATCCTCATCATTTTTTTTATGAGACATCCATGTACGTAGGCCAGCCATGATGACACCATGGGAGCCTGAATCCTCGTCATTATTTTTTCTTTGACATCCATGTACGTAGACGGGCCATGATGACACCATGGGAGCCTGAATCCTCCTCATTAATTACATACATGCCATCCATAGTGTACGTAGGCCAGCCATGATGACACCATGGGAGCCTAAATCCTCCTCATTAATTACATAAATGCCAACCATGTACATAGTGTCAGGAATATGCCCCAATATGCCTGACAAGTCTAGCATTTACTAATCTAGATAAAGTTCGGGTAGTCCGTAGTTAAGTCAGAACAACCTACAACGCCAGTATGACTGCGTAGAGCTCATGTTTGGCTACAACTTTGCCACTAGAATCACCTTGATCTGAGCTCTAGGTAGAAAGTTATGAGTCTTTTCATATATATGTGCCTGGTCACTATACGGCACTGTAGTACAATCCATGTCGTGTCATGTGGCGCATGGCCCATATAGGACAGGCGCCAATAATTCAATTCGTGGCACCTGGACCGTCAGCTAGGCGTACCTAATTCTGTCTGCCATGGTACATGACCATGATTTGCCAGCAGGCAGCATCTAGCACTGGTTAAGTGTTGCCTAGCTGTCATGTTAAGTTAATTATGTTGCGGTCCTGCCGACCAGCCATATAGGTGGTGGCTGGGCTACACGCCAGACATCTTTTCTGACCACCACTATTCTAAAATGGCACCTTTCAGCCATGGTGGTTGACAAAATATTTCCATCATGACAAAGTCGTAAATGAGGTCATCATTATTAATGTAATATCAACAACCTCCCATGGTCACAGCATGACATTTTTGACATGGCATCGGAATGAGGGGGGTTGTGATCTTTCCAAATCGGGCAAATTTTTGCCTGGGCAGCATTTCGGCAAGAACTTTCGGAATTCTAATCCGTTGGTGCCACTCAACATGTCCACGGAATCAGCATCAAATTGCGCATCTATTGAACCAAGTCCGGCGTCATTCCGTGGAGTATTGCGTCGGCTACGAATTTTCTTGCGGCAGGCCCTGTTTGCTCCGAATTTCGACCTTAAACGACCTCTTGCATGAGCTTCACTAAACATTCAGATTTCTACATTGTCGGCACTTGGGCGCAGCGGTTCACGCTTTATTTTATTACCCTGGGTGACTACCGGTTGCCAGCCGTGACCAGCCTTGCAAAGCCCAAGACCCCTTTGTTCTTCTGAGAATACAACGAGCTTGATGGCGCCTACATAAAGCGACCACAAATGTTTTAAACGGTGGGCCACCTTCCAGGCGACATGGGGTTTCTTTTTCCTAGTTCCAGCCAAGCATTATTCAGATTTTTTGCCAGTCGCCATGGTTTGGAAGCACCATCGTACATGAGCAGCTATGCACGGACCACTACAACGGCATCAACTACAATGCTCCATCCCACGTCGGTGCGGGGAAATCTTGCAGCATCCACCTGGTTCTCCTCTCGCACCCTTGGCTTTTCTTCAATGGGAAACAGCTCGTTTAAATGCCGCTCGCCAGCCGCAGCAGCCGTCATTAGTTAAGTGGCCAGTGACAGCCAACTGCCGCACGCAGCCGTAGTGCAGTACCCAGCACGCGCCATACAGCATGATAGGATATAGTAGCAGCAGTCAGCCACACACCACAGCCTGACTCGCTTGTGGTAGTTGTTGCAACCAGCTGCAGATACCTACCAGCACCCCATCAGCATGGCAGCACACAGTCGCAGCAGCCAGCAACACACAGCAGCCTGATCAGCTCTTAGTAGTAGTTGCAGCCAGCTGCACGTACCTGCCAGCCAAATCGCCACTTCAGACCAGCATCAATGCCACCAGCCAGCAGTACGCAGCCGTCTAGTCAGCGGTTAGTAGTCACTGCAGCTAGGTGCCTGTAGCTGCTCACACCCACTGCGGTCGTCGCCAGCTCCTGATAAATGATTCCAGAGCGACTCCTGCCATTACCAGCTTTTACGTCCACGATTTCTGCTGATTATTACTCCAAGGGGGGCACCCTTCCAGGGGCATCTACACACGGGGCCGAGCTGGATCCAGTCCTTGTTTTTTTTCCCAGTATTTCTAAGTGACCTGGGGCACCCTGTTCTTCACCTGGCGCACTCCCAGGGCCACTTGGGGGCCATGTGACCCTTAGCTCCAACTGCTACTCTTGCCTATTTCTCCTTTCAGCATGACCGGGTTAGCCGTGTAAGGGGGGGAGAGCTTGGGTTTCTTTATACCCGACTACCCTCACTATCCATGTGTTACTTGCCAGGGGGGGTGAGCTTGTATACGGCATTTGGTGCAAGGGGCATGTCAGGAATATGCCCCAATATGCCTGACAAGTCTAGCATTTACTAATCTAGATAAAGTTCGGGTAGTCCGTAGTTAAGTCAGAACAACCTACAACGCCAGTATGACTGCGTAGAGCTCATGTTTGGCTACAACTTTGCCACTAGAATCACCTTGATCTGAGCTCTAGGTAGAAAGTTATGAGTCTTTTCATATATATGTGCCTGGTCACTATACGGCACTGTAGTACAATCCATGTCGTGTCATGTGGCGCATGGCCCATATAGGACAGGCGCCATGGAGAGTCACACCATGGGAGCCTGAATCCTCCTCATTAATTACATAAATGCCAACCATGTACGTAGACAAGCCATGATGACACCATGGGAGCCTGAATCCTCATCATTTACTTTTCCTTGACATCCATGTACGTACACGGGCCATGATGACACCATGGGAGCCTGAATCCTCATCATTAATTACATAAATGCCAACCATGTACGTAGACGGGCCATGATGACACCATGGGAGCCTGAATCCTCATCATTAAAAAAATACATGCCATCCATGTACGTAGGCCAGCCATGATGACACCATGGGAGCCTAAATCCTCCTCATGAATTACATAAATGCCAACCATGTACGTAGGCCAGCCATGGAGACACCATGGGAGCCTGAATCCTCATCATTTTTTTTTCTTTGACATCCATGTACGTAGGCCAGCCATGATGACACCATGGGAGCCTGAATCCTCCTCATTAATTACATACATGCCATCCATGTACGTACACGGGCCATGATGACACCATGGGAGCCTGAATCCTCATCATTTACTATTCCTTGACATCCAGGTACGTAGACGGGCCATGATGACACCATGGGAGCCTGAATCCTCATCATTAATTACATAAATGCCAACCATGTACGTAGACAAGCCATGATGACACCATGGGAGCCTGAATCCTCATCATTAATTACATAAATGCCAACCATGTACGTAGACGGGCGATGATGACACCATGGGAGCCTGAATCCTCATCATTATTTACATAAATGCCATCCATGTACGTAGACGGGCCATGATGACACCATGGGAGCCTGAATCCTCATCATTATATACATAAATGCCATCCATGTACGTACACGGGCAATGATGACACCATGGGAGCCTGAATCCTCATCATTAATTACATAAATGCCATTCATGTTCGTAGACGGGCCATGATGACACCATGGGAGCCTGAATCCTCATCATTAACTACATACATGCCATCCATGTACGTACACGGGCCATGATGACACCATGGGAGCCTGAATCCTCATCATTTACTATTCCTTGACATCCATGTACGTAGGCCAGCCATGGAGACACCATGGGAGCCTGAATCCTCCTCATTAATTACATAAATGCCAACCATGTACGTAGACAAGCCATGATGACACCATGGGAGCCTGAATCCTCATCATTTACTATTCCTTGACATCCATGTACGTAGACGGGCCATGATGACACCATGGGAGCCTGAATCCTCATCATTAATTACATACATGCCATTCATGTACGTAGACGGGCCATGATGACACCATGGGAGCCTGAATCCTCATCATTAATTACATACATGCCATCCATGTACGTAGGCCATGCAGCCATGATGACACCATGGGAGCCTAAATCCTCCTCATTAATTACATAAATGCCAACCATGTACGTAGACGGGCCATGATGACACCATGGGAGCCTGAATCCTCATCATTTTTTTTATGAGACATCCATGTACGTAGGCCAGCCATGATGACACCATGGAAGCCTGAATCCTCGTCATTTTTTTTTCTTTGACATCCATGTACGTAGACGGGCCATGATGACACCATGGGAGCCTTGAATCCTCATCATTAATTACATACATGCCATCCATGTACGTAGGCCAGCCATGATGACACCATGGGAGCCTAAATCCTCCTCATTAATTACATAAATGCCAACCATGTACATAGGCCAGCCATGGAGAGTCACACCATGGGAGCCTGAATCCTCCTCATTAATTACATACATGCCAACCATGTACGTAGACAAGCCATGATGACACCATGGGAGCCTGAATCCTCATCATTTACTTTTCCTTGACATCCATATAGGTAGACGGGCCATGATGACACCATGGGAGCCTGAATCCTCATCATTAATAACATAAATGCCATCCATGTACGTAGGCCAGCCATGATGACACCATGGGAGCCTAAATCCTCCTCATTAATTACATAAATGCCAACCATGTACGTAGACAAGCCATGATGACACCATGGGAGCCTGAATCCTAATCCTTAATTACATACATGCCATCCATGTACGTACACGGGCCATGATGACACCATGGGAGCCTAAATCCTCCTCATATTTTTTTTCTTTGACATCCATGTACGTAGACGGGCCATGATGACACCATGGGAGCCTGAATCCTCATCATTAATTACATAAATGACATCCATGTACGTAGACAAGCCATGATGACACCAATGGAGCCTGAACCCTCATCATTAATTACATAAATGCCATCCATGTACGTTCACAGGCGATGATGACACCATGGGAGCCTAAATCCTCCTCATGAATTACATAAATGCCAACCATGTACATAGGCCAGCCATGGAGAGTCACACCATGGGAGCCTGAATCCTCCTCATTAATTACATACATGCCAACCATGTACGTAGACAAGCCATGATGACACCATGGGAGCCTGAATCCTCATCATTTACTTTTCCTTGACATCCATGTACGTAGACGGGCCATGATGACACCATGGGAGCCTGAATCCTCATCATTAATTACATAAATGCCATCCATGTACGTAGGCCAGCCATGATGACACCATGGGAGCCTAAATCCTCATCATTAATTACATACATGCCAACCATGTACGTAGACAAGCCATGATGACACCATGGGAGCCTGAATCCTCCTCATTAATTACATAAATGCCAACCATGTACGTAGACAAGCCATGATGACACCATGGGAGCCTGAATCCTAATCATTAATTACATACATGCCATCCATGTACGTACACGGGCCATGATGACACCATGGGAGCCTGAATCCTCATCATTTTTTTTTTCTTTGACATCCATGTACGTAGACGGGCCATGATGACACCATGGGAGCCTGAATCCTCATCATTAATTACATAAATGCCAACCATGTACGTAGACAAGCCATGATGACACCATGGGAGCCTGAATCCTCATCATTGATTACATAAATGCCATCCATGTACGTAGACGGGCGATGATGACACCATGGGAGCCTGAATCCTCTTCATTAATTACATAAATGCCAACCATGTACGTAGACAAGCCATGATGACACCATGGGAGCCTGAATCCTCATCATTTACTTTTCCTTGACATCCATGTACGTACACGGGCCATGATGACACCATGGGAGCCTGAATCCTCATCATTAATTACATAAATGCCAACCATGTACGTAGACGGGCCATGATGACACCATGGGAGCCTGAATCCTCATCAATAAAAAAATACATGCCATCCATGTACGTAGGCCAGCCATGATGACACCATGGGAGCCTAAATCCTCCTCATGAATTACATAAATGCCAACCATGTACGTAGGCCAGCCATGGAGACACCATGGGAGCCTGAATCCTCATCATTTTTTTTTCTTTGACATCCATGTACGTAGGCCAGCCATGATGACACCATGGGAGCCTGAATCCTCCTCATTAATTACATACATGCCATCCATGTACGTACACGGGCCATGATGACACCATGGGAGCCTGAATCCTCATCATTTACTATTCCTTGACATCCAGGTACGTAGACGGGCCATGATGACACCATGGGAGCCTGAATCCTCATCATTAATTACATAAATGCCAACCATGTACGTAGACAAGCCATGATGACACCATGGGAGCCTGAATCCTCATCATTGATTACATAAATGCCATCCATGTACGTAGACGGGCGATGATGACACCATGGGAGCCTGAATCCTCATCATTAATTACATAAATGCCATCCATGTACGTAGACGGGCCATGATGACACCATGGGAGCCTGAATCCTCATCATTATATACAAAAATGCCATCCATGTACGTACACGGGCAATGATGACACCATGGGAGCCTGAATCCTCATCATTAATTACATAAATGCCATTCATGTTCGTAGACGGGCCATGATGACACCATGGGAGCCTGAATCCTCATCATTAACTACATACATGCCATCCATGTACGTACACGGGCCATGATGACACCATGGGAGCCTGAATCCTCATCATTTACTATTCCTTGACATCCATGTACGTAGGCCAGCCATGGAGACACCATGGGAGCCTGAATCCTCCTCATTAATTACATAAATGCCAACCATGTACGTAGACAAGCCATGATGACACCATGGGAGCCTGAATCCTCATCATTTACTATTCCTTGACATCCATGTACGTAGACGGGCCATGATGACACCATGGGAGCCTGAATCCTCATCATTAATTACATAAATGCCATTCATGTACGTAGACGGGCCATGATGACACCATGGGAGCCTGAATCCTCATCATTAATTACATACATGCCATCCATGTACGTAGGCCATGCAGCCATGATGACACCATGGGAGCCTAAATCCTCCTCATTAATTACATAAATGCCAACCATGTACGTAGACGGGCCATGATGACACCATGGGAGCCTGAATCCTCATCATTTTTTTTATGAGACATCCATGTACGTAGGCCAGCCATGATGACACCATGGGAGCCTGAATCCTCGTCATTTTTTTTTCTTTGACATCCATGTACGTAGACGGGCCATGATGACACCATGGGAGCCTTGAATCCTCATCATTAATTACATACATGCCATCCATGTACGTAGGCCAGCCATGATGACACCATGGGAGCCTAAATCCTCCTCATTAATTACATAAATGCCAACCATGTACATAGGCCAGCCATGGAGAGTCACACCATGGGAGCCTGAATCCTCCTCATTAATTACATACATGCCAACCATGTACGTAGACAAGCCATGATGACACCATGGGAGCCTGAATCCTCATCATTTACTTTTCCTTGACATCCATGTACGTAGACGGGCCATGATGACACCATGGGAGCCTGAATCCTCATCATTAATAACATAAATGCCATCCATGTACGTAGGCCAGCCATGATGACACCATGGGAGCCTAAATCCTCCTCATTAATTACATAAATGCCAACCATGTACGTAGACAAGCCATGATGACACCATGGGAGCCTGAATCCTAATCATTAATTACATACATGCCATCCATGTACGTACACGGGCCATGATGACACCATGGGAGCCTGAATCCTCCTCATTTTTTTTTCTTTGACATCCATGTACGTAGACGGGCCATGATGACACCATGGGAGCCTGAATCCTCATCATTAATTACATAAATGACATCCATGTACGTAGACAAGCCATGATGACACCAATGGAGCCTGAATCCTCATCATTAATTACATAAATGCCATCCATGTACGTACACAGGCGATGATGACACCATGGGAGCCTAAATCCTCCTCATGAATTACATAAATGCCAACCATGTACATAGGCCAGCCATGGAGAGTCACACCATGGGAGCCTGAATCCTCCTCATTTTTTTTTCTTTGACATCCATGTACGTAGACGGGCCATGATGACACCATGGGAGCCTGAATCCTCATCATTAATTACATAAATGACATCCATGTACGTAGACAAGCCATGATGACACCAATGGAGCCTGAATCCTCATCATTAATTACATAAATGCCATCCATGTACGTACACAGGCGATGATGACACCATGGGAGCCTAAATCCTCCTCATGAATTACATAAATGCCAACCATGTACATAGGCCAGCCATGGAGAGTCACACCATGGGAGCCTGAATCCTCCTCATTAATTACATACATGCCAACCATGTACGTAGACAAGCCATGATGACACCATGGGAGCCTGAATCCTCATCATTTACTTTTCCTTGACATCCATGTACGTAGACGGGCCATGATGACACCATGGGAGCCTGAATCCTCATCATTAATAACATAAATGCCATCCATGTACGTAGGCCAGCCATGATGACACCATGGGAGCCTGAATCCTCATCATTTACTATTCCTTGACATCCATGTACGTAGGCCAGCCATGGAGACACCATGGGAGCCTGAATCCTCCTCATTAATTACATAAATGCCAACCATGTACGTAGACAAGCCATGATGACACCATGGGAGCCTGAATCCTCATCATTTACTTTTCCTTGACATCCATGTACGTAGACGGGCCATGATGACACCATGGGAGCCTGAATCCTCATCATTAATTACATAAATGCCAACCATGTACGTAGGTCTACGGGCCATGATGACACCATGGGAGCCTGAATCCTCATCATTTATAACATAAATGCCAACAACACGTAGATGGGCCATGATGACACCATGGGAGCCTGAATCCTCACCATTTATAACATAAATGCCAACCACACGTACATGGGGGTTGTTTGTTTGGGTTAGGAGAGATTTGGGAGGCTGCAGGTCTGTCCTAAATGAAAATTTGAAAAATGTGTTTTTTGGATGCTGTGGACTTCCCAAAATAGTTTTATAGAAGGTTTTGGCAAATTTTTGCATTGGTCGAGGAGTTTCAAGTCAATAATTGTGTTATATAATGACAAGTTGCCTGATATATGCTGTAACCAAAAGGTGCAGCCGCGCCGGTGGCCGCAGGCGCGGGCGTAGGCGAGTTGGCAGGTGCAGCCACGCCGGCTGCCGCGCGCGCAGGCGCAGGCGAGTCGGCAGGTGCAGCCGCGCCGGGGGCTGCAGGCGACTTGCTAGGTGCAGCCGCGCCGGTGGTCGTGAGTGCAGGCGCAGGCGAGTTGGCAGGTGCTGCCGCGCGCGCAGGCGCAAGCGAGTTGGCAGGTGCAGCCGCGCCGGCTGCCGCGCGCGCAGGCGCAGGCGAGTCGGCAGGTGCAGCCGCGCCGGGGGCCGCAGGCGACTTGCTAGGTGCAGCCGCGCCGGTGGTCGTGAGTGCAGGCGCAGGCGAGTTGGCAGGTGCAGCCGCGCGCGCAGGCGCAAGCGAGTTGGCAGGTGCTGCCGCGCGCGCAGGCGCAAGCGAGTTGGCAGGTGCTGCCGCGCCGGTGGCCGCAGGCGCGGGCGTAGGCGACTTGCTAGGTGCAGCCACGCCGGCTGCCGCGCGCGCAGGCGCAGGCGAGTCGGAAGGTGCAGCCGCGCCGGTGGCCGCGGGCGCAGGCGCAGACGAGTCGGCAGGTGCTGCCGCGCGCGCAGGCGCAAGCGAGTTGGCAGGTGCTGCCGCGCGCGCAGGCGCAAGCGAGTTGGCAGGTGCTGCAGTTACGTTAAATAGTGCCGGAACCTTTTGCCGCCTGAGGCAAATCGGTCCGTAACACTATTTTGCCCGGAATAACCACTTCCGAGCACCCAAGTTAATTCGGCCGAATGAACTTGGGTGCTCGGAAGTGGTTATTCCGGGCAAAATAGTGTTACGGACCGATTTGCCTCAGGCGGCAAAAGGTTCCGGCACTATTTAACGTAACTAAAACCTGGCCTCGTGGAGGGGGGACGAAGAGCCCGAGACATCCGCCTAGGCCGCTGAGCACGCACCACTAAATGCGCCGGAGCTGCCTCAGTGAGGATTCGAACCCCTGACCTCCAAGTTGCACAGGTTTTAGTTACGTTAAATAGTGCCGGAACCTTTTGCCGCCTGAGGCAAATCGGGCCGGAACACTATTTTGCCCGGAATAACCACTTCCGAGCACCCAAGTTAATTCGGCCGAATTAACTTGGGTGCTCGGAAGTGGTTATTCCGGGCAAAATAGTGTTCCGGCCCGATTTGCCTCAGGCGGCAAAAGGTTCCGGCACTATTTAACGTAACTAAAACCTGTGCACCTTGGAGGTCAGGGGTTCGAATCCTCACTGAGGCAGCTCCGGCGCATTTAGTGGTGCGTGCTCAGCGGCCTAGGCGGATGTCTCGGGCTCTTCGTCCCCCCTCCACGAGGCCAGGTTTTAGTTACGTTAAATAGTGCCGGAACCTTTTGCCGCCTGAGGCAAATCGGTCCGTAACACTATTTTTGCCCGGAATAACCACTTCCGAGCACCCAAGTTAATTCGGCCGAATTAACTTGGGTGCTCGGAAGTGGTTATTCCGGGCAAAAATAGTGTTACGGACCGATTTGCCTCAGGCGGCAAAAGGTTCCGGCACTATTTAACGTAACTGCTGCCGCGCCGGTGGCCGCAGGCGCGGGCGTAGGCGAGTTGGCAGGTGCAGCCACGCCGGTGGCCGCGCGCACAGGCGCAGGTGAGTTGGCAGGTGCTGCCGCGCGCGCAGGCGCATGCAAGCGAGTTGGCAGGTGCAGCCGCGCCGGTGGCCTCAGGCGCGGGCGTACATAGGCGACTTGCTAGGTGCAGCCGCGCCGGTGGCCGCAGGCGCGGGCGTAGGCGAATTGGCAGGTGCAGCCACGCCGGTGGCCGCGCGCACAGGCGCAGGTGAGTTGGCAGGTGCTGCCGCGCGCGCAGGCGCATGCAAGCGAGTTGGCAGGTGCAGCCGCGCCGGGGGCCGCAGGCGACTTGCTAGGTGCAGCCGCGCCGGTGGTCGTGAGTGCAGGCGCAGGCGAGTTGGCAGGTGCAGCCACGCCAGCTGCCGCGCGCGCGGGCCTATGCGACTTGCTAGGTGCAGCCGCGCCGGTGGCCGCGCCCGCGGGCATACGCGAGTTGGCAGCAGTGCCGGCACCAGACTATGCGCCACGCGAGGCGCCGCGCATGTATGTGCCATACGAATCTGCGCCACGCGAGGCGAAGCCCATGTATGTGCCATGCGAATCTGCGCCGCGCATGTATGTGCCATGCGAATCTGCGCCACGCGAGGCGCTGCGCATGTATGTGCCGTCTACGTACATGGATGGCATGTATGTAATTAATGATGAGGATTCAGGCTCCCATGGGGTCATCATGGCCCGTCTACGTACATGGATGGCATTTATGTAATTAATGATGAGGATTCAGGCTCCCATGGTGTCTCCATGGCCCGTCTACGTACATGAATGGCAAGTATGTAATTAATGATGAGGATTCAGGCTCCCATGGTGTCATCATGGCTGGCCTACGTACATGAATGGCATTTATGTAATTAATGATGAGGATTCAGGCTCCCATGGGGTCATCATGGCCCGTCTACATACATGGATGGCATTTTTGTATATAATGATGAGGATTCAGGCTCCCATGGTGTCATCATGGCTTGTCTACGTACATGGATGGCATTTATGTAATTAATGATGAGGATTCAGGCTCCCATGGTGTCTCCATGGCCCGTCTACGTACATGAATGGCAAGTATGTAACTAATGAGGAGGATTCAGGCTCCCATGGTGTCATCATGGCCCGTGTACGTACATGGATGGCATGTATGTAGTTAATGATGAGGATTCAGGCTCCCATGGTGTCATCATGGCCCGTCTACGTACATGGATGGCATTTATGTAATTAATGATGAGGATTCAGGCTCCCATGGTGTCATCATCGCCCGTCTACGTACATGGATGGCATGTATTTTTTTAATGATGAGGATTCAGGCTCCCATGGTGTCATCATGGCCCGTCTACGTACATGGTTGGCATTTATGTAATTAATGAGGAGGATTCAGGCTCCCATGGTGTCATCATGGCCCGTCTACGTACATGGATGTCAAGGAATAGTAAATGATGAGGATTCAGGCTCCCATGGTGTCATCATGGCTTGTCTACGTACATGGTTGGCATTTATGTAACCTGAATCCTCTCATTAAAAAAATGAAGAGGATTCAGGCTCCATTGGTGTCATCATGGCTGCCAGGCCTACGTACATGGATGTCCAGGAATAGTAAATTATGAGGATTCAGGCTCCCATGGTGTCATCATGGCTTGTCTACGTACATGGTTGGCATTTATGTAATTAATGAGGAGGATTCAGGCTCCCATGGTGTCATCATGGCCCGTCTACGTACATGGATGGCATTTATGTAATTAATGATGAGGATTCAGCCTCCCATGGTGTCATCATGGCTTGTCTACCTACATGGTTGGCATTTATGTAACCTGAATCCTCTCACAAAAAAAATGAAGAGGATTCAGGCTCCATTGGTGTCATCATGGCTGGCCTACGTACATGGATGTCAAGGAATAGTCAATGATGAGGATTCAGGCTCCCATGGTGTCATCATGGCTTGTCTACGTACATGGTCGGCATTTATGTAATTAATGATGAGGATTCAGGCTCCCATGGTGTCTCCATGGCTGGCCTACGTACATGGATGGCATTTATGTAATTAATGTTATGGATATTATATCCACCTGGCCACAATGTATCCCAGCCTGGTTTATTTCTTGTTGGATTTATTCCATATGGACTGGGAATTTGATAGCTATGATGAGCTAGATGGAACAGGCTCAATGAGCTGATCAATATTCATGTGCCATAGTCCTATTCTTGGACATGGATGACTTGTAACCTGAGTCAGCCCAGTAGCATCACGTATTTGATTGACAAGTGGTGCTATGGCCTAGTGGACAAGTGTTTGGTCCATGAGCTGACAAGTGTTGGAAGCTCATGATGACACATGTCATGACTTACATGACGACAAGTGGGTAGACTCATTGCATGACACTTGTCACTCCAAGGAGAAGAGATGTGTCACTTTATTATTCATGTTATGTGGCACATTATTACCGTAGACACTTGGCATCTAGCTATTATGCCAGCTCATTGGATCATGTCTAGAATGTTCTAGGGATGTTCTAAGAATATGCCAGGAATATTCCTGGAATATACTGAGAATATGCTGGGAATATGCTAGGAATATGCTAGGATGTTTCTACAAGCTTCTGTGATGATGTCATTGCTGATGTCATCCTTCCTAGCCTAAAAGGTATAAAAGGAAACTGCCCCCTAAGGGCAGGTACCTCCATTCAACCTCCATTCAAGCTCTTCTCCAACTATTATATTCTAATAAAGCCATTTATTCTTCCACGTAAATTGTCTTCAACCTCTCTTTCTTTCAGCACCTGCAAGGTGTGTGGGTAGCAAGGCCAAGCACAAGGCATTGTGTAAAACCCATTAGTCTCCTCTCCCAATCCAAACATGGTATCGGAGGTTTGTTACTGAGGAACAAGAAGACCACTGTGAACCCAGAGACATCCAGTTCCATTGGCGACTGAAGACACCATGGCTACCAAGGAAGCGTGCTACAAGCAATTCCGGGCAACAAGCAAGTCCATCACAACGTTTGATGGGCGGTCTCTGAGGAAATGGGAAGAAATCAAGGCTGTGTTGAAGGCCTTAGCATCGGCCTATTGTGACCTGGTCAAGGTCCTAACTGGAGAGGAGGATTCGCTAAAGGAGGTCAAGACTGCGCTGCTGGAGGCGGAGGAGCTACTGCACGGAAGGCGTTCTGCTCAAGCAAAGAAGGAGGGCTCCCCTAACGGCCAGGTTTTCCACACTACTACGAAGAAAAGTGGAGGAAAGAGGCGGTGCAATTACTGCAAGAAGGCCGGGCACGTGGACACCCAGTGCTGGGAGAAGCATCCGGAGCTGAAGCAAGAACGCAAGAACAAGGCAACGCGACGGAACCAAGCGAGAAAGGAGCACTCACCAGGTGCCAGCGAGGCGCGTATCACCGAGGAGGCTGCGGAGCGGTCCGGCTTCGTCTTCGCCACCATCGCCGAGTCGCCATCGCCGTCGGATGCTGCTGCACTCACGCAGTATGAAAAGAAAGCACCGACCAGCTGGGTGCTGGATTCTGCAGCGAGCTGTCACATGACGCCATGCCCGTCGGATTTCGTGTGCCTGCACCCTCATGACAGGGAAATCGCCGGCTCAGGCGGCCAACTGAAGGCGACAGCCATCGGGACTGTCAAACTGAAGCTGCCGGGTCAGGACGCGGACGTGCACCTCCAAAACGCGCTGCTCGTTCCCAGGCTGAGCACCCGACTTCTATCAGTCGGCCAGCTCGTCAAGGATGGCCACAACGTCGACCTCGCCAAGCGGGTTGCTGTGCTGGACAGCAGGCACTGCAGCATCGGGACGAGGAACAACACCTACTTTTTGCCCGCGCACGGTGCGGACGCAGCGATGGACGCCATCCCAGAGCTGAAATCGTCGGCGACGAGCTTCAAGAACGACGCTGCCTGTCAAGGGCAGAAAATGGCGAGCAGCGAGCGCAGCATCTCACGTGCCTCGGGACACGCGGCGGAGTGGCTGGCCGTGGGCCTAACGGTCATACTGGCCATGCTTGCCCGTGTATGCGGGATCGGGGGCGGCCTACTGGGCATTACTCGCACACTGCGTGGCTTTATATACTCTGCGCCGGCCCAGTGGAAGTTCACGCCAATTCGAGAAGTTTCCAGCGCAATGGAGAAGTCCGTGTCAGACGCTGAAGTACTTCCAGAAGCTGCGGTCCAGACCGGCCCAGTGCAGGCGGAGCGCGTTGTCGCCGCCAGCATACCAGATGATACTGGTGCTAGTAACCAAAGTCCGGGGACCAGACCAAAGGCGCGGCGCTCGAACGCTGCCAGCCTAACTGAGGGGGAACAAATTCGTGACGCGAGGGCGAAATCGACCAAGCTGCCAAATTTTTCCAAGTCCTGGACTGCCAAGTCCGGTGCTGGCGCGAGACCTCGAGCGAGCCGACCACGTGGTGGACAGCGACCTGTCAGCCAAACTACTGTCAAACACCAACGGTCAGGTCGACTGCAAAATGCTGCCAAGGCATCACGTCGGTCAGTTGACGGTGTTCGGCCAGGCCATGGCATTTGCAATTGCGCTAGCTGCAACGACCCTTGGAAATTGTCGCCCAGGATGCACAGACCCCACTCCTCAAGGTTGCCCTAATATTTGTCTGTGGGAAATTAACTTGTATGTCGACTTTTGTGTCGTGTTTGCTGGAAATTGTGAGGCGCCGTAAGCCTGCGTTTTCTGGTTCTTTCTTTGTGTTCTTCCAGCAATTATGTGTTTATTTTGCCATGCGTTCAGTGGCGATGGCCCACGCATTTTGGTATTGTTCCCACGAGACGTTTTCTACGTACCTGGAGTGTATATCCAGAGTTTTTGCACGCTATTTGTGGCACTAGTCTGCGGCGTAGTGAAGCGCCGTTGTATCGTCGTCTACGACTTGTTTTCGTAAGTTAAAGTGCCTGTGACGCGTGTGTTATTTTGTTTTGTGCTGAGAGCATTGCTTGTATGCAAATGCTTACGTCCTTTGTGTCAAATTTGGCTGTGCATTTCGGCATAGCCTGTAATGTCGGACGTTATGTTTACTCTCGGGCATTGATTTGTGAATCGTGACGAAGTAATCGTTACCTGTGTTCGCCTTTGTGGCGGTAATGTTTTGAACGTCCTGTTTTCTTTGCTATGAAGCGCGTTTATCTGTTATGGCCACTGTGTATTGTGTTGAAGGTTGTATTGCACCTTGTTTGTGTGGCATTTGTTGCCAATATGTTTGTTTGCTCACCCCGTTTATTTGGCGTAAAACGTGATGTTGGTGTCATTTATTTCGTGAGATGGCATATTTATGTTGCTCCGTGTGTGTACAGCACGTGTTGTTGCCGTTACCCTACCTCTATACCGTTCGGGTTAGCTCATAGGGACTTTCTTTGTTGGCATGTGTTGCCGTATTATATGTGTGGGACTGTGTGCCCCTATTGTGTCCATGGGCATCCGCTTTGAGTGAGGGGGGAATGTAGCATCTAGAGCACTTTTTCCAACTAAGGGTTGGGTATCAGCCATCCAGGATGGGCAGCTAGTGCGTTGCTGCTATGGTAGGACACTCATTCGCGTTGCCGGGGGGGGACGGATCAGTGGCGGTAGTGCGGCTCACGACCGCATGTTGGAGCTTCAAGCGTTTCACGAGGACGGCATCTTCATTTTCAGTTGCACCATGGTAGCAACTGGACGGCATGCTACGAGCATGTGGTTAAGGGGGGTGTTGAGATTCCACCTACCCAGTCATCTTTTGCATTGTGCCCATGTGGCTAAGGGGGGTGTTATGGATATTATATCCACCTGGCCACAATGTATCCCAGCCTGGTTTATTTCTTGTTGGATTTATTCCATATGGACTGGGAATTTGATAGCTATGATGAGCTAGATGGAACAGGCTCAATGAGCTGATCAATATTCATGTGCCATAGTCCTATTCTTGGACATGGATGACTTGTAACCTGAGTCAGCCCAGTAGCATCACGTATTTGATTGACAAGTGGTGCTATGGCCTAGTGGACAAGTGTTTGGTCCATGAGCTGACAAGTGTTGGAAGCTCATGATGACACATGTCATGACTTACATGACGACAAGTGGGTAGACTCATTGCATGACACTTGTCACTCCAAGGAGAAGAGATGTGTCACTTTATTATTCATGTTATGTGGCACATTATTACCGTAGACACTTGGCATCTAGCTATTATGCCAGCTCATTGGATCATGTCTAGAATGTTCTAGGGATGTTCTAAGAATATGCCAGGAATATTCCTGGAATATACTGAGAATATGCTGGGAATATGCTAGGAATATGCTAGGATGTTTCTACAAGCTTCTGTGATGATGTCATTGCTGATGTCATCCTTCCTAGCCTAAAAGGTATAAAAGGAAACTGCCCCCTAAGGGCAGGTACCTCCATTCAACCTCCATTCAAGCTCTTCTCCAACTATTATATTCTAATAAAGCCATTTATTCTTCCACGTAAATTGTCTTCAACCTCTCTTTCTTTCAGCACCTGCAAGGTGTGTGGGTAGCAAGGCCAAGCACAAGGCATTGTGTAAAACCCATTAGTCTCCTCTCCCAATCCAAACAATTAATGAGGAGGATTTAGGCTCCCATGGTGTCATCATCGCCCGTCTACGTACATGGATGGAGTTAGAATGCGGTGGGATATATTGCTTGAGAACACTGAAGGCTTGGAGCAATGAATTGCTTGGTTCATTAGAAAATAGGTTTACCCTTTATCAACGTTCCTCTCACCGGCTGCGCCGCCAGTGACCGTTGGGTGCAGACCGTTGGCCCGAGGCCACACGATGACAGGTAGCAGTCTAGTCACTGCATCGTGCGATCACAAATCAATGCACGCTGCAGTACGGTCCCTATCTAGGATACTCTAGTACCGTCCAATGACAGGACACTACGTATACTGGGTACTGACATCTGTCACGTACCTCAGTACCCAAAGTACCTATCTAGGGAAACGTATGCGACTCGACTAGCATTCCTATCTGCATAGCCCACGTGGTATTTATATTCACATACCAACGTAGGTTTACAAGGCTTATTCATACGTTGTATTCACAATGCCTTTGAGACTTAGTCTACAGCAAAGCATGGAGACTAACTCCAGTATTGTTTTATTATTTATTTCTTAATGCAGGTCTGCACCCCCAACATTATTGTTATTGTTTTTAAGTTGATTAGGGGTACAAAAGAGACATGGCTGGTTGAGCCAGGTTGGTTACAGCTGGCTGTTCTGGCCAGGTGTTATATTGCACATTAAATAAGGTGTACACAGCTGGCTGGTTTGGCCAGTTACTGAAGCACACATTAAGTAAATGGATACAAAGCTTGTGTCCTCAAGCTGCAAATGGATACAAATCTGACCTAGCCAGCACTCACACCCCACAACGAATGTGTTGAATTTTATGGCGCCCAGCAGCTATCGCTGTGGTAAGGGGGTGTGGTGGTTGTGTACTGTGCTATGGCCAGTCATTTATTCAAACACTGACTCTGATATCATAGGGGTTCATGTTCTGAAAGAGGAGCTGGTACTGTTGGCCAGCAGCATCCCGCAGCTTCGTGAGAGCGTCTGCTGGGTTGTCCTCATCATCCACATGAGTCCAGCTGGAAAAATAGGTGGCCTCCTGTTTGAGGATCACCCAATCCAGTCAGTGTGGACAGCAGCAGAGACAGATTTCTTGGTTAGAAAACTGATCACAGATTGGCTGTCAGTATAGAGATGTGAGATGACATTGCATGTGCTGCCTGCCTGGGTTTGTAGCCAGGTGAGCATGTGCTGCAGGGAACGAGCATGCAATGCAGCAGACACCACAGCACGACATTCAGCTGAGTTGCTGCTGCCAGGTTTTCTGCGGTGTAGCCTGCTGTACCAGGAAGTGAGGGACATGTAATCTGACCTGTTGGTGAGAAAAAACAGCCCTGATTCCCGTGCCCCCATCTGATTGATTGTTCTGCTCTCCATGGAGCTGTCCATGACACATTGGATGTGGATGTCTTCCATCAGATTCAGGCCATGGAGGATGAGGGGGGGCAGTCATGACCAACTTCCTGATGTGACTGCATTTGATTTGACTAGAACATCATGGGTGACCCTGCTGATGACAGCTAAGGGAGCCCCACAGATGGCTGACCACCACCCCAGTTTGCCCTGAACAGTGGCACACATGTGTAAGGGGAGGCAGTGTGTCCTGCAGCAGATCTAGACAATCTTGGATATATTCTGCAGGAGGAGAGAGAGAGCAGACCCATGATCTGGCTGCCTGTGCAGCTGCAACATGATGCCACAGAACTGGATGGGGGTTGTGCTCAATTCCACCTGTTTGCCAATCTCATATGATTCCTGGACCTGCTGAATAAAGGTTTCCACCTCAGCTCTAGGCCCACAAATGAGTTGGTCATCTCCATGCCACACAAAGAACAGCAGTCCAGAGGGGGTGGGTACAACAAAAAAGCATGGGTCCAGGTCATCATACGTGGCCTTGAGCTTTTTGAATACTTCCTCTGCTGAGTCTCTGAAAATTTTTGGGGCACTGACAAGCCCTTCCACCCCAATGTTGATGATAAGGTGGGGCTCATCAATATAAGGTTTCCACACAGCTGGGGTGTCTACCACGTACACCTTCCCTTTCCACACAGATTCAGCCTTTTCTGGGTCCCCCCTGAGGAAGGCCCTTTTAATATCAGTGGCTTTGCAGACATAGTCTTGGCCTGCATTGAGGTTGTGGAGGAATAGGGAGAGCATGATCCTGAGTGAGGTTTGTTGCAGCCCAGGTGTGTATGTTTCCCCTTTTGGCAGTGTGGATGTCCCCTTTAATTCTGTGACACATGGTCTGGCATGGAAGATTGGGGAGCCCACTTTTTGTGGTTTTTGTTTGAGAACAAATTTTAATCTGAGCTTTTTGGCTCCCTCTGGCACGTCCCATGAAGGGGTGACAGGCGGTTTGTATTGAGGGTTTTTGGGGTTGGGCAGGACCCATTCCTGCCTGGCTTGGTGGACAATGGCCATCAGCCACTTGGTAAACCCTTTTTGTGTTTTGCATTCTTGTATGACGTGGGAGATTTGGTGGGGTGAGTGCATGGCTATGTCCCACTTACCCAGCCCAAAGGCTGAGGGATGGAGGAACTGGCTGTGCACTAACTTGTCCAGATCAGGGATCTCCCCTGGTGCATACTGAGTGTTGACTGCCTTGATGACAGCATCCATACCAGGGACAATACTGGAGAGAGGGATTTTAAAGTGGTCCAGAGGAACTGCACCCACCCCTGTGACACTGAGCTCATTAGCTGAGATAAGCACCCCAGGATAGGATACAAAAGGTTCCCCCAACAAGGTGTTACCAGAGTACCCCTCCACCACCTGGAAGGGTGTCTGAATACCAAGTATAGGGAGCATCACTTGTCCCACTACATCCAGTGAGCTTTGGCCTGAGAAATCCTGCACCCGTGCCCAAAATGAAGGTGCAATCTCAAGACCAGGGATGGCTTGTGCACTGATCACACTGACCTGTGCCTGAGTGTCTATTGCCAGGGTCCAGGGGTCCTGACTAGTGCACACAGCTGAGACTTTTGCCAACCCTGCGGCCACAGCAGCTTGTTGCTTATGTGACCTGTGTAATGCTTGCAAGGCGACTGCCAATTTGACCTCAGAGCGGGAGGTTGGCAGACAATTTGGTGCCTTGGGGCTGAGCTAATGCTTCCAACCCAGCTACCTCGTGCCTGGTTAAGCAATCCCCAGGTTGTGAAGTGGGCCTGGCTTCACTGAGGGTGGAAGGGTTCACAGAGGGTGCTGTGGTGCTGTCAACAGCAGTAATTGGTGGCTCAGAGCTACTGCTGGGCATGCTGGAGTTGCCAGATAGAAGTAGTGAGTCCATGCTTAAAGACTCTTCCCCAGGCACGTCTGCCATGGGAGAATAATACTTCTTAATTCTATGACAGCTCACCCTGTGACGCTTCCCATTGATATTGTGCTTGACCTCCACGGTCTTGCTGTTTTTGGTAAATCCACGGATGGTAACTGGACCTAGCCAAGTTCCAACCTTACCAAAGCTGTTTTCCTTGTAATAGAGAACTTGATCACCTTTTTGGAATACTGGCCTGGAATGGGTTTTATCTTTTTCTGCCAGTTTTGCTGAGGTTTGTGCACGTGCAGTGTTGTACAGTGCTATCACCTCTGGGGGATATACACCTGCCTGCAGGCCTGCTGGGATTACTTCACCCCACGTGGCATGCAAGACAGGTCTCATGTTTAGGGTTGTGCACATTTCATGACACCAGAGTGCCCTGTCACAATAGACCCCTGAAGTAGCATCCTTGGAAGGATTTTTGGCTAGTAGGGTTTTGACAGATCTGATGGTTCTTTCAATGACCCCCTGACCCTCATGATCTTCCAGCCCAGCAATCTCTATTGCTTCACACCCTTCCAGGTCAGTCAGACAAGAAAATTGTTGATCAAGCAAAATTCTGTCAACTGGGTAGAATCTGGGTAAAGCAATCATGAGTGCAACACGTAGCTGCCCTGCAGACATGCCAGGTAGGGGTTCCATTACTGTGAACCTGGACCATGAGTCTTTTAGGATCAGGTAGGGTTGGACATCTTTGTTGATGTGCATCACATCCCCCACTATCATGCCCCTATTGGTGGAAGGAGTTGCAGTATGCCATTTTTGAGGTTTGGGGCTATTGAACTGACATTCTTGACAGTGTTGTCTAGCCAGTTTTACTGCATTCCTGAGTTGTTTTCCCATGCTACTACCCCCCAGCCGTCTGGCCAGTTCCTCAGCCACTGTTTCATGACCCATGGCTAGGTGCAGCTGATGAGCAAGCTCCTTGATATCTATGGAGTTGTCAACAGTAGGGGTTAGTGCTTTTATGTAAGGTTCCAGAACAGGGTGTTGGGAGGACAGTAAGGTTGCTGCCTCAAAATCAATTATGCCCTGGTTGCCATCCCCAATGGTAATGAGATCATCATCCTCAGAGTACATAAGGTGAGTGAACTCACATTGATTTGGGTAGCGAGGCCTGTTGCAACGGCTGCCTGGAGGCCCCAGGGGATGACGTGCGTGCCAGCAGCCCGGGCAGAGATCCACCCCGTTGGCCAGGGAGTCGTTGTTGGGGCAGTTGTGCCGTGCGTGCCCTCGTTGGAAGCACCTCAGGCACCTTATGGACCCCCCAGGGTTGCCAGGCTGGTTGTTGTTGTGTTGTTGTTGTTGTTGTTTCCCTGCTGGGACCGGTTCTGGCCCTGCTGGGACCTGTTGTTGTTGTTGTTTTGGCCCTGTTGGGACCTGTTGTTATTGTTGCCCTGCTGGGACCTGTTGTTGTTGTTGTTGTTGTTGTTGTTGGGGTTGCCATGCAGGGGCACACGGTGCCACGTGTTGCCACGCCCCTGAGAGCCACTGCCCCCTTGGTGGGAGGACTTGTGGGTCTTGGGTGCCCCCCCTGGCTGGCCTGCCCCTTGCGTTTGTGGCCTTGGACACCCTGGACCTTGGGGTCCTGGGCCTGGTTGTTGCCAGTACCCAGGGGGTCCACTGCCTCCTCGATATAGAGCATGGCAGCTCTGAAGTTGTCCCAGAGGGACTTGAGGCCTGTAAGCAGGGTAGCCAGGACAGAAGGTTGCAAATTAGCTTTTGTTAGCCAGGTGTGGATGAGATACCTTGGTTGGAGCTTGAGAAGCTCAAGGTCTTTCTCAATCATTACCCTGTATGTTTTTGCATCCCCAGAGAGGTTATTCTTGTTCACCTTATATGCAGCAAGCCAGTTGAAACGTTCTACTGCTTCCATGTGGTTATTGGTAAGCACTAGCTGTTTCAGATCAGTGATAAAGGTAGGCCACTGTTCAATGGCTGCTTCAGGTGTCAGGGTACGTTCCTGATAGGTTTGAATCAATGCTCTGATTGCAGGAGATGATTGATGGAATGTGGAGGAGGCCCTGAGAGCCTTAAACTGATGTCTAAGGTTAAGACCTTCCATCCCATACTCCAAAGCAAAAACAAATTGCTTAGCTTGTTCAACAGTGTGACCCTCAGGCAAGCCAGCAATATTGATTTTGGATTCCTTTTTATGAGGGTTAAACACACCTGTGAGAGGGGGGTTGGCCCTCAAGAAGCTGTCGGTTGCTTGTTGCAGGCGGGTGGGGTCCAGGTTGATGGTCCCCCGCTCATACCGCGACATCAGGGCGCGCAGGCCCTCGACAGTTTGCAGCTGGTTAGCTGTTAACTGCTGATCTTGCAACGAGGCCAGCTGGGCCTGGAGAATGGCGAGCTGTTCCAGGACATCCCCGCTCCTTGGGGGGGCCTCAGCAGGCCTGTTGGGTGCCTGTGGCACCTCTGCACCTCCCCCCAGGGCCTCCTGGGGTCCTGGCCACCCCCCTGGTTTGGGAGGGGGCCCCAACCCACAGGGCGAACCTGGGGTGGTGGGGGAGGGGGAGGGGGGTCATGGTGGCCCTGGGGGAGCCCGGGGGTGTCCGGGTAACCCCACTGGGTCCAGCCCCATCGGTGGAGGGGCGGGCAGGGGTGTCTGCCTCTGCTCTCCTCCTGGCCTCCTCCCGCATGAGACGCTTCATCTCCTTGCGTACCTCATGCTCCCGGAGGGCTGCCTGAAAAGCAGCCTCATCCTCGGGTATGTCAGGGAGTGGTTCTCCCATGATCATAGCAGGCCGGACTGGACAGTCCGCCTCTTTGCCCTTCCTCGCGCCCAGGGCCAGCAGTCCCTCCTTGTACTGCAGGGGTTGGGGGGGAGAGGGTTTCTTGCTGGTGGTTTCCAGCGGGGGGGCTTCTTCAGCTACCACCCCATGTTTGGCCAAGATGGCCTCCGTGACCCTGGCTTGGGTGATGGAGGACATGGTTTTAAAGTGTGCTGACCGAGCAAGCTCGGCCAGGTCTTGACTGTCCGCATAGTGCATGGGATAGTCAGCATTTTTTAAGAGGTCACGTAACCGCTGGGTGGCCTCGCGGTACGCGTCCGCCATCGCCTGGTGGGTAGCCAGGCGACGGGCGGCTTCCTCTTCATATTCTTGCCGCTTAGCGGCGAGCCGAAAAGCCGCCTCTCGGCGGACCTCTCGGTCCCGCTGCCGCTCTCGGCGTTCTTCATTTGCCACCAGCGCGGCCTGCTCGACCGCCAGGAGCGCTGGGGTAAGATTGATCTCAGTCTCCCCATCGGGGAGACTGGCAGTGTCGGATACCTCATCGTCGGACATTGGTTGTCCGGCGATGGGTTCCACAGGTTTTCGCACCACCCGTGCGAGTTTAATACTCTCCATGTCCTTCTTCTTGCGAAGAAGGGACGCAGAGGGTCGCCCAAACGTTAGCTCAATGTGGTTATGTCCCTGGGCGAAAGGGACATTAAGGTTTGATGTGGCGGGACGAAAGGTAATCGTCCCGTCCGGTGCCACCGAGGCCGTCTGACGGGGCATACGCTCCCGAAGAGATGGCAACGTGGGGCCGGACTGTGGAGCCTCAGTGGGGTTTACCACCGAGGTCTCCGCAGCCATGGCCGCGCCAGCCGTGGTTGCGGCTGGGGCGGCCGCCGGAGTCGAGGGTAAGCCGGTCTCCCCGGGGGGAGCCGTCTCGGCCTCCGGCCTCGCAGGGGAGGGGGGTAGGTCGGTCGGCTTTGCAGCCGCCGTCCCCTCGTCCTGGCAACCATTGTGAGTCTTTTTGTTCTTTTTCTTTTTCTTGGAAATGGCCGCATCGCCAGCCGGCTTCTTGTTGTTGTCTCTGGGCATCCGCCGATCCTGCCCATCATCATCCTCGTTGTAGGAAAGCTTCTTAGCGACAGTCTTGTTCGTGATAGCCATGGTAGCAAATAAAATTCAAGTTAGAATGCGGTGGGATATATTGCTTGAGAACACTGAAGGCTTGGAGCAATGAATTGCTTGGTTCATTAGAAAATAGGTTTACCCTTTATCAACGTTCCTCTCACCGGCTGCGCCGCCAGTGACCGTTGGGTGCAGACCGTTGGCCCGAGGCCACACGATGACAGGTAGCAGTCTAGTCACTGCATCGTGCGATCACAAATCAATGCACGCTGCAGTACGGTCCCTATCTAGGATACTCTAGTACCGTCCAATGACAGGACACTACGTATACTGGGTACTGACATCTGTCACGTACCTCAGTACCCAAAGTACCTATCTAGGGAAACGTATGCGACTCGACTAGCATTCCTATCTGTATAGCCCACGTGGTATTTATATTCACATACCAACGTAGGTTTACAAGGCTTATTCATACGTTGTATTCACAATGCCTTTGAGACTTAGTCTACAGCAAAGCATGGAGACTAACTGATGGCATTTATGTAATTAATGATGAGGATTCAGGCTCCCATGGTGTCATCATGGCCCGTCTACGTACATGGATGTCAAGGAATAGTAAATGATGAGGATTCAGGCTCCCATGGTGTCTCCATGGCCCGTCTACGTACATGAATGGCAAGTATGTAATTAATGATGAGGATTCAGGCTCCCATGGTGTCATCATGGCCCGTCTACGTACATGGATGTCATTTATGTAATTAATGATGAGGATTCAGGCTCCCATGGTGTCATCATGGCCCGTCTACGTACATGGATGTCAAAGAAAAAAAAATGATGAGGATTCAGGCTCCCATGGGGTCATCATGGCTTGTCTACGTACATGGATGGCATGTATGTAATTAATGATGAGGATTCAGGCTCCCATGGTGTCATCATGGCCCGTCTACGTACATGGATGTCATTTATGTAATTAATGATGAGGATTCAGGCTCCCATGGTGTCATCATGGCCCGTCTACGTACATGGATGTCAAAGAAAAAAAAATGATGAGGATTCAGGCTCCCATGGGGTCATCATGGCTTGTCTACGTACATGGATGGCATGTATGTAATTAATGAGGAGGATTCAGGCTCCCATGGTGTCTCCATGGCTGGCCTACGTACATGAATGGCATTTATGTAATTAATGATGAGGATTCAGGCTCCCATGGTGTCATCATTGCCCGTGTACGTACATGGATGGCATTTTTGTATATAATGATGAGGATTCAGGCTCCCATGGTGTCATCATGGCCCGTCTACGTACATGGATGGCATTTTTGTATATAATGATCAGGATTCAGGCTCCCATGGTGTCATCATGGCTTGTCTACGTACATGGTTGGCATTTATGTCATTAATGAGGAGGATTCAGGCTCCCATGGTGTCTCCATGGCTGGCCTACGTACATGGATGGCATTTATGTAATTAATGATGAGGATTCAGGCTCCCATGGTGTCATCATGGCCTGTCTACGTACATGGATGGCATGTATGTAATTAATGATGAGGATTCAGGCTCCCATGGTGTCATCATGGCCCGTCTACGTACATTGATGGCATTTATGTAATTAATGATGAGGATTCAGGCTCCCATGGTGTCATCATGGCCCGTCTACGTACATGGATGGCATGTATTTTTTTAATGATGAGGATTCAGGCTCCCATGGTGTCATCATGGCCCGTCTACGTACATGGTTGGCATTTATGTAATTAATGAGGAGGATTCAGGCTCCCATGGTGTCATCATGGCCCGTCTACGTACATGGATGTCAAGGAATAGTAAATGATGAGGATTCAGGCTCCCATGGTGTCATCATGGCTTGTCTACGTACATGGTTGGCATTTATGTAACCTGAATCCTCTCATAAAAAAAATGAAGAGGATTCAGGCTCCATTGGTGTCATCATGGCTGGCCTACGTACATGGATGTCCAGGAATAGTAAATTATGAGGATTCAGGCTCCCATGGTGTCATCATGGCTTGTCTACGTACATGGTTGGCATGTATGTAATTAATGATGAGGATTCAGGCTCCCATGGTGTCATCATGGCCCGTCTACGTACATGGATGTCATTTATGTAATTAATGATGAGGATTCAGGCTCCCATGGTGTCGTCATGGCCCGTCTACGTACATGGATGTCAAAGAAAAAAAAAATTATGAGGATTCAGGCTCCCATGGGGTCATCATGGCTTGTCTACGTACATGGATGGCATGTATGTAATTAATGATGAGGATTCAGGCTCCCATGGTGTCATCATGGCCCGTCTACGTACATGGATGTCATTTATGTAATTAATGATGAGGATTCAGGCTCCCATGGTGTCGTCATGGCCCGTCTACGTACATGGATGTCAAAGAAAAAAAATGATGAGGATTCAGGCTCCCATGGGGTCATCATGGCTTGTCTACGTACATGGATGGCATGTATGTAATTAATGAGGAGGATTCAGGCTCCCATGGTGTCTCCATGGCTGGCCTACGTATGTACATGGATGTCAAGGAAAACAAAATGATGAGGATTCAGGCTCCCATGGTGTCATCATGGCCCGTCTACGTACATGGATGTCAAGGAATAGTAAATGATGAGGATTCAGGCTCCCATGGTGTCATCATGGCCTGTCTACGTACATGGATGGCATGTATGTAATTAATGATGAGGATTCAGGCTCCATTGGTGTCATCATGGCTTGTCTACGTATGTACATGGATGTCAAAGAAAAAAAAATGATGAGGATTCAGGCTCCCATGGTGTCATCATGGCTTGTCTACGTACATGGTTGGCATTTATGTAATTAATGAGGAGGATTCAGGCTCCCATGGTGTCTCCATGGCTGGCCTACGTACATGGATGGCATTTATGTATTTAATGATGAGGATTCAGGCTCCCATGGTGTCATCATGGCTTGTCTACCTACATGGTTGGCATTTATGTAACCTGAATCCTCTCATTAAAAAAATGAAGAGGATTCAGGCTCCATTGGTGTCATCATGGCTGGCCTACGTACATGGATGTCAAGGAATAGTAAATGATGAGGATTCAGGCTCCCATGGTGTCATCATGGCCCGTCTACGTACATGGATGTCATTTATGTAATTAATGATGAGGATTCAGGCTCCCATGGTGTCATCATGGCCCGTCTACGTACATGGATGTCAAAGAAAAAAAAAATGATGAGGATTCAGGCTCCCATGGGGTCATCATGGCTTGTCTACGTACATGGATGGCATGTATGTAATTAATGAGGAGGATTCAGGCTTCCATGGTGTCTCCATGGCTGGCCTACGTACATGGATGTCAAGGAATAGTAAATCATGAGGATTCAGGCTCCCATGGTGTCATCATGGCCCGTCCACGTACATGGATGTCAAGGAATAGTAAATGATGAGTATTCAGGCTCCCATGGTGTCATCATGGCCTGTCTACGTACATGGATGGCATGTATGTAATTAATGATGAGGATTCAGGCTCCATTGGTGTCATCATGGCTGGCCTACGTATGTACATGGATGTCAAAGAAAACAAAATGATGAGGATTCAGGCTCCCATGGTGTCATCATGGCCCGTCTACGTACATGGATGTCAAGGAATAGTAAATGATGAGGATTCAGGCTCCCATGGTGTCATCATGGCCCGTCTACGTACATGGATGTCAAGGAATAGTAAATGATGAGGATTCAGGCTCCCATGGTGTCATCATGGCCTGTCTACATACATGGATGTCAAGGAATAGTAAATGATGAGGATTCAGGCTCCCATGGTGTCTCCATGGCCCGTCTACGTACATGAATGGCAAGTATGTAATTAATGATGAGGATTCAGGCTCCCATGGTGTCATCATGGCCCGTCTACGTACATGGATGTCATTTATGTAATTAATGATGAGGATTCAGGCTCCCATGGTGTCATCATGGCCCGTCTACGTACATGGATGTCAAAGAAAAAAAAATGATGAGGATTCAGGCTCCCATGGGGTCATCATGGCTTGTCTACGTACATGGATGGCATGTATGTAATTAATGAGGAGGATTCAGGCTCCCATGGTGTCTCCATGGCTGGCCTACGTACATGGATGTCAAGGAATAGTAAATCATGAGGATTCAGGCTCCCATGGTGTCATCATGGCCCGTCCACGTACATGGATGTCAAGGAATAGTAAATGATGAGTATTCAGGCTCCCATGGTGTCATCATGGCCTGTCTACGTACATGGATGGCATGTATGTAATTAATGATGAGGATTCAGGCTCCATTGGTGTCATCATGGCTGGCCTACGTATGTACATGGATGTCAAAGAAAACAAAATGATGAGGATTCAGGCTCCCATGGTGTCATCATGGCCCGTCTACGTACATGGATGTCAAGGAATAGTAAATGATGAGGATTCAGGCTCCCATGGTGTCATCATGGCCTGTCTACGTACATGGATGTCATTTATGTATTTAATGATGAGGATTCAGGCTCCCATGGTGTCATCATGGCCCGTCTACGTACATGGATGTCAAGGAATAGTAAATGATGAGGATTCAGGCTCCCATGGTGTCATCATGGCCTGTCTACGTACATGGATGGCATGTATGTAATTAATGATGAGGATTCAGGCTCCATTGGTGTCATCATGGCTGGCCTACGTATGTACATGGATGTCAAAGAAAACAAAATGATGAGGATTCAGGCTCCCATGGTGTCATCATGGCCCGTCTACGTACATGGATGTCAAGGAATAGTAAATGATGAGGATTCAGGCTCCCATGGTGTCATCATGGCCCGTCTACGTACATGGATGTCAAGGAATAGTAAATGATGAGGATTCAGGCTCCCATGGTGTCATCATGGCCTGTCTACATACATGGATGTCAAGGAATAGTAAATGATGAGGATTCAGGCTCCCATGGTGTCTCCATGGCCCGTCTACGTACATGAATGGCAAGTATGTAATTAATGATGAGGATTCAGGCTCCCATGGTGTCATCATGGCCCGTCTACGTACATGGATGTCATTTATGTAATTAATGATGAGGATTCAGGCTCCCATGGTGTCATCATGGCCCGTCTACGTACATGGATGTCAAAGAAAAAAAAATGATGAGGATTCAGGCTCCCATGGGTCATCATGGCTTGTCTACGTACATGGATGGCATGTATGTAATTAATGAGGAGGATTCAGGCTCCCATGGTGTCTCCATGGCTGGCCTACGTACATGGATGTCAAGGAATAGTAAATCATGAGGATTCAGGCTCCCATGGTGTCATCATGGCCCGTCCACGTACATGGATGTCAAGGAATAGTAAATGATGAGTATTCAGGCTCCCATGGTGTCATCATGGCCTGTCTACGTACATGGATGGCATGTATGTAATTAATGATGAGGATTCAGGCTCCATTGGTGTCATCATGGCTGGCCTACGTATGTACATGGATGTCAAAGAAAACAAAATGATGAGGATTCAGGCTCCCATGGTGTCATCATGGCCCGTCTACGTACATGGATGTCAAGGAATAGTAAATGATGAGGATTCAGGCTCCCATGGTGTCATCATGGCCCGTCTACGTACATGGATGTCAAGGAATAGTAAATGATGAGGATTCAGGCTCCCATGGTGTCATCATGGCCTGTCTACGTACATGGATGTCATTTATGTATTTAATGATGAGGATTCAGGCTCCCATGGTGTCATCATGGCCCGTCTACGTACATGGATGTCAAGGAATAGTAAATGATGAGGATTCAGGCTCCCATGGTGTCATCATGGCCTGTCTACGTACATGGATGGCATGTATGTAATTAATGATGAGGATTCAGGCTCCATTGGTGTCATCATGGCTGGCCTACGTATGTACATGGATGTCAAAGAAAACAAAATGATGAGGATTCAGGCTCCATTGGTGTCATCATGGCCCGTCTACGTACATGGGTGGCATTTATGTATTTAATGATGAGGATTTAGGCTCCCATGGGGTCATCATGGCTTGTCTACGTACATGGAGTCATATTGATTCATGGAACAATGAGATACCATTCTTAATTGAAAATTGTTCTTGATACTTTCACATGCATGCCCGGAATCGTGAATTTGTGCGGGTTTCCATGATGACAATCCTCATTGAATTCTTGAGCACACAATATTGAGCAATTTAGGGGCACTTCGGCAATGTTGACCATTTTCATTCATGATAAAATTAACATTTAATGCAATAAATACATATTCCACTCATTTTAATAAACCATGCAAAAACTTTACAAGCACGCTCAAGCTAGGGGTGGGCTGGCATGCACGCGTGGGTGTGGGGGTGGGCTGGCATGCATGCGTGGGTGTGGGGGTGGGCTAGCCTGCATGCGTGGGTGTGTGGGGGGGCTGGCATGCATGCGTGGGTGTGTGTGGGGGGCTAGCATGCATGCGTAAGTGTGGGGGGGGCTGGCATGCATGCGTGGGTGTGTATGGGGGCTGGCATGCATGCGTGGGTGTGTGTGTGGGGCTAGCATGCATGCGTGGGTGTGGGGGGGGCTGTCATGCATGCGTGGGTGTGGGGGGGGCTGGCATGCATGCGTGGGTGTGTGGGGGGGCTAGCATGCATGCGTGGGTGTGGGGGTGGGCTAGCATGCATGCGTGGGTGTGAGTGTGGGCTAGCATGCATGCGTGGGTGTGGGGGGGGCTAGCATGCATGCGTGGGTGTGGGGGGGGCTAGCACGCCCCACCCCTCCATCGGCACAGCCAGCCTTGTGAGTCTACCCTTAACAACAAGGCTGGTAGGACGACACGCCTGAGCAGCATATGTCATGCCTATCTCAGGCTAATAATGTGTGATTTTGTGCCAACAACCAAGTTGTTCCACCCAACAACACATTATAAACCCTCTTCCAAAATGCCCAACAAGCCGGACACGTGGAGGACCACACACGCAGTATATAAAGAGAAAATAAGCTGACTTTTTATCCAGCCAACCTGTGGCTAGCTGCTCTGGTTAGCATGACAAATGCTAACATTTACTCAGTGGGAAAGGTGAAGAGACCATTGGAACAGCCTACCTGACGCATGTGCCACCAAAGCATTGTGTCCCGCAAAATGCACACTGCCTCCTTTCTAACAAGCACGAGCCGCTCTCTTTAGGAGACAGGTGCCAGCTCGTCAGTGTCTGGGGAAAATGATGCCGCTGCTTAGGAAGACCGCGTGAATTTCCTCGAACACAACTGTCTATAAAGCACAAGAAATTTCAGAGAAGCATGGAAATAAAAGCATTACACCTTCCCGACAGGTTGCGGGCCACGCGCTGCAGAAAGCCAGCCACGTCACAGACGATTAACTAGCTAAAAGACACCCAGGAATCCAGCGATGCAGCGCCAGGACCCGCAACTTTCTGGCTGCATCTGGCCGGAAAGAAGGCAAAAAGCTTACGCTCAACGAGCTAAGAAAGCAGGAAAACGCTAGCTTAAGACGTTTAACACAAGAACGTACCATAACGGGCATTTATTCGTGCCCAGGCGCACAAGAAAGTCCACCCTTTCATGGAGTGGTTGGGCAGTACGCATCGCGCAGGGCTAATGTTATCTTACCGCAAAATGACGGGAAAGGTAAAGATAGCAGCGGGAATTTTTACGGCTTTAGAAACATCATTAAACTAGCTTTCCTTACGACCATCAAAACTGGCAACAATCGACAATCAACCCGGCAGGCATCCATTATACTTTATTCATCCCGACAGAAATTCAGGCCGGACCCCCCCTGCCGATGGCAAAGAAAAAAAGCCCGCGACATTATAGATCGCAACCATCCCGCCATAAATTAGAATCAGTAACTAATTTTCTCCAACAATCGAGCATTTTTTCTGCTTTCCGCGTGCCAGATTTGTCACGTTTCGTCTAAAGGCAGTCGCCATGGCCACTACCGCAAGGGGTGCGCGCACCGTGCCGACATAGCTTTTGGGCCTCAATTTGCACCGAAATTTGGTCCGTACCGTCCAGCTCAGTCGGATTATGTATGTGGATCGGCCGTGTTGGTTGCATACGCAGGTATATTAATTCTTGCATTCGCCCCGGACCTTCCCCAGGACAGGTCAGGATATAACAATAATTCTTGCATTCGCCCCCGCCCTTTCCTATGGCCTGGTCAGGTTTGGGCGCGACGCCACTAGCGCGGCGCCCGCGACAGAGTGGCCAGGCTCGAGCACGTTTTCTGGATCCCAAGCACCGGATTGGACACTGTCCGAGGACTGGACAGGAATTGGCTGACCAATCGGATGCTTGCTCGTCGTCTCCAAAAACATATATAAAGAGCCAAATCGCGCGAACTACGCAATGATCCTTTAAGCAGCGTTACTCTGCCGAAATGTCAACCTAGGCCGGTCAAGTGACGCCGAGGTGTTCACCGATAGTTCAGGTCAGCCACAGCGCGCCTTCGAATGTAGGCACGGTCGCATTTTTTTTTAGGAAATGTAGAATTGTTGTCGACCAGCTACCAACGCCCGACCGGACCCATACAACGGAAACATCAAGGCGAAGGCGATGTGATGTAGGTGTGTCTGATATCTCATTAATACACAGAGCATCGTGAATATAATATATAATATAAATTATATAATATACTATAATTAATATATAATTTTAATTTTATGTTAATTTTAATGTTATTTCATATAACATAATATAGCATAATATAATTAATATAATATAATATTATATAAACTAGTATATAAAAAATTAAAATGTAAAAGAAAAATATCTACCTTATTGGGGTTTATTGTTCCTTTCCAGTTCAGCATAAGTACACTCTTGAGTGTGTGCAATGTTTGGTTATACGCCATTGTCTTAAAATAGCAACCAATGTAAACCTCCGTCCTAACCACATTTGGATACAATAAAGACATTGATGCCTGACACATAGCATTCATTGCTTGAAATACCATGCATATTTTGTGTCAATGTTCTGCAGACCACAGCTTTAAGTGGGCATACTTCGCTTTCCTCAATATAATGGCGACATGGCATTTGGTGAAAGTGGTGAGTGCCATGAAGTTGCGCCGGCCGTCGTTATCCATGACGAACTGAATGGGTTTCGTGCAAATCAAGTTTTTTGTTTTGGTGTTCAAGTTGCGCCGGCCGGCGTTTCCAATGGTATCTTGCGCGCACTTGCAAAAGCTTGCACGCTTATCAACATTTTGTGTTGGTGAACGTTTTATCACCTCTGGGATTTCCGCCTTCACTACCTGAGTTGCTTCTTTGTGGTTTTCAAATGCAACCGAGTTACGCCGGCCGTCGTTACTCATGACAAATTGTAGGGGTTTTGTGCAAATCACTTTTGTATGGTTTATGTACATGCATCCAGTTGCGCCGGCCGGCGTTTCCAATGGTATCTTGCAGTTGCGCAATCAGGCCCCATTACCAAAAGTGTGTTTGTACATCTTTTTTACACCTGAAGGATTTCTGCCTGCATATCCTGAGTTGCTTCTTAATGGTTTTTAATTGCGCCCGAGTTACGCCGGCCGTCGTTATTAATGACAAACTGTATGTGTTTCATAAAATCACTTTTCATGTCCCACGTAGCTCCCACAAAAACCAGCATCTTCATTAAAACAATAAGTGGAAGCATACATGTGACACTAATTGACATGCCCGGAGGCACGCCGTTCAAGGCCCTTCATGAAGTACGTTGCCCTAGAGGCAACCAAGACACGGGTGGGTGGGTGGGGAGCAAAGAAAGAGGCCGACAAAACCAGCCAGAGCGGCTTTTAGTCGCAAAACCTCCCTTATCCCTAGCTAACTGACGTCATTAAACCCTTATGTTTAGTGGATGCTAGTAAGACGCTAACCGTACAGACCGGGGTAGAATATCCCGAATCTGCACGGCTAGTATTAAATAATGCGTAGGTTGTTCTTTTCAGGGGCACTGCACCTCACGCCCCGTTCCGCCCGGGTATAATCAACCCAAGCGCGGAACGCACATTTTATTTAATTCATTTTTCAACCATGCACTATATTGCATCTACTAATCACAAAAGCTCTAGCCAAACAGCTACGAGTAAACACTACGACCTATAAGCCGCTCATCCAGCGGCCTCTTGTTCCCGCATTCACGTATAGAAGAAACTCCGTTCAAAGAACCCCGATTCATGTCCCACGTAGCTCCCACAAAAACCAGCATCTTCATTAAAACAATAAGTGGAAGCATACATGTGACACTAATTGACATGCCCGGAGGCACGCCGTTCAAGGCCCTTCATGAAGTACGTTGCCCAATCACCCCCGCCCTGGCTTTCCCTTGAAGCCGCACTCCACCTTGCTCGTTGTCACAAGTGACCGCCCTGCCGCAAAACGGGAGCCCCCCCACATCGGGAGGCGTGTGCCCGGCGGCTGTGGATGCATGGCCAGGCCCAAAAAGGCCCAGCGCATTTGCACTGCGATTGCGCACGGCCAGCCTATCATGACCCCTCTCGGGGCCCCGAGTCGGTACCGCTATGGCCGTCTCCCCATAGACCCGGGGTGCTTCGAGAAAAAACGTGGACCTAGCCCAGGCCCCGCCAGCCCGGATGCCCGAGGCCACAGCCCCAGGCACCTGGCTGAACGAGAGTCCGTTCAGCCAAGACCGCATTCCCCCCGAGGTTTCTATGCGTGGGGAAAAAATTTCTAGCTTAGGCGCTTTTCCCATCGCCGTCCCCAGCCCCAACCACTCCCCCCTCGGCGGAAGGCAATTGCAAAGTTTGCTGGCCAGCAGCAATTTCCGAAGAAAAAGCCGCAGGCCGCGGACCGAGACACGGGTCGCCAGTGCCAGCCATCCGGCTCCAACCCGGGGTGCAAGCATCCCCAGGTACGGAGCACCAGCTCGCGCACTGGGCCGACCAAGCGACAGTTGAGCACCTGTCACGGCATCCGGCCCACCAAAGACCCCAAGCTGGGGAAAAGGTGCGGACCGGAGGTAATCATTTTCTTTTCTTTTAGTTAACCGAGCGAGGAACTACGCCTGGCCGGTTAACAACTGGAAGTCTCACCACTGGCCAAGTGGCCAGTGCAACCAGTGCTTTTGGGATTTTGCTCCGCAGCACCCATAGCTGCGGCTGCCGCCGCAACGACAACGAGCAAAGAAAGAGGCCGACAAAACCAGCCAGAGCGGCTTTTAGTCGCAAAACCTCCCTTATCCCTAGCTAACTGACGTCATTAAACCCTTATGTTTAGTGGATGCTAGTAAGACGCTAACCGTACAGACCGGGGGTAGAATATCCCGAATCTGCACGGCTAGTATTAAATAATGCGTAGGTTGTTCTTTTCAGGGGCACTGCACCTCACGCCCCGTTCCGCCCGGGTATAATCAACCCAAGCGCGGAACGCACATTTTATTTAATTCATTTTTCAACCATGCACTATATTGCATCTACTAATCACAAAAGCTCTAGCCAAACAGCTACGAGTAAACACTACGACCTATAAGCCGCTCATCCAGCGGCCTCTTGTTCCCGCATTCACGTATAGAAGAAACTCCGTTCAAAGAACCCCGATTGTATGGTTTACATGTATCCAGTTGCGCCGGCCGGCGTTATTAATGACGCTTGTCGTTCTTGTTTGATGCCCATCGTTTTCGTCGTGTCTTTAATGGTGATTATTTATCATTACTCATCCTCAGGGCTTTCGGTGCCGCGGGATTAAGAGGCGAAAAAAATCAGCTGCCGTCTGACCAAAGTCTGATGGCGCAATCGGGGCGGGGGGCCGTTTCCGACGGTTCGCGTCCCTTGTCCAAGGACGACCGGGAGCCTGCACTTCGCGGTCCCCGGAGCGACAAGTACATCGAGAACAAGGGGTACAAAATTGCCAATGACATCTTTCCTATCATGGCGGAACGCGTGAAAGCAAACAACCACAGGACGCCAGAGATGAGCGCGGAGGTTCTGTCTTGCGCAGCTTCAAGACTAAATGCCATGGTGGCGGAGAGCAACGGCATTAAGAAGAGGAAGAACTGTGACGACGGGCTTCCTGAAAGTTGGGCGGAATCTCTTCGGGATACCATCAAGAAGGCTTTTGGCGACTTGGGAACATCTGAGAAGGATCGTGGGCTTAGGTGGGCCTTGTGTGGACTTGTTACGAAGGCAATGGAGGGCGTCCCGGACAGGATTGTGGAGCGCGCGTTCGGGATTGACAGGCGCTTTGTCGCAACTGTTCGGGGTCACAGGGATGGAATGGAAGAAGGGGAGGACGACCTTTTGATGAGTGCGCCAGAGAGGAGGAGGAGGAAAGACGAGCTTCCGACGGAAGTCATTGCCCTGATACAAGCGTGCTGGAGGGATGATAACTTGACGCGGGCGTCTCCGAACATGAAGGATGTTCATTGTGAATGGACAAGAAAGGATTACAAACATACACTAGCGTTTTCGGAGGGTGCGCGCTACTATACTGTCTCCAAGTCGAAGATTTACGAAGTGTTCATTTCCCGCCATCCGGAGTTGAAGCCACCGCGGCGGATGGACACTAGGGAGGGGGGGGGGTGGAGGGAGAGGAGGGCGTGAGGGGGGAAATCAGGTGATTATGGAGACGGAGGAGGGGATGTCAATGCCTCGCACGAATCAGAAGAGCACAGTTCATGTGGGATACACTTCTTTTTGCAAGCATATGCCCGCATGCGTCAAGGGGCGGTGGAAAATGCGGAACTTGTGCGCATGCCAGCACCACACTACCATGCAGTCCATGGTTGGGGGGTTGGCCAAATTTCGTGCAACTTTTCATGCCAGATGCGAGTGCGGACCTGAATGCCACGCGTGCGATCATGGTAGCCAGCTCGACGTGGGGTCCTCCGTGCCCACATGTTCCATTTTCAAAGCCACTCACACGACAGAGTGGGTGAACAAGTTTACTTGTGAGGTGGAGGGGATGAGGGAGGGGGGAGGTTCGAGGTCGTCTGTGGGGTCGTCGCGGCCGCAGGTTCAGCCTTTTCAGGGCGAACTTGAGGATCTGCCCATGCATGGGAGGGTGCTGGACGACGAGGAAGGGGTGCCCGATCATGACCTGGGCGAGGAGTTGGGGGTTTGCTCGATCCGGCGTAAGGCTTGTGTGTTGGGCACTTGCCGGGCTCCCAAGTGTGGAATTCGGAACTTCATGTTATGCGAACGGGAGGAGGCTTCCAACCACCTGATTTCATGGACCAGATACGAGATGCAGGATGTGCCGCCGGGTGCGGTTCTTGGGCCAGAGGTAATTTTTAGTGGAGTGGTTGCGCCCCAAGGCGTTTCTTTTGCAATGTTTCCTGAGGTTCTTGGGCCAGAGGTAATTTTTAGTGGAGTGGTTGCGCCCCAAGGCGTTTCTTAAGCAATGTTTCCTGAGGTTCTTGGGCCAGAGGTAATTTTTAGTGGAGTGGTTGCGCCCCAAGGCGTTTCTTTTTCAATTTTTCCTGAGGTCCTGTCTTTTTTCTTCCTACAGGTCATTGGTGGGTCGAAGTTGATGTCTTTTCTGTATGTGCACATTGCGCATATGCAGGACGACTGTGACGAGATCGCAAAGGCTGGTGGGCAGCGATTGACGCAAGTCGACGTCAAGTCCACACCAACGGAGCTAAAGGAGGCGATTGTGGACAAGTGGCCGGACTTCATCCAGCATTGCTTCAACGCGTGGTGGCAAGCGGACGCCTCCAAGGAATGTCTCTCAAGGATGCGGGTGGGGGACCTTGTATGCCACACAGATTACGCCGAGAACTACCAGTCTTACACCTATCACAATCTTGGCATCCAGTCACATTCGTCCTTATGCCCTGGATCGTGCGCTACTTGGATCCAGCGTCGGGAAAGGTCGTGAGAAGGGAGTTTCACTTCATCGGACAGGGCGGAATGAAAAGGGACGGGCGGGCCCTCCGTTTTGCTATCCTCAAAATCCTGGCGACACTATGGTCAGAAGGGGTAGAGGTGAAGCGCTTCATTGGGTGGTCGGACAATTGCTCCATGCAGTTCAAGTCAAGGAATGTGATCGCGGAAATGGCCCGGCTGCTGACGGAGGATCCGCACCTGGAGTCATTTGAGTGGAATTACTTTGGGGAGCAGCACGGAAAGGGGGAGGTGGATGGAGCTGGTGGGACTGTGAAGTGCATGTTGAGGAGGTGGCACATCAGGGAAGAGAACCAGGACAAACAGACGGCCGCCCAGTTGGTGGAGAATCTGGCGTCGGGGGCGGTGGGCGGGACCACAACGACCAGGCGTAACTTCTTCGAGTTCCCCGAGGTAATTAAGTGTACAGTCCTCGTTCAGGGAATAGTTACGCCGGCCGTCGTTTCTAGGGCGTTCTTGGAGTCCTGGCGATCAGGAGTGCTTAATAAAACACAACTAGCTCGATGGTCTCGTAACTTCAACTTTCCCTTGTGCAAATCTTGTCTTCGACGCGCAGGTGCTTCCTTACAGCCCAGGGCGCGGCGAAATCAAAGGAGTGAAGAAGGCGCACTGGTGGCGCATGGACAAGTCGAATGTGACGCGCTTAATGCTGCGCCAGTATTCCTGCTATTGTGGCGGTGCGTGCGCCGAGGAAAGGTGGTGGGATTGTCGAAAGGAGTGGACCGACATGGACGGCTGGAATGTGGGAGGTGCTCGGATGAAGCTCCACAAACTGGGGGAGCCAGTGCAAAGGAACCCAAACGGACAAGGGGGGCACGCAGGGACGCGACTGAACAGACTACAGGCAGAGAGGACGATGATGGGAAGGAGACTGAAGCTGCGAGACATTTTTGCCGTCGAGTCCTACTCTGGTGATGGTCCCACGATCCAGATCATCCATATTGGCTAGCGGAAGTCTTGCAGGAGCCTTATCAGGTGGCCGCTACTTTCGTGAGGCGAGTGGCCGACAGAAACGGCAAGGTCGATAGGGAGTTGTTCCGTAAGGGACAATGGGTGGTGGGGGTGCGCTACTGGGACAGATTTCCGGGTATGGCGACGATGTTCAAAATGGACGCCGATGCCCAACCTGAACAGCCAAACTTGGTCAATTGCTACCTGTGCATGGACGCGGGGTTCGAACACACCATTGTTGTCAACCCAGCTAACAATCGCCAGGCCATCTTGACCATTCCGACAGACGTCGAGAAACGGCTCACGAACTTGGCCAAGAAGAGACCTGTTCAGTAGGCCAGCTCGCCCGGGCTTGGTTGGACGAGGTGGACAGCCTTGAGAGCACGTGCTTCGTTGTGAGCACTTGCCTTTCAGCCGTGATTTGCAAACGAGTTCCTTGTCCTGAATTGTAAAGCTCGATTCATGCTCTTTTAAGGAAGTGTATAATATTATCCAGATCATGTATATATTTAGATCTAGACCTGAGTTCAAATAACATTTCTTAGAGGGCTGAGATGCGCGAGGTCCAGCATACATGTATATATCCATGGAGACATGTTACAAACTCAAATGTTTCATTGTACGTACCACTAGCTCGTCGACGGGGGTATCCCATGTAATGTATGATTTATGAATTAATTAATCGCTTAATTGTACAATTTAAATGGATCATGAACTTGTCAAGTGGCCTAATTTGGTTTATTTGGTTCATCATTTATTGATCTCAATCATTCTTAATTGAATCTCGAGCAATAGCAATCGTGAAGCAGATCCTAATCATGTGATTCGCATAACATTTGAGAATAGGCAACAAGTGCTACTTTGAGGAATGCGGGGTTGGTCAGGTTATTATAGAGCTAGAGCTACAAACGGCACATATATTGCAAACTTTGCGCTCCAGGCATGGAATTTCAAAAGTACCAAAATTGGAGCAGTAGATGTTGGGGACGCCCTGGAAGAGTCACAAGATAGAGCAGATCCTGTCGTTCCCAGGAAGTCATTTGCTGAGATTCTTAAGGCCTTGCACAAGGCACACAACACTAAAGCAGTTGTGGCAACAGGTACAGCACAGGTCAATGCTGTAGGGGATGCAGGCCAAGATCCTAGTATTTTGGCTGTAGACACCCAAGCACAGGTGAGTATCATCAGTGCAGAAGCTGTATCTGGTCTGAAAATGAAGGCCTCACCATGGGCTAGAGTGTCAGATTTTTCAGGCAAAACCAAAATGCAGGTCAAGGGTCAGGTGAGCATTCAAATCTTGGGTATGCCCACCCCATTTCAGGTGGTTGAGGGTTACTCAGGGAATGCCCTGTTAGGGGAACCTTTTGTATCTTACCCCGGTGTTGTCATCTCAGCTGGGAGGTTGAGTGTGGCAGGGGTAGGACAGGTGCCTCTAGATCATTTTAAAATCCCTTTGAGCCAGATTAGCACTGGGTTGGATGCTGCCATCAATGCAGTTAAGCCCAAGTACCTCCCAGGTCAGGAACCGTGTGTGGAGGACCTCATACACTCTCAAAAGCTACACCCTTCAGCGTTTGGGCTTGGTAGATGGGATGTTGCATCCATGTCTCCCCTGTCCTATGATGATATTGTACGGGACTGCCAGACGCAGATTGGGTTTCGTGGCTGGAGGCTTTTACCAAAGCCAGGGAGGAGTGGGTTGTTCCAGATGCACGTAGTCCCACACACACACCACCTGTGACTCCTCTTGATGGCAGTATACGCCAATATTGCGCTATAAATAGAAAAGGACGCTAATTAGGGCTGGGTATGCCCCAGCCAATGCACACATTTGTTGGCAACCAAAAATCAACCATTTGTAGTTCCCTGAGTGTGTAGCTTGCTGAGCTATTTACATCATGGAAATGGCAAAACCTTGAACAGTTATTAATTTTCCCGCAAAACAGGTCTTTTTTTACCGGACATTGGGAGTAAACATATCATAAGCACTTCAGATAAGGCCACAAAATCAAGCGAAAATCCGGCTAACAGGGGGACAGCAGTGGTCCAAGTCCCAGGTCATTCCGACAAGTCTAGCTCAAGTTATAAGGTTTTGCGTGCTAAAACCTGAACATACGCTAAATGAGGTTTTTCTGTGTATAAGGCCACCTAGACATCATGTTTTCCATCCAAGAGGCCAAAAAACATGCCCAACTCGATCACACAACATAAGAAAAGGCTAGGCACCTCATCTGCCCTCCCCTGCCCTCAGCATGGCCAGCCTTGCCTGCGTGCGCATAGCAACACCATCGCTAGGCATACACGCACCAAGAGAGCATACACTAAGCTCAGCCCAAGGTTACCATGTAAATTTATGCCAAGAACTCAGCAAGTATACGTGTAAAAACCGTAGAAAGACTGACCAAGCAATAGAGGCAACTGCAGCCTGCAAACTTGGCAGCAAATCATACATGTTGTCTGCCAAGCATTCACATCCTATCCAGCTTGCCTTGCTGCACACATAGCAGGGAAGTCTTAATGGTTATAGCTCAAGGAAAGCAATGGAAACACCTATCTAATGCAATGCCACTCATGCAGTATGGCCAGCAAAAGAAACACTCTCACCTTCCTTTCCAATAGGGCAATTTGCTAAGAAGCTGATGCCAGCTTGTTAGCCTCTAGGCACATGCCGGATGTCGTTCTAAAACAGGCGTGTCAGATCCGGCACATAACAAAGCGTCTGAGCAAGCTCACGTCCAAAGGATTATGGAAAACAAATGTCAACACATTACCAACAACTTGACCTCGGCGCACTTAGCATGCCAGCCACAAACTACACGAAATTGTACGAAATAGCTAGGAATCTGACGATGCAACCGAAAGAAATGGAGCGCTTCCTGCAGGGAAACTGCCCGAAAAAAAGGCGAAAGGCCGACGTTAATGCACCTGCCTGCGTGGACATGTTTCATGCGTAAACTGGCACGCAAGCTCGAACAATAAAAGACATCATCCATTGATCAGGCGAACAAGGAAGGTGCGCCTTCCGTGAATACGTCGAAAGCGACATGCGCAGGCCTGCGTAGGTTCTTACCTTGAATGCCGGAAATGTAAAAGAAACCGGGAAGCTTCGGCACAAACTCGACAACACCATTAAGTTAGCTTCATAATCGCTCTTTAGAGCCTACGTTGCCTCACAATAGCTGCCGTAAACCTGCAATTTCATGATCCGCAAGAGAAATTATATCCTGGACCCCCGCGCCCGTAGCCGTTCGAGAAATTAGCGATATTGCAAACCGTACATTTTCCGCCTCGAAATGAGGTCATCAACTAATCTTCTGCAAAATTCAAGCATTTTTTCTAGCTGTTTACGTGCCATATCGATTAATATTGCATAAAGGCATGCCGCCATGGCCACTTCCGCGAGGGTTGAGCGGTCCGGGCACACATTATACACCGTACGGACGGTACCGCGAATTTTTTGGCGCGGAAAATATTCGGCGCGCCACGTCCCCTTATGCCAGCTGGAGCCAAGAAGCTAAGGTTAAAGTTTGTGTGCAAGCATAAACCTCAGGCTGATGGGGGACCACCCATTTTCCATGCTAGGCCATGTGTCACTGAGTTCAGGGGCTCTACAGAGCTGACAGAGGCTGAGCTTTACACTCCTGGTATTCAGCAAACGTCTCTCAAGGTGTTGCTTTCCTTGTTTTTGCATCAGCTTAATACAGGGAAGGATTACGTGTGTAAAGCCACAGATATCAAAAGAGCCTTTCTAAAGGGGGACCCTGCCATAGCACAGCAGGTCTGGAGAGGTCAGGTATACGTGGTGAATACTCCTAAGGTGTGGCACAGGGATATTGTACAACCCTTGTTGAGGCCAAACCTGGGGGTTGAAGGGTTGCAGTCAGCTCCAAAAATTTTTAGGCTGTCTGCACAGGAGGTATTCATGAAGCTAGGGGCCACCTATGATGACATTGACCCTTGCCTGTTTGTCATCCCACACCCTGATGGAATGATGATGTTTGTCTGGCATGGGGATGATCAGTTAATCTCAGGTCCTAGAGCTGCAGTGGATGCTTTCATAGCTCAGGTGTCTGCCAGTTTTGAGATTGGCAAGCAGCTAGAGCTGGGCAAGGAGCCAGTCAAGTTCTGTGGCATGATGCTTGAGTTGCTGCAGCAGCAGGGCAGCTGGGTTTGTTCCATGCAGGCCTCTGCTGAATACATTAAGTCTTGTCTGGATGTCCTGCCTGTTCACATCACCCCTGACATGTGCCCTACCATTAGAGGCAAGCTTGGTTGGCTATGTGCTACATGTGCACCCCACCTGGCTTTTGTGAGCAGGGTAGATGATGAGGTACTACAGGAGGTAGGAGCACGGGCAATCAAGCAGTTGTTGCATGATGGTCCACCTTTGATGCTTCACTCACTGGACCTGTTTACTCCCATTCACATCACGTGCATGATGGATAGTTCAATGGAGTCCAGGGTAGTTACCAAGGTTCAAGCCAGAGAGGCTGGATTGTTTTTCCTGCATAACCAAGGTGGGAAGAAGTCACTAGTCTCCTGGTTCAGTAGATTGCACAAGAGGAAAGCTGTGAGTAGCAATGTAGCTGAATGCAGGGCTGTGGTATCTTCTGTCTTGCATGCAAGGTATCTCAATCACTTGCTGGTCTGCATGGCTTCAACACCAGGCTGGTAGCTCTGCAGGAGTGAAAGCACATTTGCTGACTGACTCTCAATCTATCATCTCTTTCCTTGCCAATCCTTTGGCTGTACACTCGGACCTGGATTGGATTGTGCTAAAACAGGAATGCAAGTACCTGGAGTCTAAAGCCCACGTCAGGGACAAAGACAATGCTGCAGATGCACTGACCAAGGTGCCACAAGCAGCAGGACCACAATACCAGGTCTTGTATGGGTTAATGAACCCTGGTTACAGTCTGAAGTGACTGGCACATTGTACATGTTAGCCCATGACCCCCTGCCTAATACTGCAGCTGAAAGGCTGCAGTGGCAGCTGGGTAGTTTTCTGACAGTGAGAAGCACTGGTCTAGAAAGTTGGGGCATGATGAATGTGTTATTTATTTGAATAAAATTTTGTGAGACACTTGTTTGGATGACCATGACATGAGCACTGGGGCCTGGAGCACCCATCTCACTCAGTTAAGAAACCATGCTTGAGACATGGGGCCTTTTTAATGCATCTCTTGTACATGTGTGAGGTGACCTTTGGGTCCTAGTAGGTTATCTGACAGTTTTTTTAAGGCATTGGGAATGGCTGCGTCCATTTGATGGCTATGTGTGTTTCTGTTGAAACCCAAAGAAAACTTAAAGTGGGAGTTAGTCTAAGTCTCCCGCCTGTAGCCTAAGTGGACACGTGCCAGCACCGCCGGCGCCCAATTGGGTATTGGGACGGTGCTGGACTAGAGCAGTCGTGGCATGGACACGTGGCTGTACTCAGTATGTGATGAGCCGGTACCTCAGTACCGGGACTGTAGTTGTCATGTTAGGACTGACTAGATCAGGTTGTAACTGATAGGCTAGTCCGTCCAAGATCAGTAAGTTAGTTTAACTTACGCAAAGTCTGGCCAGCCATCGTTGGCGGCTGGCCAGCAGTATATGTGCCATTCTATCCTAATGCCAAGGTGTCTCGTCGTTCACGAACACTCGCCATTTGGCAGTGCCCAAGCATTCCAAGCTTCGTGTTGCATAACTGAGGGGGCCGGGGGGCACCTCCGGGTGGGTGGGCCGGGGGTGGGGGGGTGGGGGGTGCGGGGGACGCATCCGCCAGTGCATCATGGAGGGCCCTCGCTGAGGGGGGTGGGGGTGGGGGAGACCTCCGGGTGGGTGCATGGGGGGGCGCGGGGGGCGGGGGATCCCGCATACTATGACGTCTCGTTGAGGGGAGAGGGGGCCGTTGCGACCTCGCCGAATAGGGCGGGGCGTCTCACTGAGGCGGCAAATAGCCTCCGGGTGGGTGGGAACTGCGGTGTTTCAGGCCCACACAGCGTGTCGTTATTTGTCTCCCGACTTTTTCCTTTTTTCAGTCCCCTTCATACTGATAAGCTTCAGTTGACTGCGAGTTGCCATCTGTGAAGCGGACGAATCGAATCTCGACTACTAGACTAGTTACGGTCGGCTTTGCGCCTTCTTTTGGGGGGGATGCGAAGCATCCCCCCCCCTTAAGCTTGTTCTGTATTACGTATGTACCTACAGTACACCCCCCCACACACCCCAGCCCTCTCTGCTGCTGACTGCGGCGTGGGACACAGCAACAACAACAACAGTAGGTACATCCCCCCCCACACGTTTAAGATTGGGGTCCGACCAATCCAGGGCTCACGATCTCAAAGAATCTTACTACTTTTATTCGATCCTAATAAATTCTACTACATTCTATTTCTATTCTACTATTAGTATAGGTCAAATCCAGGTTCTCATTATCTTAAACCTGGGAATCTGAACCGTGGGGCTGGGGGTGTACATAGTTGAAGTCCCGCAACCGGAACATGGCAATTCATCCGAGGCTCTCCGAATTCCGAGGCTCTCGTGGACACGTGACTGCTACCCTGGTCTTAGTCCTAGCCGAGTCCTAGAGGATAATTGCGTGATCACACCAGCGAAAAATGCAGAAAAGACATTCACATTTGGAATGCATAACTAAGAAACTTTCTCATCAATGGCAATAGACATGCTGGCTTACGTTTCTACCTAAATGCCAAATGCATCCCTCGGAAGACTCCTCACTATGGTTACAGCTTGGTGCTGCCATCGTCGGCCACATCCAGCGCAGCGCGCCTATGGCCGCAACGTTCCGCGAGCTGGTTTCCGTGGCGAGCAATGTGCGTCTTATTGCAGACTCCGTCGTTTTAGCAACCTTTGCCAAGTTGGTCAACAGCAATTTGCCAAAGGAAGGCAATGCAGACCCCCGGGTAGCTGTTCCAAGGCCAGGAGGTGACATCGAGCTCGCGACGGTGACCGAGGTGTTCCTCCGGACGCAGGAATCCCAAGAGGCGTCGCCAAACGGTGAATTCATTGCGTCTTTGTCGAAACGGGACGGCTGCCAGTTTCCATGGGGCATCTGGGCGGTGGAACACATCGGTATCGTGCTGGCCATCGGAGGCGCTCACACCCCATCCCAGGCTCTTCAAAAGCTTGGATATGCGCCGATTACCAAGGCCAGAGGATCCTGCATGCTGAACAAGCATGCCATCGAATCTTCTTCTTCCGAATTTCAGGAAATATTCTTATCCCTTCGCGATGTCTGTCAACGCGTGCATAGCTATCCGGGAGTTCCCAGCCGGCTGTGGGTGACCGGGCATGGCCTCGGGGGCGCGTACGCGCTGTGCCTGGCCCTGCAACTTCAGGAGATCATCGATATCAGCGCGAGGCTGAACGGCGGTGTACGGCTAGAAGAAGATGCCCGCGTTCAGGAGCTGCTGTGCCATGGTGGTATCGTTGTTTTCGGCGCCCCAAATGTCGTGTATCGGCGCAAGGGCGAGTCGCTGCCGCTCTTTGAGAGAAGCGATGGCAGCGTTTCCTGGGGCCCTACCACATCGGACAGTGATGGCGGCATCCTCAGGTGAGAGCGGACTGCTAGCACCTCTCTTAGGGGGTATCCAGGCGGGGCATGCCATTGCAACGTTGGTTTACGGTAGCATCAGTCAATAGGCATCCACAATACTCCAAACCAATACTCCGTAGGTATGCACGCCCACCCATGGCAAGGCACCTTTGTCATGACAAGGCAAACAGGCCTAGGGGATTCCCCGTTAGCTGCTCCCAGGAGTCATTTTGCTATTTGCTTATCCATCGTAATCCTGTGAGGCAGCTCGGTGCTTGTAGTATGCGAATAGTTGATCATAATGATTGCAGTAATGGCGAATGCCAGCATATGAATATCTGTTGGTTGTCTCATTGCCGTCATGAGCTGTGCTGGATGGGGAGCCATAGGTGTGCAGTGTGGGAACTCCCCTGAACACATCTATCACTTGGTGGCGAATGCAAGTGTCAGAGTGTGTTTACCTCAACAACGAGCTGTTCGGGTCGGCTTGCGATGATGTTGCTTATGCTGCCCGCAGACACTGGCCAGCCCTTACTGCGCAGTGGGTTTATGCTGCCAGCATTCCATGCTGCAGTCTTCTCACACGTGTGCCAATGGCTCTGCCTCCCCTGCATATTCCTCCAAGTATATCTATCCTGCATTTTCCTCCAAGTATGTCTATCCTGCATTTTCCTCCAAGCATGTCTATCCTGCATTTTCCTCCAAGCATGTCTATCCTGCATTTTTCTCCAAGCATGTCTATCCTGCATTTTTCTCCAAGCATGTCTATCCTGCATTTTTCTCCAAGCATGTCTATCCTGCATTTTTCTCCAAGCATGTCTATCCTGCATTTTTCTCCAAGCATGTCTATCCTGCATTTGTCTCCAAGCATGTCTATCCTGCATTTTTCTCCAAGCATGTCTATCCTGCATTTTCCTCCAAGCATGTCTATCCTGCATTTTTCTCCAAGTATGTCTATCCTGCATTTTCCTCCAAGCATGTCTATCCTGCATTTTCCTCCAAGTATGTCTATCCTGCATTTTTCTCCAAGCATGTCTATCCTGCATTTTCCTCCAAGTATGTCTATCCTGCATTCTCCTCCAAGCATGTCTATCCTGCATTTTTCTCCAAGCATGTCTATCCTGCATTTTCCTCCAAGCATGTCTATCCTGCATTTTCCTCCAAGCATGTCTATCCTGCATTTTCCTCCAAGCATGTCTATCCTGCATTTTTCTCCAAGCATGTCTATCCTGCATTTTCCTCCAAGCATGTCTATCCTGCATTTTCCTCCAAGTATGTCGATCCTGCATTGGTCTCCAAGCATGTCGATCCTGCATTTTCCTCCAAGCATGTCTATCCTGCATTTGTCTCCAAGTATGTCTATCCTGGATTTTTCTCCAAGCATGTCTATCCTGCATTTGTCTCCAAGCATGTCTATCCTGGATTTTTCTCCAAGTATATCTATCCTGCATTTTCCTCCAAGTATGTCTATCCTGCATTTTCCTCCAAGCATGTCTATCCTGCATTTTCCTCCAAGCATGTCTATCCTGCATTTTCCTCCAAGTATGTCTATCCTGCATTTTCCTCCAAGCATGTCTATTCTGCATTTTCCTCCAAGTATGTCTATCCTGCATTTTCCTCCAAGCATGTCTATCCTGCATTTGTCTCCAAGCATGTCTATCCTGCATTTTTCTCCAAGTATATCTATCCTGGATTTTTCTCCAAGTACGTCCCTGGCTACCGTTCGTACGTATGGAGCTACGCATCAGTTTTAAGTAGAGGAACGGCCACCAGCCCGTTCCCATGCGTGATGCGCCACATCGTGCCCGGCAATGGCGGGTGCCTGCACTTCCCTCCCACCAACGGCTGCCCCCCACCCACCCATATCAACAAACCATGCACCCCACACCCTTGACCCTCACATCGCTGTCCCCCCCACGCCCTGCAGTCACCACGGCATCCCCCTCCACTGCTTCGTGAACAACAGCGACATCCTGCCCCGCCTGCTCGGCTGCCCGGCCATCAGCCCCGCCGAGGGAAGTGGCAGCTTCAACAACCGTGCGGGCGGCAGCATCAGCAACAACGCCATCGGTGCCGGGACCACCACAGCCCTATCCCCCGTCACCGCTCGTCTGTGCGCCCTGCTCCCACGCCCCATCTTGGCCGAGTACCACACCCATGCATCCTCCTACACCCCCGTGGGGTGCCACCACTTCATTACGGGGGGCACCGTACGCAGCACGGGGGACCCTGCGGCCATATCCTTGGGACTCGTCGCTGCCATGGGCATGGTGGCATCGGCGCCCCCAGTGACCATGGGTGGGGAAGCAGGAGGAGGAGGAGGGGTTGGGGTGCATTCGCCAGGGGTCATGGATGTTGCAAACGACGGCGGTGCCACACTTGGAGTGGATAGCTTCCTGGGCCCGCTCGCGGATGCCAGCATAAACCAGTACCTGGCGCGGCTCAAGGAGTACTTGGCGTCGGTCCAGCCGCTGCCACTGCCCGCGCGGTCGCTGGGTCTTGGACGGGTGATGCGCGCTCGCGTGGTGGAGCTGCCGTACCAAGGAGGTGAGGATTAAAAAAAAAAAACGAAAAGCAGGTGAAGCAAGGAGGTGAGGATGGGGGGGGGGGCAAGGGGGAGGGGGGGGGGAGGGGTTGGGGGCGGCGCGTGAGGAGCAAGCATGATGTGCCGCATGAGCGGTCGCACACATGATGATGGGTATTCTGCATGGTGTTTCTCTTTTTTCCTCCGGACCCCCTTCCCTTGCCATGAACTAGGTTATCTCTTCACCCCCAAGCCTCACCCTGGCCCTGGGCAGCTCCCTGGCTCGCCACACTGCCAATGCCCGCTGACGTCATCCTGGTTGCTGCGGCGCTCCATGGCAGCCGCTAGCAGTGCCAAATGCCACGTGCACACATGTTTCGTGCCAATGTACGGCTTGGGCTACCTCCCGGGCATCTCTACGGTTGCGACATGTGGCAAGCTCCAGGGATCTGTTGGCCATCGGAAGCCATGTTTAATGTCCGTGAAGTACGGTCAGCCTTCCACCGTTTCCATGCATGCTACCTGCTACATCGGATGTCCCTGGGAGGGCAGTGTTATGACCCAGATGACTGCACGACTTGCTGCATGCTTTGCACGCCACGTGGTTAAATTAATCACTGCATGGTTCCGCATCCGCCTGTTGATGCATTCTGTGCGGCCTCTCTCTTGCCCACGTCGCTACCTCCCTGGCCCCCCTGCCAGGCGCCTGCCTCGCATCGGTCTACGAGGGCGAGGATGGCCGCCAGCTGGCACTCGGCGGTGCCTGCGCGGCAGCCAGTGACGAGACCAGGTGCGTCACCACCCACCGCCACGCGGGAAACAAGGGCTTGCTCGCTGCTGCCGCCGCCACGACCCTCACCAGCAGGGATGAGGAGGAGGACCCATTGTCCCGACTGGCATTGCTGGCATCTGTACCGAGCCAGCGGGCATCCATGCGGGGCGCGGGCATGACGGTGCGAACGCTGCTGGAGCTGCTGGGTGTTGGGGATGAGGAGGAGGAGGACCACGCTGATGTGGCAAGTGCGGGTGTGGGTGCCAGCATATGCTCTCTACGGCTGGCGTCGTGCCTAAGGGGCAGCGCGGCGGTGGTCAATGGCACTGCCGGCGTGTGGGCGGTGCTTGACGGGCTCGCCAGCGCGCTTGGACCCCGCTGGGCGGCGCTGCGGCGGAGAAGGGCGCGCAGGGGGTCGTGCCGGAGGAGGGAATTACGGACGGGAGGCCGGGATGCGGATGCTGGGATGACCGCAGTACGCGGGGAGGGTGAGGAGGGAAGGGGGCAAGATGGTGGCAGGGAGGAGGGCATGGTGGCAGGGAACACAGGATGCCTCGTCGTGGATAGCACAGTGGAGGGGCAAGGGGGGAGGGGGAGGACGGTGCGGCCGAAGCTGGGGACGTAGGGGAGGATACGAGCGATGGTGGTCATGAGCCATCGATCGGCAAAGGAGATAGCAAAGGGCAGGGGGAAGGATCAGTGGCAGAGGGAGAGGAGGGGGGGAGGGAAGAGGAGGGAGGAGGCACAGAGAGAGGGAAGGAAGAAGGAAGTGAGGAGGGAGGGGAGGAAGGAGGAAGTGAGGAGGGAGAGGAGGGAGAGGAGGGAGAGGAGGACGGAGAGGAGGACGGAGAGGAGGACGGAGAGGAGGACGGAGAGGAGGACGGAGAGGAGGACGGAGAGGAGGGTGAGCTAGTAGAGACAGCCCTGGTAGCGGTGCCCCACCTGCAGGGGGAGCCGATACCCCCCCCTCCGGACGTTCTGCTTGGAGTACCGGACGCAGGAACCGGGGCTTGCCCCGAGATGCCTCGCGCCATTCCCCCCCACGCCTCCGGCGGCGCGTTCGTGTCCTTGGCGGAGTCGTTATGTGGATCCCTGCCCCGCCTGCTGCAGCAGCAGGTGGAGGCGCTCACGCTATTATTAGACGAGTCGCGCTCTGTGGAGGCACGCATGGGGTCGCTGCACGCGCTGTACGAACGCGAGTTTGGGGGGGGGGGAGGGGACCGGGCGTCCTTATACCCGCCTGCCGTGTCGGGGGCAGCTGCTGGAGTGACTTTCCCGGACCCTCCCTCAAGGAGAGGGAGTTTCAGGGTCGCGGCTGATGGGAGCGTGACGGAAGCCAGTGAAGCTGAAGCCGAGACGGATTTGCGGGTGCCAGCACAGGGCTCTGGTGCGGTGGCGGAGGATGCCAGTAACCAGCTGGACTTGAACAATCTCGTGTGGGAGCCGTACGAGGAGGACCTGCTGCCATCCCCCACAATCGGCCCGCCCGGTGCGCAGTCCTTCCGTGTCGATGGGGTGGTATCCGCCGCCTCCCAGGGTGCGGCTGCCGGCACCAGGGAGGGATCTAGCTTTAGCTCTGACATGGCAGCGAGCGGTGCGGCTGCCAGTAGAAGCGGCGCCGGTGGCTTGTCCGCCACCGCCACAGGGGCAGCCAGGCGGGTGTCGGCAGACGAACCGTCTTCCGTCCCGGGGTCGTCGCAAGGGCCGTCGCAGGAGGGCTGCGCGGCAGGTGAGGTCTCGGCGGCGACGGTGCAGCTGCAGGGGAGCAGGGAGGATGCCGTGGAGGCTGCGGGGCGAGACGGGGAGGTGGCTGGCGGCGCCCCGGGAGCACCAGGGACCCCTGGGACGAGGGCGCCCCTGCCTGCAGCATTGCTGGACGAATGGGTGGCAGTGGATGTCGAGTTCCCCCTGATGTTCGGCAAGGGTAGCGTCGACAAAAATAGCTTTGGCAAGAGCAGCGTTAATGGGCGCAGTGTTGACAAAAGCAGTGACAGGAGTGATGACAAGCATGGCAGCAAGCCCAGGCAGGGCGCGGACCGTCCCGCGCTACACTTGGACATCAACTCCAACGGTGGTGGCCTCAGCTCCACGTGGGGTGGCGGCATGGATGATGGCACAAGGAGGAGCCTGGCCCAGCTGCAGCAGCTGACGCGTCGCGTGGCGTCGGCGCACGCTTGCTTTGTGCGCGCGGTGGCGGAGGCGGCGGTGGCGTGCGCAAACTGGGGCGATGCAACTGTTGATGATAAGAATCTCGACCGGAGCGGGGATACTGGTGATGGGGCCAAGGGTGCTGGCGCTGGCAACGAGCATGAAAGGCAAGGCGAGGAGGAGGGAGATGATGACCACCGTGACGAGAACCAGCATGTCGATGGCGACTTAGCATCCACCTCTTTGGGTACCCATGGGTGCGCCACCTGGCCGCCATCCTCGCTGGCCCTCCTGGCAGACCAGCCCGAGAGTCTATGGTCGTCGCTGACGTCATCAGCGGCGTGCCTCATGGGCGAGCTGGACGCGTTCGTGGAGGCGGCACATGGCGCGCTGCGGCGGCGCCAGCTGGGCCGCAAGGGGGACTGGCGGAGGCAGCCGCTGGTTGTGGCGCTAGCGGTGGCGGCGGTCAGCATGGACGACGTGCTGCATCTGGAGAAGCTCATGCAGCGAGTGGGGGGAGGGGGCGGGGAGGGCGGGGAGGGGGACAAGCGGAGGAGGGGGAAGAGGAAGAGGGAGAACAGGGGGAAGAGGAGGCAGGAGAGGAAGGGGAGAAGGGAGAGTTTGAGCGGGAAGAGGGGAAGGGGAGAAAGGGGCAAGCGAGGGAGGAGGGGGAAGAGGCAGGCGAGGGCAATGAAGGGGGAGGGAGGAAGGAGGAGGGGACGAAGGGTATCTTGAGGGAAGGCACGGGGGAGGGGGAAGCAGTAGGCCATGGTGAGATGTGGATCAAGGAGCAAGGGAGGGAAGGCGAGGAGGAAGCGAGGGTGCGAGAGGTGGAGGGGGGAATGGGTGAGACGAGAGGGGACGAGGAGGTGGATGGGGGATTGGAGAGTACGGGAAAGGGGACAGGTGGCGGCGAGCAAGGGGACAGGGAGGAGGTAGACAGGTCTGAGGCAGGTTATGATGAGAATTGTACTGTGGACCAGGAGGGGGGGAAGCTGGAGCAGGGTGAGGTGCAGGGGGCGTCGCCGCGGGGAGGCCAAGAGCAGGGCCAGGAGCTGGGGGTAGGGCCAAAGCAGGAGCCAGAGCTGGGTGATGAGCAGGGTGAGAAGGAGCAGGAGGGGGCAGAGGATACAGCAAAGGAGAAAGGGAAGGAGCAGGGGGAGGAGAAGCAAGGGGACGACGTGGCCAGCCCCGGGGAGGACGGCAGGGGAGCGAGTCGGGCTCATGACGAGGCGAATGTAGGACAGGAGGTTGCCCCCACGCCCGCTGATCCAGGGCCTGTGAAGAGTCCCAAGGGAGTCAAAGCCAGTGAACTGTCCACCGCAAAGCACGGTACCGAGCTTGGACAGTCCGGTGTGAAGCCCAAATCCGAGCGTGCACGATCCGTGGAGAAGCACACGCACGAGCAAAGAAAGGCCCGGACCGGAAAGAGACCGTCCCGACGCATCGCCAGGGGTGCGGCTCGTTTGTCGCGCCACCCGCCCGCGCTGGACTGGTCCCACTCTCCACGCGACTGCGTGACAAGCGTCCTGCGCATGGTGGACGAGGAGGCCGGCGTGTTATGCTGCGCGTCGTCCCTCTACGAGCTCAGCGTGGCGTGGCGCGCAGTGCTGATGCGGTACGCGCGGCTGCGGAGGGGGCTGCTGCGGGGGCCCCGCGTGTTCGCCCGCGTCCGCCGCGTCGTGCCCAAGGGCGCCCGCATGTTTGCTGGCGACGAAATCCCTGTGGATGAGGATACCACAAGCTGTGTGTCCCCCCGGCGGCGGTCATCGTCACGCCTGCAGGGTGCACGGGGGGAGGGCAAGGTGGCGTCGCCAGGAGGGCCAGGGGAGCGGGCCTGCGAGGGTGCAGATGGAGCCCATGGCCAAAGTGGACATCAGCTAGGGGCTGTGAAAGAGGAGAGGGACGGGGACAAATCAACGACGGACGGATCGAGACACGAAGGATCTGTGGATGCAGGCACGGGTGTGACTCGCGACCCAACCAGCACGTATGATGCTGATGCTGGCGCCACCACTGGCCCTGCTGCCACCACGGCGGTCACCCTGATCACGCCCCTAGCCATGGCGGACGAGCTGGTATGGGATGACGGTCTGCACAAGCTGCGGCTGCTGCTGATGGGGGCTGGTTTGGGGGTGCCCCCCTCACGTGTGCCGGTCTCTGGGGGCTCCCCATCGGTGGGCTCACCGGTGGGACGTGGCAGTAAGGGTGCTGGCAGTAGTATGAGTGGCCGCCGCAGCCCACTCCATGTGCTGTTGAACAGTGTGGACGAGGTGTTGGAGGAGGGGGCGGTCATGGATCTGGACACGCTGGCGCTTCACCGGTGGTTCGTGGAATGGCATGGGATGGAAGAGGAGCACTACGACCCCCGGTCGCATTCCTCGGTGCGTGTGTCTGAGATGCTGGCAGCGGTCGGGTTGCCCCCTCGTCCCCCTGCATGGCCACCCTTGCTTGGGTGGTCTTCTTCATCTTCACACGCGGCTACTGGCAGGGTGCATGGGGGCTCGGGCACGCACGCTGGGGACGCAAAGGCAGGGGTCATGTCGCCCGATGGCAAGAAGGCAAGCGTGGAGGGCAGCAAGGGCTGGCGGTTCCGCAAGAGCGACCTCCCCTTGTTGCGGGAGCTGGTGCTTCCGTCGTTCATGGAGGCGGTGTTCTTCCGCTTCACGGTCGAGTTTGAGTGGAGCGAGGAGAGCCTGCAAGGGGTGATGGAAGAGTGCAAGATGGCCAGCGACACCGAGGTGGGCATTACTTAGTACAGGAGTATAGGTACTTGTCAGGTCCCTTCCATTGCCACCCCTCACGCCTCGTCTTGTCCCCGCTCATCCCTACCCCTATTAATCAATTGATTGAACTACCCCTATTGCTCACCCGTACCCTAACCTTCCCTGTCTCCCCTCTCTTTTTATGATTCCCCCCCCCTACACACACGCTGCGAATTATTCCCCCCAGCTCATGTTCGACGAGGGCGCGCCCACTTCCCCCACCGCCCGCTCAAGCGGTGGCCGTTGCTTGTCCACCAACCTTACCGCGTCCGCCCACCCCCACGCCCAAGGCCTCGCTGACGTCGCCGCCACCTCCCTCGGCACGCCCAGCGATGCTGCCACCACCATTTTTCCCGGCGCTGACATCAGCGTCCTGGGGGCCAGCGGTGACAAATCCGGAGACGCCAGCATCAGCGGGGGCGGCGGCATCCCATCCCCTGGGATGGCCAGCCTGTCGCGTACCGACTCCGCAAGCAGTGGCGGCGCAGGAGGGTTGGGAGGAGGAGCGGGCAAGGCCGTGCTCACGCGCAGCATCACGGGGTCACTGGGTGCGCTCACAAAGTCCTCCTCCGCACGCAAGCCCGCATTCTCCACGCGCCAGCTGGACGCGGCGCAGGCGCTGCTGTCGCTCGTCAACCTCCCCCTGGCACTGCTGGCCCAGGGTGCCGACGTGGGCGTGGCGGAGAAGGAGCTCTGCGAGGCCTTGAGGGTCGTTCGCGAGTTCTGTACCAGTGGGCTGCCAGCTGTCGGTGGTGGCATTGGGGGCGGGAATTATGCTGCCGACGCAGGGGCCAGTGGTAGCAGCCACAACCCATCGCGGCTGGAGGGCAGCCAGGACGCAAGCGGGGATGTGGTGGGTGACGGCGGTAATGTCGGTGCGCTGCACCAGGCAGGGGACGGCGCGCGGCGGGCACTTCTGGCGGCCGGCATCCTGCCTTTGCTCCATTCCCTCATGAAACTACCCGAGAGGGTACCACCCCGGGCACCCTCCCCTTTGCTGGCTCCTTTAGGGGGCATGGCCGACGAGATTGTTGCGTCGGCCAGCAGCAGTGGTGACGGGGGCCCCCAGGGCAGCGCTGCCGTCACCCCCCGCTCCCCCGCCACCGCATCCACCACCACCACAACCACCACGTTCCTTTCCCCTGCGAGTCCGGATCGTGCACCCCAAAATGTGCAGCTCCCCCCGGCCATCTCCCCGCGCGTGAAGGCGCAAGCAATCAGCGTGCTCGCCGGGCTGCTCCGGAGCTGGGACGCCTCCTCCCTGGAGGCGGCCCTGGAGGCCGGCCTGGCCGCACCGGGAAGTGGCGTGGATGGTGGCGGGGGAGCCATGGGCGGGCTCGTGGTCGGGCTTGTGGGTGGGATCGGGGCCACGGTGATGGGTGCCAGCGGGGCCGCGGGATCGGCGGGCAGCATCCCCCGGCAGGTCCTTGACGAGGAGCCTGGCCTCGTGGCCTCCCTCATGCGGCTCCTGCACGTGCGTGCAGCCGCGAGTAGCGTTAGGGGCTGTGCAGCCGCGGCAGTCGCGGGCCTGGCGTCATCGCTGCCCGAGGTCCGTGACGCGCTGGCGGCTGCAGGGGCCATCCCTCAGCTGGTGGAGATGCTGTATGACGGGGACGCGCACGGCAAGGGGCGCGCGGCGCAGGCGTTGGGCGCGCTCGCGTGGGACGCAGGGAACCGGCGGGCGATTGGGGAGGTGGGCGCGGTCGCGCCGCTCATGGAGGTGATGCGGCGGCAGGGGGACGTGCACGGGCGCGCGTATGGGGCGCTGCTGGTGAGTGGGCGTACTGGCTGCGTAGTGGTGGTGGTCGTGCGGGAGCTGCTGGTGAGTGGGCTTAGTACATACTCACTCGGGGCATACTCAATATATACTCACTGGGAGCGCTCATGCGGGCGCTGCTGCCTGCTGGTGAGAAGCGGGGTAGGTTTGTGGGGCAGTGACCACGTAAAGGAAAGTTCCTGTTTTCTTTTCTTTATAACGCTGGCATGTCAAGGGATTGGATGGGGAGCTGTGGGAAAACTTGCCTGTCAAAGGGGGGGGTGGGGGGGGAAGAGGGGAAAGCGGGGCTAAGACTTTGGCTGGGAGAGGGGTGACTTGCGGCTCGTGCAGGTGCCCTACCTTGTTTGTGTTATGCCAGTAGCAACTGTCTACTTACACCCCTTCTGGCAGCCCTTTACCGTGTGCCCTTGGGCAGCTATGTCCTTGAAGTCATAATGCTGACTTCCCTCCTTTCTCCTGCCGCCGCCCTTTCCAAAAATAACCGTCTCTTTCTCGTTTCCCCCCCCCTCTTTCACTGTGTCTTTTGCATGCACTGTCCTGTCATTCGTCTCTTCCAGGTGGGGTCGCTGGCCGATGTGCCCGTGCGGCGCCAGGCGCTCCTTCGGGCGGGCGCGCTGGCCATCCTCGTGTCCATGCTGCGCGAGGAACACCCGCCAAACGTCACGCCATCATTCATACCCCTGCCCCCCTATGCGACTGCGACCACCACGGCACCACACGCCCCTGGGCTGCCGCCGCGCAGCAACAGCGGGCGTGCCCTCAGGCCAGGGGGAGGGGATCACGGCTTCCTGCCCCGCATGACGACTGTGGACAGGCGAACAAGCGATCCATATGGGCTGGATGATGACTTCCCCTTCTGCCCCAGCGGGGGTCTCACGGATCTGGAGCCCGTGCTGGCATTCGGCAAGGGCATGGCGGTGCGTGCGCTGGCCATGCTGTGCAAGGACGAGGAGCAGCGCTCGCTCGTGGTAGGCCTATCCGTCATGCCCACCGTGGAGCTCTTACGGTCGCCCTATGAGGAGTGCCGCATCTGGGCCGCGCGTGCGCTGCGCCATTTCATGGCTAAGGGGGGCGCGGGCACAGAGGGTGGCCAGGACGGTAACAATAATGCTGGTCTTGGGGGTGGGGGGTCCCTCGGCATCCTGCCCAAGATGGCCGCCCCCTCAGCGGCGATGGGCCCATCGGGGGTCAGCGCGAGTGGGAAGGTACTGGACAGCCGGGATGTGGATGGGGGTGACGGCAGCGGCATTACCGCGCTCTCGGTGCCCGGGATGGGCTCGGACTCGGTCGGCGTGGTCGCTCGGGTGGCAGGGACGGGGGGCAGCTTCACGTCCAAGGGGGGAGCCGGGGCGATCCGTTCGGCGCTCGTCGCATCTGGGGGGATCAAGCTGTTAGTGGCCATGCTGCGGTTGGGGCCGGACCGTGCGCGTGTCGAGGCGGCGCTGGTGCTGGATACGTTTGCGGCCGACAGCAACGCGAATCGGGTGGTGGTAGGCCAGGCGGGCGCGGTGCCGGCGCTGGTGGAGATGATGCGCGTGGGCAACGAGGGCGCGCGGGACGTCGCCGCGGGCATGTGCTGGAACCTCGCGTGGAGCGACTACGACGGGGGCGCGCTGGTGCAGGCGGGGGCAATCCCGCTGTTTGTGCAGGTGGGCGCGAGGGCACACGGGTGGACTCATCACATGGGATGGGATGGTATTACGTGAAGAAATTGAGTTTGGGGAGGGAGACCGATGGTGTTATAGAGATGAGGTTGGGCAAGCCATATATGTATCGATATGTATACCATATCTATATTCATACATAGTAGTAGGTATCAAGTGCTGGATGTTGCTATGTGCCATTTGTATATTTCGTTAACATGTGAATATACAAACGGTTGCCATGTGGAAGCGTGGGTTTTACCCTTGCCTCGTACTGACAGGATGTGGTCGCTAGGCGCTGCTCCGGCTGACATCACTGTTTGAGTCCACAGTTATTTGGGGAAATTCTGGTGACAGTTTTTGTTGTCCCGATGGCCTTGGAATATGCGAAGGCTTAGTTAGTTTTAAAATAGTAAATGACCCCGGCTGGCCGGCCGACTTTGGGCTTTGGGCGAATGGGGCAAACCCGCACACACACACACACACACACACACACATACACACACACACATATGCACACTGCAGATCCTGCGCACCGGCACCGAGCAAGGCAAGATGCATGCGTCGGGATGCTTCTGGAACCTCGCCTGGAGTGGGCGCAACTGCGAGGCAATCGGGCGTGCGGGCGGCGTGGAGACGCTCGTCGAGTACTTGCGCACATCAACGGGCGCCGAGGGCCGTGCGTGGGCTGCCCGTGCGCTTGCCTCGCTGGCCAAGGGCCACAAACCAAATGGAGACGCGCTGGTCAAGGCGGGGGGTTTGTCGCCGCTGGTGGACCTGCTCAAAGGGAACTCCCAGGTAGGGTGTATGCGTGTTTCTCACTGGGGACAAGGACGTTGGATTCTCCAGATTTCTGGCCTGCGCTGGTTGTCTCATGGACATTGTGCTTATGTTCTGAAATAGGCATGGTAAAACCCATGTGTACTGAATAAGGCACGGTAGGCAATGGCTGACGGATAGGGAGCATTCCCCTTTACCACTGCTGGGTTTTTTGCAACCTTGTAACTGTGTGCATGTATCGCGTGGGCGTTGCGTGCGCGCACTTGTGTGTTGCGTGTTTTCTTTGTATGCTAATTTATCAACTAGAAAATATCTACTAGAGCTTTTAAAATATATATCTACTAGAGTATATCTACTATAGAAGTGATCGCTGTTGTGCCTGGTGCATGGTATGCTCACAGCAAAATTGTTTGGTACGATTCCGGATTCGAACACGGGACCTCTTGCATGATTTCGCTGCTATAGGGGTCTCCTGATCCAAAGGCATCCCAAGCGATAGCCCAACTGCGAAAAAGCTCTTTACAGGAGAGCGGTGCAAGTGCGTCTGAATTTCTTCAATATGAAACAGTGGATTGAATCGAACTGCTAGCCCCACGGGGGCGGATGTGAGTAGTACTACTCACTGGGTCATGACGGCAGAAGCCGGCCAAAGGCGACTCCTGGTATGCCCACAGCGCATGCGTTGGTGCGTAGGACATGTGGAAGCGCGGATGGTGAAAGGGAGGAATGAGCTATTTGCCCCCCCACCCGCCCGCCCACCCACCCACCCACCCACCCACCCACCCACCCACCCACCCACCCACCCACCCACCCACCCACCCACCCACCCACCCACCCACCCACCCACCCACCCACCCACCCACCCACCCACCCACCCACCCACCCACCCACCCACCCACCCACCCACCCACCCACCCACCCACCCACCCACCACCCAGCTGCCCTCCCACCCAGCCTTTGTGACCCCTGGCCCCCCGCTTGCTGGCTTTTGTGAATGAGCAGACTGTGATGGAGACCTTTGTATTTGTGTGACTTTCACATGTGGGGGGCGCCCAGACCCAGCTCCTCCTCCCCTTGGTTCCTGATGGGGAGGATCCCTACCCTGCCACCTGGCCGCGCCTTGTTTCAAACCCTCCCAAGCCTCCAACTCTACTTCCCGTGACCCCAATCCCGCGGGCCCCCACAAACAGCACGGCATCCTCTCGTTACCCAGCAAGGCATTGAACTGAATATTTTGATGGGTGAAGGAAATGAATGATTGAATGGATGAATGAACGAAATGATTCACTAGATTTATGAATGCTTTTCTTTATGCCGCACCCCCCCCTCGTACAGGGCCAGGTGTGGGCGGCGCGCGCGCTTGCTAATGTCGCCGTCGGCCACGAGGACAGGTGTCGCCTCATTGTGCGCCATGGGGCCATCCCCCACCTGATCGGCATGCTGGCGTCAGCCACGCCCGAGGGCAAGGTCATGGCCGCGGGCGTGCTCTGGAACTTGGCTTGGAACCTGGACCACGGGAGGCAGATCGTGGCGGCAGGCGGGATAAGGCCGCTGAGGGAGCTGCTCGACGTGCCGTCCTCTGAGGGGCGGATGGCAGCCGCGGGTGTGTTATGGAACTTGGCGTGGGACGTGGATAATGGGTTGGCTATCGTGAACGCCGGCGCGGTTCCTCCGCTAGTCCAGCTGGCCAGCGGGGCCGGGCCTACCCAGGAGCGTCTGTGGGCCGCGAGGGCGCTTGGAAGCCTCGCGGGCGGCCATCCCGATAACGGTCTCTCGATCGCCCACGCGGGGGGGCTGGCGCCGATGGCACTACTTTTGCGTGCCGGACAGCAGCAGGAGCGAGCGGCGGCCGCGGTGGTGATATGGAGCATGGCGTGCCATTGCGCGGATGCCAGCAACGCCGTGGGCGCGGGGATGCTCCCGGTTACCTCGCCCTCTTTCTCCCAGGGGGATCGGTTCGGGCGGGACCAGGGCGGGGGAGGCATGCCGATGCGGCCGGGCGTGCTGGACGAGCACACCGCGTACCAGCGCCCGCCGCAGCAAGGGCTGGGTATCGGAACCCTCGGTCCGCAAGGCCATGCCGGGGGTGGCAGCGGCAACGCCCATCACCCGCACGCGGTCAAGGAAGGCGGGTCGCTCGATCCCCGGATATTGATGGCATGCATCCCGGGCCTGGCGCAGCTGCTGGTATCGGACGCAAGCAGCGACGACTCGCGGCGCGTGGCGGCGGGTGCGCTAGCCGCACTGGCTCGCATCAACCCCGCGTGTCAGGCCGCTGTCGCGCGCGCGCAGGGGGTGATCCCTGCGTTGGTGCAACTGCTGCGTAACACGCGCGCCGTCACCAGCAGCACGGCCAGCCACCAGCTCGTGGGGCTAGCGCGGGCCCCCCCCCGGACTTCCCATGATATCACCGACACCCACTCCCAAGCAGGGGTCATGCCCGGGGGCGCCCCGTCCCCGTCCCTCGCTCCCTCTGCGCATGGGGGGGGTGACCGCGGCAGCCAGGCACCCCCGGTCCTGGTCCCCATCCTCAGCAGTAGCACCAGCCACCAGTTGGTGGGTCTCATTCGCAGCAAAGTGTCCCCTCATGAGCGGCTCGAGGCTGCCGATGCGCTGCAGGCGCTGGCAGATGGCAGCCCGGCCAACGCGGCCGCGATCCGTGCCGCGCTGGCGGATTTGCCGAGGGGCGGCGCGAGCAGCGGCGCGGGCGATGACGTGGCGAGTTTCGTCTCGCACGCGCTCTCGTGGGCGGGCGCAGAGTACGTTTCATGATGGTAGTATATATTTATCGAGGATCTTATGTAATCATTATGTATATAGCAGTAGCACGCTATGCGGTGGGGTGTGGGAGGGGGTTTATGAACTAGTTCATCAATGAAAACACGGGCCGATGGGGGAAACGTGGAGCACTCGTGTTGCTTCCAAGGGGGGTGTTTGCTTCGCAAGGCTAACGATTCCTCGGGTGTTTGGATTCCCAGACCATGTTGGACTGGTGGTGGCGTAGCATGGCTGTGGGAACAGGTTGTGTTCACACAACGTGGTTTAGGAGGGATGATAGAACATAGCGTGGTTTATTTAGGGGTGGGAGGGGAATGTTAGGCAAGTGTGATTTCCGAGGGGGTGAGATGTGGCGGGGGGGCGCTCGCTGTCAGAGAGAGCGCCTGTCTGTAGTTGTGTGGGTAAAAGGTGGGCGGGGGACTGAGGAGCTCTCAGTGGATATCGTCTTCTACTATCATGCATATAGTGTACTCAATGAATACATATAGTAGTGTACTACTATAAATGCAAGCTTAGCAGTGCAGGGCCACAGGTGGATGTGTGTCCCTTGCGCATACATGTATGTCATGTATGATGTTCAGGGATGGTGGTTTGGATTACCGGACATTGGTATGGAGCAGAGCACAATTGGCATTTGCGGCTGCATGTGAGGGTTGATTGTGCGTTGGTGGTGGCGGAAAGAGGAGAAGGGGTAGGAATAGGCTATTCCACTCGCAAGTGGCCGAGGGCTCAATGGAAGGGGAAGGGGAGAGATGAGTGTGCCATACCACAGGAGCCAGGAAGGGTGGTCTTGGTAGACATGAGGATAGCGGACCTAAGGGCAAGGTGCATGTGTGTGACGCAGTCAACGCGCGCACCAAATGTCGTCATGTTTGAATGTGTCCACACCATCCATGTGCCCTTGCATTTGACGTCATGTTCTGGTACCCTCCTGGCCTAGTAAGGTTCTCCGACGGCATGGTCTGGATGTGCATGGATCTGGCGTCCGCAGGGAGGCAGGTTTGCGGTCGCAGCAGGAAGAAATGCAGGGATTGGAAGGGGCAGGGATGGAAGGAAGAGGGGCAGGGGCGCGTTACAGAGCCTGCAATGGATTTTTGTTTCTTTTTGGAAAGATGTCAATACAGAAGTATGGAGATAGAAGCTGCCAAGCCCTTTACCTGTTAGGTAACGAGCCGGCAACTTGGATCTAATCATGTGTGGCCATTGTTCACCTGGGTGCTAGCCCATATCTGTGTGTCGCTCGAATGGCAATCTTGTTGACAGCCAAGAAAGCACACTACTAGTTTCGTTCAGGAATCCCCTTCCCAAAAATTGCCTATCATCAATCCTCCCCACCATAAATGTTGTTCACCCCTCCTCCGGTGCACCATAAGGAGGCTGTCAATACTGCTATGACCATCTGGCGTCATTGGTTCTGATCGCATTCTCTGCCATGCTATTCCCTCTGTTGCTCTACCTGCTACGTTGATGCCCGCGACACAGGCCCACAAACTGCTGCATCCAGTGATCGAGCGAGTTACTAATGTGCCCAACATGAGCAGTTACCGACAGATGTGTCATCGGCCTGCATTTCGTATGTTATTGGGCTATCCTTTCAAAGCCAGACCTGGGACAAGCACTCCAAAAATCACACTCGTGGAGTTGCGACCATTCATTGATCGAATATTCATTCATTTATTCAAGCAGGTCTAGAGCTTTTGGGAAAGTCACGGAGTACAGACTGTTTGATAAAGTACATTTTGTCAATCATTCTTGACGAAGCACAACAAGAAGGCCGCAGTCCTGAACCACCCCTATCTCTCATTGCCTGGAAGGCAGGCCGCCATGCTGGCATATACCCAGGAATCACCCATGTGCAACCCCACGACATGCATCATCTGACGGTGCCAGCGCATATAGCTGCGTACGTATTGCCGATGCGGCCGGCCCGATCGATCCTGCTAGCCCCAAGTTGATGGATGGATGGGTGCATGCAATCATAGCAGTATATTTTATCTAGTAGCAAACAATCCTATATACTGGTCTATATCTATAGTGTGCTAAACCCAAGCGGTGTTACCTAGCATGCTTCCCAAGCGTGCATACACGCGGCTTTCCCACTGCGGGGGTGTCTTTGTCCTCTATCTAGAACCTGAGCCCACTTGGCCTTAAGTCCATCATCTTTCTGCAAGGCCTTAAGCCACTGAGGCCCTGTCATTGGCGTATGTAAAGCGTGCCAGGCGAGGGAGATTCGGCATGGTCCACGTCGGCCTCGATCAGAGCTGGGGAGTAAGCTACCTGGCAGCAGCTTGACGCGGTCCCGGTATACACGTGTACTGGACGCGAGAGCCATCATGAAGGAGGAAGAGGCTGGTCGGGCGGTGGCTGAGTGCATGAGCCCAACCGCCGCGGCCAGGGCCTCTGTCTTCTTGCTGACCTCCAGCCCCGCTACGTAGGCCTCGATAGTTTCAGTGCCGGATGCAGTCAAGCCATGTCTGCACGTGCTTATGCAGTGTCGGCCTCGCCAGAGGGTGGTGCATCGTCTGCGTACGGATAATTTACGCTAGCCTTATCTCCGTGTCCGCCCCACCGTGCCAGAACTTGTTTGCGACTTTCACCCCGGGTTCCCTACCCACTTAATGCAAGCAAGCCGCTTGCGCGCCGGCCTGAATCATTCGTGATCACTGCTGGCCACATCATTGCCGGCAATAACATGAACAGGTAAGGCGGGAGCACGTGACCGCCGTCAGCCATTTTCGTATGCATCATATACGTAACCGAGTAACTGAGACGCCATTAATTAATTATAAAATTTTAAATATTAGACTCGTGCTCCCGTTGGGGAGTCACGGAGCATTAATCCCGATGGATGGATTGATGGATTGATGGATGGATGGATTGATGGATTGATGGATGGATGGATGGATGGATGGATGGATGGATGGATGGATGGATGGATGGATGGATGGATGGATGTATGGATGGATGGATGGATGGATGGATGGATGGATGGATGGATGGATGGATGGATGGATGGATGGATGGATGGATGGATGGATGGATGGATGGATGGATGGATGGATGGATGGATGGATGGATGGATGGATGGATGGATGGATGGATGGATGGATGGATGGATGGATGGATGGATGGATGGATGGATGGATGGATGGATGGATGGATGGATGGATGGATGGATGGATGGATGGATGGATGGATGGATGGATGGATGGATGGATGGATGGATGGATGGATGGATGGATGGATGGATGGATGGATGGATGGATGGATGGATGGATGGATGGATGGATGGATGGATGGATGGATGGATGGATGGATGGATGGATGGATGGATGGATGGATGGATGGATGGATGGATGGATGGATGGATGGATGGATGGATGGATGGATGGATGGATGGATGGATGGATGGATGGATGGATGGATGGATGGATGGATGGATGGATGGATGGATGGATGGATGGATGGATGGATGGATGGATGGATGGATGGATGGATGGATGGATGGATGGATGGATGGATGGATGGATGGATGGATGGATGGATGGATGGATGGATGGATGGATGGATGGATGGATGGATGGATGGATGGATGGATGGATGGATGGATGGATGGATGGATGGATGGATGGATGGATGGATGGATGGATGGATGGATGGATGGATGGATGGATGGATGGATGGATGGATGGATGGATGGATGGATGGATGGATGGATGGATGGATGGATGGATGGATGGATGGATGGGTAGTTGGGTACACGCAATCCTACCGTTCTAATTATATCAAGGCCTTGTACACGGTCCTCTGGGAGGCGCTCTTTGGGTTATACTAGCTCTGCATGGATCGGGTACCACCAGCGTTTATTGCTGCCATTCGCATCGACTGTCTGAGGACTCACAGGCAGTAGTGCGGACTGCGGCACCCCACCATTCCCCCTTCACCACGGGGTATGGCAAGGTTGTGTCCTGTCCCCATAACTTCTGATTTGGCACGCCGCAAAGGTGAAAACCATTTGCGTTCAGTGCCGGTCCGCGGAAAACGCGGAAAAACGCAATCTGCAAATGAATCCAGGCCGGAATCGAACTGGGGACCTCTTGCACCAATTTTGCTTACTATAGTGACGGACGTCTCCGGATCCTAAGGCATAGCCAACTGACACCTACAGTCATCCGCAAAAGTTCTCCTTTCCGGGGAGTGATGCAAGCCTTTCGGATTTGGTACTAGATAAATCATTCGAGATCTGTGTGTAGGAGTACTACACACGTGTCTGCACTCGAGACTTGTTCAGTCTCGAACCGTGAGACGGGCTGAACACGGCTGGAACCTTCTTGAGAAGGGGGCGTAGCCGGTACTATCGAGATCCGCCAAGCATATATTCTGATCACCATACATCTGTTCACTATTGTCGTGGATCACATCATGCGTCGGGCACGTACGTGCGCGCTTGACCGCTCTTAAGGGGTTCGAGCCCGGCTTGGACATCCTTAACGAGTGCGAACACGGCGGCGTTGTCCCTGGCTACCGCCTGTCCAACCTGATTTATGCTGATGATACCACCCTCATCGCGCGCCCCGAGCACATTCAGACATGGCTGGACTGTCTGGGCTTCAAGGCGAGGGCGCCGGTGGGGTTGGAGATTAGTGTCAAAACTGAGGCGATGGTGATTGGGGCATGCAATTCCAGTTGCCCACTTCTGCCGTGGCTGCTAGACGGGACGGAGGTCCCGTTGATCCGTGAGAGGGGCGGGAGGTCACCAGCATCCAGCCGGGGTGGCTGGGATGCGATGGTGGCCGTCTGCTCCGCTATATCTTTGGGACCTGTGAGGCAAGGGCCTCGGTGTGGGCGGTGATGGCTTCAAGCTTCTTCATGAGCACGCCGCACTTGCCCTCCACCTGGTTAAGGCGAGAGACAAGTGCAGCGTGCGTCTCAGATGCCTGTGCCGCGGTGTCGGCAGCGTCGTGAACTGGGGCTGGAGCTTGTGGACGACCTTGGTTTCCACATTGGAGACCCGGGCCTCCACCGTGTTGAGCGTCGTGTTCAGCGAGGTCAGCTTCTCGGCCAACGGCCAGGTCACGTGCTCCTCCATGCAGCACTGCTCGGATGTCATCCTTGCAGAGGGAGGAAGCCGAGGTGGCTGCATCGGCCACGCAGGCTGGGCTGGGGCGCGAATCTTGGCGTCGATTTTGGCCATAGGTAGCTGGTGAAGCTGCACAGGATGCCGCGAGGCGGTGGCTGAGGTCTCCCCTGGTAAAGAGCCTCTCCAGGTTCTCGTCGGGGATGGGCCCTGTTGCCCCATGGAGCTTGCGTTCCTGTGCCAAAAAACGCACTATTTCGGCGCATTCTTCTGTGATCAGCTCTAGCCAGTGCTGAAAAGAAAAGCGGGCGTAATCAAGTAGGTACTTTCGCCATTTGTGTTCGTGGCAGGGTTTCTTGGGCTCGGGCGAGGCGCTTGGCGATGGGTTTGCTGGCGATGTTGCGAGCCCAGGCGGCTGGGCAAGGACGATGGCGAGTGGGTTGGGCTGGAAGCCGGAAAGCTCCTTTTCCCAACCCCGTTTTGCTTTTGGGGTCGTCATAGCTGCTTGTCACGTGCGTAACTTTGGCAATACTGCGTTTCAGCCGTAACCGATTATACTGGCATGTGCGTCTCAAAAAAGCGCATCTAATGAAAGTGGTCTGACCGAATTTGGGGCTCAGACGCAAAAGATCTGAGCTCCGCCCTCAGCCATACCGCCGTCAGCCATTTTCGTCTGCCGCGACTTCATGTAGAAGCAAGGGAATGTGTGCTACATGATCTCCCAACGGAGTCATGTTATAATTTAATTTAATTTACCGGTCTAATTATCATAATAATAATAATAATAATAATTATCAATCTACAAAAACAATCCTATACTCTCTATCTATTGTGCCCTCGACTCTAGGGGTCTTGTCTAGCATGCTTCCCACGTGTGCAAACACGCGGCTTCGATCCCACTGGAGGGGGGGCGTTGTCCTCTATGACCTGAGCCCACTAGTGGCTATATGGTACGTTGGGGCGTGATGCAAACGATATTTGTAACTTTCGTGTAAATTGGTATTTCTAATGAGATTAGCATAGTGCGGCCGTGGCATGCCGTGCCCATGTGCACATGACACGCAAGTACTTACATACTTAAGGCTGCCCCATGGTCCAGAGCCCACAGACAGGCTTGGAACGCACTTAGCGGCGTCAGTTCAAGGGAGAATCGCTCAGGCGCCATGTACTGTCGCTGGACGCACGGCTTCTGATGTACGCTCTGAATATAAACAATTCGTTCATGTCTGGGGTCTAGCTCGCAAAAAAGACTGACCAGTAGATGGCCCTAGCTAGCTAGCCACTTCACCTGGCCACCCCCAAGTCAAAACTAGTAAGCAATCCCGCTAGTGCTCCCTACGGAGGCATTCTGGTTGTGGGCCCTGCCGACATACAACAGTTTGCAGGTTACAAGTAGCTGTCATGTTTCCTTGGCAACATTGCCTGCTGTGGCGGCCGCTGCCTCCTTTCCAACAGCGATCCCCGCAAGCCGGCCGGACAGCCATGCCCAGTAGAAGTTGAAGCCGCCGATACGGCCAAAGACGTCGCACAGCTCCCCCACGATGTACAGCCCTTGCACCGGGGCAGATCTGTTGCCAGACAAACAGTGTGCAGCAAGGCGAGCAGCAGAATGGACAAACCAAAGTGACAGGTGAAAATCAAGCGATTGTAGCGTGCCGACTAGGGTCGAGCCCAGCGAGCCCTTGGAAGTTTGGCAAAAAGGAATCATGGATAGAAAGATACCAGTAAAAGAGATAGAAAATCGTCAATGCTACCTAAGGTGGTTTGAAGTCCATACCCACTGGCACACATCTGTATGTGTCTTCGAGTGTGCCGACAGCTGATATCTAGAGTAATACCGGTGACATTGGGATATATATCGATAGATGTGTGTCCGGTGGCATAACGTGATGATAGTTACCACGGACATGGTTAGAGGTCGAACAGCCCTATGGTCGACCCATAGTCCGGCCCACTACGATATACTTCAGGCCGTCAACTTAGCGCGGAGGATTCTGAGCCACAGGGATTGGATCAGCAGCGCCGACCGGGTGGCACTGCTTGGCATAAAGGCGTGCGAGGACGATGGCCAGTCAGTCGACTCGCAATCCTCTCACCATCAGTCAACCTGATCAATATAAGCCCTATTCTAATTAATTCAACCATGCCCAACACTTGACATTGAGTCTCAACCACAACTGCAAGTATTGAACAAGGTAAACTGTAATGCCCCAGGGCCTCCGCTGCGATTGCAGCAACTAGCCCTTAGGATAGTTAACATCTTCCATTCTCAGGCAGGTATCAATCCCGGGACGATAGTCCCATATTGAGGAGACTATCTTTCCCAGCGTTGGTGGACCGGGCAGGGACAGAAGCCCTCCTCAACGAGATCGGGGCAGACTACACCCCGCCAGAGAAGGCCAGGTTCGACACGGTTTGGATAAGCACGGCAAGTTGTTCGAGGAGTGAACATCCCAGTTCCCGCCGGCTCGGTCGGTGCTCCACCGCATCAAGTTGCAAGAGGGCCAAGGCCCCACGGCGTCCCCAATGTACCGGATGGGACCGGGTTAAGCTGCAGGAGCTCCACAAGATCCTGATCTCCCTCCTTGAGGCAGGCCTGCTTGAGCCCAGCAATAGCCCGTACTCGGCAGGGGTGCTCCTGATGCCCAAGCCCAATGGGGCTTTGCATCTGGTGGCAGACTACCGTACGCATCACTGTCAAATCCAAGTACCTGTAGCCACGCATTGACGACATCTTCAATCGCGTGCAAGGTGCTACGTGTTTCACAGTCCTCGACTGTGCGGATGGCTTTTGGCAATTGCGCATTGCTCCGGAAGACTGCCACAAGACAGCCTTCGTGACGCCGTTTGGGCACTACCAATGCCGGGTGGCGGCCACGGGCCTGTGCGATTCCCCAGCAATTTCTTAAGATGTTGATGAACGACCTGCTCCGTCCGGTTATGGGAACTGCACACCTTCCGCAGGTCTCCAAGGACTTGCATGACCCCAACAGGGGGACCAAACTGCCGTGGACCTATAAGCGACAATGCGCCATCGCGTACCTCGACGACATCCTGATCTACTCCAAGACCTTCCACGATCATCTTGAGGACGTAGACGCGGTGCTTCAGATCATGGGGGATGAGCACTCTCGGCGCGGCGCGCCAAGGTCCGCTCCGGGCGTAGTGTACCCTTTCTGGGCCACAGACTTTCCCAACATGGGGTGGCCACAGACCCGGCCAAGATCGCGGCGGTGCAGCAATGGCCAGTCCCCACAGACGTCACAGGCGTCCACAGTTTTCTTGGCATTGCGTCATACTATCGGCGATTCATTCCTCGGTTCGCGACGATTACCGCACCCATCAATGCCCTCCTGACAAAGGGCACTCCGTTCGAGTGGTCAAGTGCATGCCAAGCAGCATTTGACGAGCTCAAGGCGAGTCTTACTTGCGCCCCAGTCCTTGTGCTCCCAGACCCTTCCAAGCCCATTGTGGTCGCTACCGATGGGAGCAAGGTGGGCATACGGGGTGTCTTGTTGCAGGATCATGGTGCCAGGTGGCAGCCGATGGAATACATTTCGCGCACCATGATCCCCGCGGAACGCAAACTATCCATGGCACCAACAGGAATTGTTGGCAGTGGTATACTGCTGCCACACCTGGCGACACCTCTCACTGGGTGCACAATTAAACGTCGTGATTAGTGAGCAAGGGGACTTGGACCCCCACCGGCTGGTCATCCACACCAACCACCGCCCGCTCACCCACCTGTTAGCACAACCCAACACTGTCCCGCGGCAGGTGTGTTGGATGGAGTATCTGTCCCGGTCCGCCCCCTGTCGTATCCAACATGTGAAGGGCGAGGACAACGTTGTCCCGGATGCTCTTCCCCGCCGAGCCGACTACCAGAGTTTCTACGAGGACTTGGATGTGCTGCACACCGTTTGTGAGCCCACCATGGGTCCTGTCCCGCCGTATGGCGTGTCGGACGGATCCCTGCTCCCTTGGTTCGTGTTCCATGCGGCCCATACAACCCCAGACGTGCTGGCCCCGTGGCCCCGCGACGAGCACGAGGACGCGCTCACCCCGATAGGGGGGGAGGGGTGCCATCAACGGATCCCTATCAGCCATGCGGTCCCACCAGTAGGCGGCTTTAGCCTCACACCACTAGGCGAGCCTCTTCTTGTCGACAATAGCTTTGGCTCCGTAGAGGACATCAATGCGCTCACGCGGACCATGACTAGGCGAGTCGCGACCTCACAACCAGACGACACCACCATCCGCCAGGAGTTGGACGACTTGGGAAAGCTGCCCGTGCCCAAAGGCAACACGGAGAGCTTTAAGATTACGTCCGACTTGGAGCGCATCGTCAGTAAGTTCACTGTGACTGAACCCGAGGCGCAGGCAGCCATTGCAACGAACCCGCAGCAGATGAACGGACTCCCCTGCAAGTTCCAGGACGGGGTCCTGTACGTGATGACGGGACCCGGGGATCAATGGCGGCTGTATATACCGCCCATCGCTAGAGCCGCGCTCTTGCATGATGCGGCTCTCCCCTGGGAGGTCATCCGGGCACCCATTGGGTTCTACCCCACCTGCGACGGCTATTCCTCTGGCCTTGAATGAAACAAGAGGCACAGGAATATATATGTGCGCACATGCCATTCGTGCCAGTTGATGAAGCCGCGCGACACCAGGTCCCAGGCCGCACCCCGCTCATTACCTGATCCGCTGCGGCCTTGAGACAGCCTGATGATGGCCTTCGTCGGTCCATTCAAAAGGACCCCATGGGGTTACGAGCAGACTTCGGTGTTCCTCGATCGTTTGACCTGCATGTGCCACCTGGTGCCTTGTCCCCTGACACTTGTCCGCGCAGGATTGCCTACGGCTCTACCTAGACAATGTCTTCAAGTACCATGGGCTGAGTCGCCAGTTCATCTCCGACCGCAACAAGCTGTTCACTGCCACGTTCTGACAGGAGTTCTTCGGGACGCTGGGCACCAAGGCCTCCCTCGGGACCGCATACCACAGCTCCTCTACGCATATGGTAGAACGACTGAGCCGGGTTGTGGGGGAGACCATGAGCCACTACATCAAGGGGCGGGGCGACCACTGGGATGAGTTTATTGGGTTTGTCGAGTTTGCCCTCGACAACTCGTCTCAGGCTGCCCACGGCTATACGGCATTCTTCCTGGACACAGGACAACACCCCCTCACCCCAGCCAAAATGCTGGCCAGCCAGATGCCCAGCAAGTACGCAGCCATACGGACGACGATGCGGGGTGTGAGAGAGATGCTGGATAAGATGAAGCAGGCACAGGAAAGTGCGGTCTTGGGATACCAAGCCACACGAGACAAACGCCTGGCGCGCTTGAGTGCGGCGCTAGATGCCCGCACTCCCGCAGTAGAGATCGGGGACTTGGTCCTCGTGGAGGGTCCTCAACTAGGTCGTTTTGCCCAGAAGGTAGAGGGGCTTAAGACCAAGTTGAAACCAATCTTCCTCGGACCGTACCCGGTTGTGGACAAGTTCAAGGACAGCATGTTCCGGGTAGATCTGCCCTCCACTTGGCAGGTGCAGAATAACACGTTCCACCAGGACCAGCTAACACTATACCACAAGAGCACGTTTCCGGGTAGGGTAGACGCCCCGGCGCCTCTGGGACACAACCCAGAGACTGGGGAAGTAGAGAACGAGGTGGAGGCCATTGTGGGCCACCGAGATCAGAAGCGAGGTAGGGGCACGGTTCGCCGATACTGCGTACAATGGAAGTTCAGCCAATCGGAGGCCGATCCTGCGCAGTTCTCTTGTCGAACAACGGATCAGCTGGATGGGTGTCGTCGGCTGCTAAAGCAGTATAAGTGTGACTATGGGTTTGAGTAGGTAGGATGGATTTTACCCGATTCGTTGCATGCATGCTGGTCGGTGTTCCACACCCGCACACCTTCCCCTTCCCCTAACAGGTCTACGCGTGAACGGCACATGCCGCCATTCACTACGCATCGCCCAGGGCTGACTCGGTGCTCAAAGGAGGCGCAGCAGCCCTCCTCGGGCATCACCCAAGCAGCCAACCACGGGGGTTCTAAGGAGCGTGGCAAGACAGGCTCGAGCACAGTCAACAGACTACGTCGGTGTCCATCGAACCAAGGACATCATCATCGCGGTCTTCCTAGACGCTGAAGAGAGAGACCCCGCGAAATGGTGCGGGTTCCGTCTTATGGGCGCAAGCGAGCCCATCCGGTTGCAACGCTGACAGGTCCTCGACCAACAAGAGTGGCTGCCCTTGCCAGACGACTTGGCTTGCGACTTGAAGAACTGCATGAGCCGCAACGTTTCTTTCTTCGGCCCTCCTCTGGGGTCCACCATCGAGGCGGGAAGTGTCAGCCGGCTGCCTCTAGTCGCGCACAACCGGGGATGTCGTTGTATTTTGTGCCGCCTCAGCACACGTGTGGTGCTGGAATACCCAATCGCGTTTCCATACCTCACGGGCGACGCCGGCTGGGACGGTGTACGAAAGGCGTTCGGGGTGACCCGACTGCCTAATAACACTGCAGTTCGTGGCCCTCCCGGATCCCAGGCGAGTCGGTATTCCATCGTAACTGCTCTCCTGCGGATGGCCGGACAGGAGGAGCGCGACCTCGAGTGGAGGCGGAAGGCGTTCCTAAGGCCCGGTGAGCGCACCTGTGGACATCGACATTGACTTCGCCGAGGCCTTTGCGCCCGTGGAGATCCCGCCATGCGCATGGCATCGCCCTCCGGCAGACACCAGGGTTCGCTCTAATGCGGCGATCGCAATTCCGCCGGCGCCAGAAGAAGTCCATACCCTCCGGAAGGTGTGCCGGAGGGTATGGACTTCAAACCACCTTAGGTAGCATTGACGATTTTCTATCTCTTTTACTCGTATCTTTTTATCCATTTTTCCTTTTTGCCAAACTTCAAGTGCTCGCTAGGCTCGCTACGATGATGTCACCAATGAAAGCAATGTCAGAGGGTCTGTCGACCAGGCCCGCCATGATCATGCTAGCACAGACACAAGCAATGTAATGCACCCAATCTCTAACAATTGGTTAGCAAGCACGATCCACAAAGCCCCTTTTTTCCGTGCCAGGGACTTGTCCGTCAAATGACCAAGAGCATATGGCTGACGGTCCATCACAATTTATGGTACACACAAACATGGCCAGCCTGAGCACCCTGCCAAAAGAACATGCCTCAACTGGTCCGCACAACAATTACCAAATTTTATGAAGAAAATGCGAAGCAAAGTTGAAAACTGGCGACGGCAAAATCTTGCCACAAACCCATGCACCGAACGGTAAACTTAATGCTATCACTTCTCTTAATGCTATCACCATTGACATCTTAATGCTATCACTTCTCTTAATGCTATCACCATCGACATCTTAATGCTATGACTTCTCTTAATGCTATCACCATCGACATCTTAATGCTATGACTTCTCTTAATGCTATCACCATCGACATCTTAATGCTATGACTTCTCTTAATGCTATCACCATCGACATCTTAATGCTATGACTTCTCTTAATGCTATCACCATCGACATCTTAATGCTATGACTTCTCTTAATGCTATCACCATCGACATCTTAATGCTATGACTTCTCTTAATGCTATCACCATCGACATCTTAATGCTATGACTTCTCTTAATGCTATCACCATCGACATCTTAATGCTATCACCATCGACATCTTAATGCTATCGCTTCTCTTAATGATATCACCATCGACATCTTAATGCTATCACATCTCTTTCTTACCTGCTCTCCATCGTGCGCGTGTCCAGCTCCTGCAACCTCACGCCGCCACCTGTCACCTCAGCCTTCTTGTACCCCTCGTGGCCCGTGCACGCGAGCGGGTACCGCGTGAGCGCCGCCAGCAGGGCACCCCGCTCCTCCTTCCTCAGCTCCGACAGCGCCCGATCCCTGGGCACTCCTGCCTCGTCCACCAGGGCAACCGCCAGCCGCTCAGGGACGCCGTGCGTCCGTAGCAGATTGGCCACCTGGCCACGTCCGCCTGCGCGCAACCTCTCGTCCCACACGGCGGCGCCCTCCCCCGTCCAGTCGACCTCGAGCCGGACCGAACGAGGCACTGCTTGGGGCGCTACCGGGGAACCTGCTCGTTGGGGAGGTGACGTCCCGGTATTACATTTTGAGCTGGCATCCGGCACGTTGCCTTGTGTGGCGGCGGTGGATGACTGCTCGGCGAGTCCTGATGTCTGGGCTTCTCCTTCATAATGGGTGGCATCCGCGGTGGTGGCGGTGGCAGTGGTGGTGGTGATGGTGGTGGGTGCGGCGCGACGGCTGCCCTCGAGGACACGCACAATGTGATGCGAGAGGTCCAACACTGGGGGGGCCATGAACGTGGGGCATTTGCGATGGTGGCAGTTGTGATGATGACGTGTTGAGATGGTAACGGGGGTGACAGGACAGGAAGCCACGGAGGTGTCAGATGTATAGGGATAAGCAAATGCTGGGGTGGCGAGGTAAAGGAGGATTCAGGAGGCATGGATATTGACAGGCGCCGAGAACAGCAGGGGCTGGACAACAAGCATGCATCCTTGCCGTCTATGGGAGGTGGTGGTGGTGATGATGATGACGCTGACGCTGACGCTGATGCTGACGCTGATGCTGATGCTGATGCTGATGCTGATGCTGATGCTGATGCTGATGCTGATGCTGATGCTGATGCTGATGCTGATGCTGATGCTGATGCTGATGCTGATGCTGATGCTGATGCTGATGCTGATGCTGATGCTGATGCTGAGGGCGAGGGCGAGGGCGAGGCACCCTCACCCTCACCCTCACCCTCACCCTCACCCTCACCCTCACCCTCACCCTCTGAGGTGAGGGTGAGGGTGATGATGATGATGATGATGATGATGATGATGATGATGATGATGATGATGATGATGATGATGATGATGATGATGATGATGATGATGATGATGCTGATGCTGAGGGCGAGGGCGAGGGCGAGGGCGAGGGCGAGGGCGAGGGCGAGGGCGAGGGCGAGGGCGAGGGCGAGGGCGAGGGCGAGGGCGAGGGCGAGGGCGAGGGCGAGGGCGAGGGCGAGGGCGAGGGCGAGGGCGAGGGCGAGGGCGAGGGCGAGGGCGAGGCACCCTCACCCTCACCCTCACCCTCACCCTCACCCTCACCCTCACCCTCTGAGGTGAGGGTGAGGGTGATGATGATGATGATGATGATGATGATGATGATGATGATGATGATGATGATGATGATGATGATGATGATGATGATGATGATGATGATGAGGAGGAGGAGGAGGAGGAGGAGGAGGAGGAGGAGGATGCAGGTTAAACTATAATTACTGAAGATCATTGCGCCTGCCATCATAGCTCATCATGCTCATCAGCGCACCGCTCGGGTGAATGCTGCCCATTTGTTCCAGCTGTGCTTTGCAGGTCATGAATGCTACCCAGCACAGGAGCCCTGGGACGACACCACGTGACGCCCAACCAGCTGGTGGGAGGACAAGTGCTAGATGCCAGCAGCAAAGCTGTCAGTGGGGAGGACACCTGGCCTTATTATTCAAATTAGTTAGGGTGATCTGTCATCGAAAGCAGGTCTGCCGCCCCCCCATGTTGGTGACGCGGCCAGGGCAAATCACGCTGTCTGGTTTGATGATTGGTTCCATCAAGCCGCCATGTCCGCATGGCTGCCCACATGTCTGCACGCGCACGTCACGTGTGTCGGCGATGACATGATAGGCAGCCCGCCTCGTGGCCAACGGGCCATTTTAATCTCATGGGCAAATGGCACGTGGAGCAACATGGCACTTGCTTTTGCTCATGGGCGACGCACACGCGGGCAAGAGGTTAAGCTCCCTGTACACCAGGTGAGCGGCCTGTTTATGCGGTTGCATACTACCAGTCCGCACGACACTCTCGCTACACCAAGTGCTGGCCTACGCCACCCACCTGCCGGCCCCGAGAAACCCTTGTGAGTGAACAGCATGCCCGTGCGCGGCGCCACCAGGGCCGACCGCTTTCCGGCCGACTTGCCTCCCCCATTCTTCCCCTCGCCCCCCTTCCCTTCACCCCCCTCCCCCCGCGCCCCTTCCCCCGCGTCCACCAACCGCAGAGCCACGTTGAGAGAGATGCCCGCCAGTTGCTCCCCGTGCGGGTGCGGCCCCTTGAGCGGGGTGAGCGCTGGGTACACGGGGACGAGGGAGTTGCCGATCTCACGGCGAGATAGGATGCGGTGGCCGGTGCCATCGGTGCCGACGGCGGGGAAACTCAGCCCCCCCGTGGCCATGACGACGCAGCGCGCGGAGACCTGTGAGCCGTCCGCTAACGTGACCTCCCAGCGGGGGCCCTGGGCGGTCGGAACGGACGGGGGCGACTGGGGGGCGGGGGCGATGCGCTCTACGCTCGCGTTATACTGGAACCTGCCCCCAACACGCGTGACAGCGGCGGCGAGCTTGTCGCGCACCTCCCGCGCGCTGTTGCTCACGGGGAAGACCTTATTGGTCTCCGTCTCCTCGGCAAGTGCCAGGCCAACCTCGCTCTCGAGCCATTCGCGGCAGCGCGGAAGGCTCCAGGTCTTGAACAGCCCGCGGAGGGTGGGGAGGGGACCGTCGGTGAAGTAGTCCTTTTGGACGTCCACTGTCAGAGGGAGCACGTTGCATCGGGTCCCGCCGCTCATTAGGATCTTCTTTCCGGCCTCTCTTGTTCGTTCTAGGACGACGACGTGAGCGCCCCCCAATGCGGCGAAGTACGCCGCCGTCATCCCGGCCGCCCCACCCCCGACTACCACGCAGTCTACGCTCGCAGTGTTCCCGGCAATCTGAGCGACGGTTCTGAGCGTTGTCCGTGCAGGACAACGTTTCCATGTTGAGGTGCCAAGTCGATGGACTGGTAATGAGCGTGGTGGCTGGAATACCGCAAACGCTATTGGTGCTTGCCGCACCATACAGGAAACCATGACTACCCCCAGCAATTCAGCATGTATCACTTATGGAAGTAAACGGATATGCAATACGACGAGTTTGACTTCACCATTGAGCTCGTTTGATTGCCCTTCAAAGCGGGCTGCTTCTAGCTTCGATTCAACTTTTTTCTGCAACCGATTGTTCCCTGCAGTCGGCACATGCTGGTGCCATAGTCGCAGGTCGGAACTTTCGCGAGCGTTTATCGTCAATCGACCAACCCCCGCAACTGCTGTTTTTTACTACTAAAGGATAGGGAGCAGATTGACGCCCGTTAACATTAAACGCGATGCTTGTGTTCGACGCAATGAGCTGGGAGACGCAATTATGACGCGTGAATAAGCATTACTTGGCACGCACTTATAAAATGTTCAGTCTCCAATAACCCTGACTCCTGAGACTTGAGCCGATGACACCTGCTGAAGGCCTGAAGCACAGAACTGCAGAGCCTGTAGAGTGTAGACAATCATATTTTTTGCCACAATCATTTCCAAGTAACTACTGCAGGACGTACCGGGAAATGCCAGAATCACATGTGACATGAATGTTTTATTGTTTGTTTCGCGTCACGCTTAAAATAGACTTGCGCCTGCAGAGGCAGCAGCTGTTCGCACCTCCGCTGCTGGCATCGCCAAGCTGGCCCTGCTGAGCCCCGGGACAGTGGAAACGAATCAGACATGGGGTTGGTTATTTATTACTAGAACCGGACTTATACTGACTAGACAGGTTTTTAATAAAAGCAATTAGAAAGTGCGCTGGGTTGTAAGTTGAAACACCTGCTGATATAGCGGGGATTCTTAACAGTGTTAAGGCAAAGGTTGCTTGCTTCCAGTACTGAAGCCGGATATGGATATCCCGTGTCAAATAAACCTTTCGTAGGTGAATTGCACGCGCAAGAGCAGCAATAATAGCGGCTTCTGTAGCGTAGCATGAACTGGTCGTCAAAGCCAATGCTCTGAACCTCGTATGGTCGCTACAGAGATGTCAGAAGACATACACTAAATGGAAGAGAAGGATATCAACGGAATACTGTTGGGTAAATGCGGCATCCGACACGAGAGTAGCTAGCATGTTATGATGTGCAAGGGGCAGACCATACCTGTGACGATACATCGCGCTGGGTCTGCCGGACGTAACCAATTTGTAATGCTTCTACAATTACATTGTAGCGGCACGCTGGAAGCATTATCGTAGACCGATCTTCGAAACAATTGTCTGGTCAGCTGTCACGTATTTCTCGGGGAACATACAACTAGCTTGTTTTCTGTAAGCAGATGCCGCCAAAGGATGGGAGCCCCAAGAAGGCCAGGAAAAAGAAGGCGCCCACCTTCTATACCACCGATGAAGATCTGGCTCCATTTGGAGTCAAGGTGAGCGCACGGTCAGCCTTCGAAGCTGATCCATTAAAGCTTAGAGGAATATCGTATACACTCCTGCTCCGTTGCCTTTTAATGGCCACCCTCGGCTTTCTCCCGCTCGTGAGCCTGATCTCCTGCCTTGCTTCCTAACTTCCGTATCCCGCCGCTGCCCTACCCCCAAGACCATCCTCCTCCGTCATTCATCCATTAAATCATTAAGTGAGGTGCCCTCGATTAGCAGAGTCACAGGGTACCTACTGGTTTAAGTGGGTACATTCCATTTCTGATTGATACACAACACGACGGGGGCAGGGACACCACAGCCTTCTCTCATTGCCTGGAGGGCAAGCCACAGGTTACGAGTCAAAACCATTAATTAGGAGAGTCTATAACCACGGTGGGTGTGTTGCCACCGCATTCTTCCCCAGCCCTTCTCTAAAGAGTCACTTTCATCGTTTTGGCTTTCTCTGCCTTTCCTTGGATCGAAGCAGCTCACACATCCAAGCTCACACATCCAAGTTTACTTCCGTGTCCTCTGCACCCCTAGGCCCGTGTTTAAGATTGGGGTCCGGCCGACCCAGAGCTGAGATCTTAAACCTGAAATCGAATCCAGGGCTGACAATCTTAAAGTTGAGAGTTGTACGATCTTACACCTGAGGCAGTAAACCTAGTACGTAATCTATATCGCGTACCACTGACCAGCCCATTTGTACCTACTTTAAGGTCTTTTGCCCCTGACCAGCCCTGCGATGTTAAACCTGAAATTCCAAAATTCAGGGTCTCAGGATCTTAAACCTGGGAATCTTAAATTGGGGCTAGGGGTGTATTCCTGGCTGACACTACTGCTGGATCCTATCACGCCCTGCCTCATGCGTGTGACGTGTGACGGCTGCCAGATGAACGACATTGTCCGCACGCCACTGGGCCTCACCGGGACGGTCATCGGCGTCAAGTACGCGCCTCCTATCCTGTGGTTGCCCGGCACAGACACTCTAGGACTGTAGCCGGCTGGCATCCGTAACATCCACCTACCTTGTTGCCATCAATGGTGCTGGGGGCAGCGTAGCAGGGCATAGGCATGGATGATGTGTACATCTAAGGCATGTTGGTGGGATGCAAATCACCAGCATTCAAGCATGTTACAGGTCCGCTTTTGCCTCGAGGTCACTTTTGTCGGTGGCGTGGGCAGGTCGCCGTGTGGGGCCTGGACATGCAGTGCCGTGAGGGAGACACGGTGGTGGAGTTTCGGGCTGGGGGGTTTAAGGCTTGTTGGGTGGGCGAGCGGGGATGTATGCGTCGTCGTTTTCTATCCCGGCGCAACCATGTCACAGCTGGCACGGATCTATCTGTCAAAAGCACCGCTCTGGCTCCGGGCCCTTTTGCATTGAGGACGTGCGCAACCATTTAAAGTGGCCCGACGTTCACGAACAGATCGGTGTGTCTGGTCATGGTGGCGCGCGCGGGCCGACCATCTGCTGCTCCCATCTGAGGATGAGGGTATCAGGTTGTGTGGATGGGAACATCGGGCACTGCGGGCATGGATGCTATGGCCCTGTCCTCACTCCCGTCGTGACTGATGGCATAACGCTGTCAAAACAGTTCCGCTCCGCCGGCAGTGCTGGCATGGCTGGCGCGCACACACGCATGCTTGCTGCATCACCCTCATCACGTGCATGTGACGCTTGCTGGTGTTGCTTCCTTTGCACGCACATGCGTGCGGCGTCTCCCCCACCTCCACCAGGTACGCGGACATCAACGACAAGGGTGCGGGCAAGCTGTGGCTTGAGTACCCCGACGGGCTGCAGGCGCCGCTTGAGCCGTCGCGCTCCTGTGGGAACATTGCTGCTCTTGGGTGAGTGCTTTACTGATAGATAGCCTCAGGGTGGTTGGATGTGGGAGCATCGCCACACTGGTGTGGGTGCTATCTATAGTCTTTCACCTTACCCGCGGAAAACCCTTCATCCTATGGGTGGTTGCCGTGGGCTGGGGATGGCAACTTGTCCGTCTTGGTGGCAGGCGAGGATGGTTGGCCATGGCTCCACTATCATGGGTGCTTGCATCGGCTGGTCTGTTGTGGCCCCTGGGCTGCCATGCGCCCATGGGTGGCGGCAGCTGCGCATGCAGATGAGAATTGGCTGGGGCGCGCACGCGGCAATGCGGGCAGGGGGCCAGGGGGCCAGGGGGCCAGGGGGCCAGGGGGCCAGGGGGCCAGGGGGCCAGGGGGCATGGGTGCATCCATCATCTGTATTCTTCTTCTCTATTGCTCCGTTCTCCTTTATTCCTCTTTGCTCATACGGCCTGATATGTCTGCTGTTGTCGGTTGCCTGCACCGCTGCTTGGGCATGGATGTGTGCGCTGTCCCTTCTGAACGGCTGCCCCGTGTGACGTGGGACAGGTACCTTCTCTCGTCAGAGTCAGACCACATTTGGAGGGACGTGACGAAGCTCAGGATGGTGCGTTGTGCCGTTGGCTGCCATTGGTTTCTCTTATGTCTCCAGTAATATTCATGTCCGTCTCCGCATGACTGAGCACACACTGTCAACTTACTTGCAATGAAAGGAATTGGGATTGATTTAGTACAGAATGTTCTTTTTTTCATATCGTATGGCGATGGCAGCAATGAGCAGGGCACATCGTTCACGGTGGCAGGTGTAGTCCATCCTCACGGGAAACAGGTGCATGCGCCGGTCATCCCCATCGCGATCTCACTCTTCAAGTTGCGAAAACGCCGGTTGCTGCTACCTGGCATGGCGGCTCACCACCATATTGTAGGGCTTACGATCTCCACCATGTTCTATTCTCACGAACAAGCTCACCAGCATACCTTGGTCATGGATGATCTGTTGACTAGGTGTTGCGTTGTAAGGCAGTCCGTGGCCCGCCGTCGGCATGCGGGCGATGCCCTTGTCTGACGTCTACCATACCAGACATCGCCGCCGCCACCACCGCCGCCGCCGCCACCACCACCACTGCCGCCGCTGCCACCACCACCAATCCCCCCCCCCCACCCCCATCCCCCCAACCCCCACCCCCACCCCCACCCACCCCACCGCTGCCGCCGCCGCCGCTGCCACCACCACCACCACCACCACCACCACCACCACCACCACCACCACCACCACCACCACCACCACCACCACCACCACCACCACCACCACCACCACCACCACCACCACCACCACCACCACCACCACCACCACCACCACCACCACCACCACCACCACCACCACCACCACCACCACCACCACCACCACCACCGCCCCCAATACTACTAGCACCCGTAGGATAGCAAGTAGAGGAACCTGGCCCCTGCGAGGCAGGCTTGAAGCCGAGCGACCCACCACGGTGTGGAAATTGCCTGGAGAATCAACGTAGATAATTAGCTAAGAGTCGCAGCAGGTTGTACGCTCGTTCCATGTTTCTTTCTTTCTCTCTGGCTTCATTCCTCAATATGTTTTCCTGCCATCTCTGGCTTTTCTTTTCTGCTCCCCCCTCCCTCCTTTTTTCTCTGCGATGTTGTTTCCTTCTTAACCCCGCATTTCTTCCTATTCCTTGCATCTCCCTACCTTTCCTTGTGTGTAGCTTCCCGTGTATTCTCTTCCTTGGGACTCTTTGCCTTGCTAATCATTCCCATGTGTTCCGTCGCATCCGGCCCCATCCGGCCCCATCCGGCCCCATCCGGCCCCATTCGGCCCCATCCGGCCCCATCCGGCCCCATCCGGCCCCATCCGGCCCCATCCGGCCCCATCCGGCCCCATCCGGCCCCATCCGCCCCGCCGGCCCTATTCCCCATTGTATCCCATTCTCGTCCCCAATCGCCTGCTCCTGCCCCCTGCCCCCGCAGGAGGCGGAGGAAAACGAGACCAAGCGGCGCGAGGCCGAGGAACGCATGCGCATCCGCATGGAGCAGCTCGCGCTGGAACTGGCAGCCGAGGCCAAGAAGAACGCCAAGAAGAAGAAGAAGCCGTCGGATGCAGCCGCGGGAGATGCTGCCACCGCAGATGCCCCGCCCCCGTCATGAGGCATAACTGCCACATGACGGCTCAGACAATGGTGGTATCAATGAGACAACCGCCGCATGCATGGCATTGCTATATTATTGTGACCATAGTAGTGAGACAACCAGCACAGGCCAGAAATCTGGAGAATCTGGACCATGGTCCAGCCGGCTCTAATCTTATCCGCCCTAGGGTCATAGGTATGGCATGTGTTTGGGCTTAAAAGCATGCCACGTGGTGGCCTCAACAGTGGCTTCGCCGGTGGACAAATGTTCATTGGAAGCTTGGGGCGCGGAGGCATCTTTATTTTGTGTATAGCATGTCTATTTTGCATGTCAACGTAACGCATGTCCACAGAATATGTGCAACAATGGCACGCAGACGGTCAACTGTGGCCAATGTCACCTCCTCAATTAATTAATCAATTAATTAAACACGTGCTCCCGTTGGGGAGTCACAGAGCACCTATAAGTTCTTTTGATATCTGAGTGTGCACAATGGGTAGGGGGGCAGAGACCCCCCCCTTCCCTCACGCCACAGGCATGCCACAGGGTGCTCAATCGGACCCGTCCAACTAAACGATCCGGGGCATCCCCTGTGGGTGCAATATGTCCCGCTTGTGAGCGTTAAATTGCTACGGAGACGTGAGCAAACAAGCAGTGCTAGGCGAAGCACATAGCTAGGCTAGCTGGCTGATGTCTGCATGTTGGCTACTGGTTAGGCTATTGGCATGCATGGCTACGTTCTACCGGCTGCATTGGCATAGCACTATGGGATGGCGATGTCAAGGTTGCATCACCCGAGCATGGGTGTGACTATGTTATCTAGGGACAAGTTTTCATTAAAAAAAATTAAATTAAATTATAACATGCCTCCGTGGGGAGGTCATGTAGCACATATTCCATTAATTAATTAATTAATTAAACTCGTGCTCCCGTTGGGGAGTCACGGAGCACCGAAGTGCTTTTAATCCCTGTGTGTGCACTACAGGAGAAAGGGCAGAGACCCCCAGTCTCCTTCATGCCAAAGGCATGCCACAGCTGCAATCGGGCGCGGCTAGCTAAAAGGACAGGCTAACGATCCGGCAAACTGTGGGTGCAATAAGACCCATGTGAGCATGTCATAGCAAGGAGCGTGGGCAAGTAATCTGAACATAGCCAGGGCGTAGCATGGCTGTACTAGAACTAGGCTAAGGCTATGGCTGGTTGTGTACCGTGCGTTGGCGGCACGTGACTAGGTTTGTTGGCACAGCTAGGCAAACATTCTAGGCATGGCTGCCTTAGCGACAGTGACTCCAATGGTTACAAGCTAGGGCTATTGCTATTCTAGCCCGCTGGGGGCGTCCACATCTTGTGGTTGATCATCAGGTCCCCGCCCCTCCAGTACACCTTGGGCTTCTGGGGGTCCTGCTTATGGCGGAGGTATTCCGGCCACAGGTCGCGTCGCTGCTGTTGCTGAGCGGGGGTTAGGTCGTCATCCAGCGTCCAGGTGAGGTCGTGCAACCGCTTGCGACGAGAGAGGAACCGCTGCTTATCCTCAGGGGAGATGAAGGTGAGCAGGACTGGTGGGGTGGCCGCCTTGTCCCGTGAGTGGGGAAGGCGGTGGCACCCACGCAGTTCTACCTCACCTACCAGGCCCATGAGGGTAAGAAGCTGTTTCTTGATCTCGTCAGCAAGGGAGGTTGACGTCTCACCTGGCTTCTGGGGGAAGCGACGTAGCACCACTCGGCACTCGCGGCGAGCGCGATCGGTGACCTCCCGTTGCTGGGCCTGGCGGTGGTCCTCCAGCTCCTGGAGCTTCGTGGCGATGGCGTCGGTGGTGGAGGCGGTCGCTGTCCGCAGCAGGTCCGCGTAGGAGAGCGGGAGGTCACCAGCATCCTGCCGGGGTGGCTGGGAGGCAATGGTGGCCGTCTGCTCCGCTAGCTTTGGGACCTGTGTGGCCAGGGCCTCGGTGTGGGCGGTGATGGCCTCAAGCTTCTTCATGAGCACGCCGCACTTGCCTTCCACCTGGTTAAGGCGAGAGACAAGTGCAGCATGCGTTTCCGAAGCCTGCGCCGCGGTGTGTAGCGCCGTGAACTGTGGTTGTAGCTTGTGGACGACCTTGGTTTCCACGTTGGAGACCCGGGCCTCGACCGTGTTGAGCGTGGTGTTCAGCGAGGTCATCTTCTCGGCCAGCGGCCAGGTCACGTGCTCCTCCAGCACTGCGCGGATGTCATCCTTGCAGAGGGAGGAAGCCGATGGGGCTGCCGGCTGTGCGGGGGCTGGGGCGTTGAGTGCGTTCCAAAGTTCTCTGTGGATGGCGCCGAAGCTGCGCTGGTAGTAGCTGGTCAAGATAGACTCGCGTTGGCGGGATTCGGCACAGGTGTAGAGCCAGGACGTGTCGCGGTAGTCGATAGCCGCCCTCCCTCTCCAGGGCACAAAGAGCTTCCGCTCCTGTGTGAGGAACTGGAGAACTTCGACGACTTCCTGCGGCGACAGCTGCTGCCACTCGAGGAGGGAGAACATTCCGTCGCCGGGCAAGAATTTGCTCCATTTGTGGCGATCGTGGCATGGTTTCTTGGGCTCAGGCGAGGCGCTTGGCGAGGGTTTGGCGGGTAAGCCTGGCGGCTGAACAATGGCGAGGGCGAGAGGGTTGGGCTGGGCGCTGGGAAGCTGTGCCAGCTCCTTTTCCAGCCCTCGTTTTGCTTTGGTAGTCGTCATAGCTGGTCACGTGCGTAACTTTGTCTATACTGCGTGGCAGCCGTAACCGTTTATACTGGCAAGTGCGTCTTAGAAAGGCGCATCGAATGCAAGTGGTCTGACCGAATTTGGGGCTCAGACGCAAAAGATCTGAACTCCGCCGTCAGCCATACCGCCGTCAGCCATTTCCGCGTGCATGCAGTCCGTTGGAGAGGGGCGCTCATATTCCATGATGGATGGGTGGTGCGGAGGAAGCCGCGTGATCGAACTATCCTATAACTCTAAGCTATCTAGAAAATCCTAACTACACTACTCATCAAAACGCCTCCTCCGCTTGGGGGGAGGTGGCTTGCCCACAGGGTCGGGCGTGTGCGCCTTGACAATCTTCTTCCACCGCGTCTTGTCCTGCATGGCAGTCCAAAGACGGGAGAGAGAGTGGATGCGGTGCTCAAACTGGGCTGGGACCACTAGGTCGATCGTCCAGCAACATCTGGATGTAGGTCGTGACAGGTTTCCCTACCCTTTTGGGAATGCCCTCGGGGCCAGGCCAGGTCAGAATGTGTCGCCCTGGCCGGCTGGCCAAGCCGCTGGGGGCCGGCCAGGCCAAGGGCGGTGTCGACCTGGCTGGTGCGAGCAAGGTGTCCTACAAATGCTATCCTACGCTGCCTAATCTCGTCCGAAATACGAGGCATGCCATGATACAAAGATTCTGATGACGGACACTCGGAAAAACCTACGTTAAGGACCTGTCGGAGCATCCTGTAAACCGTGCCGTCTAGCCTAGCTGCCAGTTTGGGTGGGATGGTCCACGCCTCGGCGCCATACGTGAGCACCGTGAGGACGAGGACCTTGAAGAGCATGCGCGCTTGCGGTGCTCGCCCAGGCCCTTCGAGCGCCAGTACCTAGGGTTTGAGCGAACAGAGCTTGGCCCAGGCAAGGCCGATGCGGGTGTCCACATCGTCGGCAGTGTCAGGAAGCCAACTCCCCAACAGCTTGAAGCGGTCGCGGAACGGGACCTCCGTACGTCCCGTCGAGCAGGCGCGGCAGCGGTGGTGTACTGGAGGCCCCAATCACCATCGCCTCAGTTTTGACACTAATCTCCAACCCCACCGTCCGCGCCTCTAGGCCCAGACAGTCCAGCCAGGTCTGAATGTGCTCGGGGCTCTCGATGAGGGTGGTGTCATCCGCATAAATCAGGTCAGCAAGGCGGTAACCAGGTCTAACCCCGCCGTGCTCTTTCACGTTAAGGATGTCCAGGCCTGGCTCGAACCCCTTAAGAGCAGTAAAGCGCGCACGTGCCCGGCGCATGACGTGATCCACGACAATAATGAACAGGTATGGGGACAAGACACAACCTTGCCACACCCCGTGGTGAAGGGGGAATGGTGGGGTGGTGCCTTCCGCAGTCCGCACTACTGCCTGCGAGCCCTCATACAGTCGGCGAATGGCAGCAATAAACACAGGTGGTACCCGATCCAGAGCTAGGATGGCCCAAAGAGCCTCCCAGAGAACCGTGTCAAAGGCCTTGAAGTTTTCATTGCCGGGGCCTAAAAGCAGATCCATTTCTGGTCACGGCAGGCTTTCTTGGGCTCGGGCGAGGCGCGTGGCTATGGGTATACTTGCGGCCCGTAAGTACACAATGTGTAAGTAAGTAAGTAAGTAAGTAAGTAAGTAAGTAAGTAAGTAAGTAAGTAAGTAAGTAAGTAAGTAAGTAAGTAAGTAAGTAAGTAAGTAAGTAAGTAAGTAAGTAAGTAAGTAAGTAAGTAAGTAAGTAAGTAAGTAAGTAAGTAAGTAAGTACTTGCGTGTCATGCGCAAAGGCATGCCACGGATCCAGTACTATATGCTAATCTCATTAGAAAAAAAATTACTCAAAATATTGTCTGCATCATTCCCCAACCATTAAGCACTAGCTAGATGGGGATGTAATCCTCATCCGAGCTGTCCTCTACGGTTCTTGCGGGTAATCCACTACGGCTGGGCGAGAACAATGGTGAGTGGCCGGGTTGGGCTGGGAGCCGGAAAGCTCTTTTTCAAACCGCGGTTAGCTTTCGGGGTCGTCATAGCCTGAATCCTGTCACGTGCGCAACTTTTTTGATATTGCGTTTCAGTCGTAACCGATTATACTAGGGCGGGTGCGTCTTGAGGAGACGCATCGAATGCAAGTGATCTGACTGAATTTGGGGCTCAGACGCTGAAGTTCTGAGCGCCACCGTCAGCCATATACCGCCATCAGCCATCGTTTTCTCCTCAAACAGCACTATTAGCTAGTGCATTACGAGGACTAAACCTTGTGCTAAAAAATCTCTATTTTGCAGTTGCCCGTAAGTACGGGGCTATGCATGGACGGCATCACATACGAGTCAGGGCATGCGTTGCACTGTGGTGCATGCATGCCTTTGCCATGCATGTGACAGGGTCTCAAAGCTGATCGACCAGTGTGCACATGACCTATGGCATATCGGTGCAGGTCGATCTGGGATAATAAGGCATGTGGACAATTAACCAGGAAATAACAACGTACTATTTCAAGTAAGTATGTACTGCATGCGTGCCGTGCGCGCAGATCCATGGTGAGCCATGCCCGGACCGAAGGATGTTGTTCTACAGTCGACCACAATTACCAGTTGTCATTCACGCCTTAAGTTGGGTTGGCCACATACGTTGTGTTCACGCCTTAAGTTGGGTCGAATAGGATTTTGGCATATTAAGTTTGAAGTAGTTTAGCTAGAGTAGTAGGTTTTAGAATCTTTAGTTCCAATTAGTACATTTTAGCTAGAGCTATTCACGCCTAAGTTGGGTCGACCCCTTTAAAACCTTGAACCCAATTACTGAAGGCCTGAATGGCTGTATGCAAATGCGCCTTGGCAAGGGTCGCGCGGAGGTCTCACATGGCAGCTGGTCGAAACGTGCTTGACGGTGAGCTAGGCCGGCTCCTCGTTGTCCTTGCTCATTGTCCTCGATCGTGGCGGTCGAGCTCCTGCTGTTTAATTAAGCTGTCAGCAGCGATGGCGAAGGTGCACATGGTGGAGGCCGGTGGTATGGTTCGATCAGTGCAGCCTTGCGCCCGCCTGGGCAGGTCTGGGTGGGAGGAGCATCGCTGGGCGAGCCAGCGATGGCTGGGATGACAGCAATGTCCTACACCGCCCAGGCATGCATGGGCGCTGATCGAGGCCTGCGGTATTTTGCAGGCACCGACTTAAGGGCGATATGGCGTGGTCCGCGAGCTGCTTGTCAAGCTCGAGACTAGGTGGGCGGTACGGAAGGCGTCTGTGGTAGCGGTGGTGGCGGTGTCGCGGTGGAGGTGGCGCTGGTGGAGCTATAGAGGAGGGGGAAGCTCGGCAGCCAGCGCGTGCCTCCCATGGCCGCTGACCACATCTGCAGCGAGGAGGGTCATGTGCTGCTCGAAGGCTTCGATCCTTGATGAGGCCCGCAGCCAACGTGCCTCCCATGCATGGCGGCCACATCTGCAGCGCTCGAGGGGGGTTAACATGCTGCTCGAAAGTGCCTAGTAGCTCGATCAATCCTCGAGGAGGGCGCGGAAGGTGGCGTCGGTCATATACGCGGGCCAGTACCAGGCAAATTAACTAGATCTCCCGGCGTACGTCGGAGTGCCCGAGGAGGGATCGAGCTGAGGGTGATATGCTGAAGTTGGTGACGGGTGCACAAGACAACACATGCCCTAGGTAGTCAACAATTAAAAGCAACGTACAACAGACCTCTGCTACCATTCCCAACTAATAATTGTGTGCCGCTGTATTGAAATAATTTGCATGCCCTTCAAAGTTGTGGTGTCTGTCTCATTCCCGTGATTTCGACATTTTCTTGATGAACATATAGTAGTAATAAATTAGAATCACTTACACAGCTGCCTTGTTATAATCATAACCCAAATAAATATGTGGACATGATGCATGCGCTAGTAATCTTTAAAAAAATGGCTTTGATGCGTGTGCACCAGTTTTAAAGCTGCGTGATTCGGTCATGTGAACTGAATGCATGTCTAGGCTGCTCATCTTTTCCTCGCTGCTCTCTCAACACAACTGGCCGATTTTACAGAGTAGCACTCCTGGTGTGAGTCCCTGGCTGATTTAGGGCACCTGTGTGCATGCGGCCGAATACCCAAAAATTTACCGTCCGGCATCCAGCATCGGCTGGCCCTGCCCTGTCCAGACATGCTAAAATTATAGTGAAATACAAGAAAGGACCAGGATTGGCTTGCCAGCAACCCAGGAGGACCAGTGGGCTTTATCCCTCACACCTCGCCCCTCTGCTTGAGCATCGTTTTGGTCTCCAGCAGCAACTTTGCCAACTCCTCCACATCAAACGTGAGATTCTCTCCCTCGTCCACCAGCGTCTGCAACTGGTGGTACCTGCATGCATGTACACACAACAAATCCACACGACACACTTTGCACCCATGCATGAGAGAAACAACGGTTGGTTCCATCAAAATAAGGGTTGTTACCTTTGGTGGTTGGGGCCATCACAGGGTTGCGTGCTGTGAAAGTAAAAAGTGGTGAGTACTCAACATCACCATTAGTAAGATGATCTTTGGGCAAGCGACGCCCCTGCCAACTTGCCAATCTTAGCTGCAACTAGGCTGGGCTCTATAGGTGGGCTGTCTGCACGCCACCCAAACTAGTCAAGTACGCGCCCGAGCCGATAAATGCCCCCCAGTGCATCAAATGGCCATTCCGGTAGAGAGAAAAGAATTGGGACGCCAGCACATCACTTGTTGGGGGCCATTCATTTCGTCTTGATGGTCCGTCATGCAAGTCATTCCTGTGCACTGCGGTGTGCATTATTCATGTGTACTTGCTCGCATGCTGCTTTAAAGAGTGCCTGGCACGATCGAACGTGGGATCGTCCAGAACAGCCTCAGCCTCCTCTGTCAAACAGACTTCCTCAAGCCCCTGTCTGGTCATACGGATCCCACACGACTGTTTCAAGCCTGCCTGCCCCCCGCATGCTCCTAACCCCCCATGTTACCCACCCCACCCCCACACCCTTTTGTACATAGTGTCACCCCCACCCCCACCCCCATCCCCACCCACCCCACCACCCATTATCTGACATTGTCCAGGTTCTGCATGAAACACAGGCACACCAATAAAATCCCGCCCCCCCCCCCCCGAATCCCCCCCCTTACTTCTTGTACACGGTGTCCAGGTTCTGCATGAAGCGATCCGATCGAAGCAGCTCCGTGGCTGTGTACAGCGTGGTCAGCGCTGCCTGAGGGGCGTAGAAGAGGGATGTGGGAGATGGATTTAGAGCAGGAAGGGTCAGTCCGACACCCAGGGGAAGGGGGCGAAAGGGGGCAGGGTGTGGGAATGTCAACTGCATTCAGGACAGAATACAGGGAGTCCACGAATCGGCTGAGACCTCTCACCACCATGTACCTGTATGTGTGCACCTGGGATGGTGCAAGGGCTCGCAACGGTTTCCCAGTGTGACAAACAAGGTCGTGTGTGCATGCATGTTTGCGCCCACTGATGGCTGGCAAATGGCCAACACGATAGTGCTTCCACTAAAACTCCTCGGCCTATCATGATGGCAGCTTGCCATACCCTTTAAACTGCGACTCAGTAATGATAGCATCTTGGCTTACCATTTAAACCGACACGGAGCACTCCCACACCTCCCTGCTCGATACCCCATTCATCAGTCTAGTATGTGCGCTGTCACACGACATCGGCACGCGACTGCTTTCCATCCACCACCCAAAAAATCCTTGCTGCATTCATGCTCAACCACAATGGCAGGCCTCACGCCCAGCCCGATGGCATCGTAACTGCGACGTGATCGCTCGGGCCCCGCATGCCTGTCGTTGCTCACTTGTGCCTCCCCTCTCACCTGCTCGTAACTACCGGGGTTCCCCCTGCTGCCCTGGTTGTGACGAGTTGTAATTGAAGACTAGCTGTCCTTGCATTTGCTGCCCTGGTTGGCCACACTCCCCCCTTGCCGGCTTGACATGCACACAGTCACTACTGGTACTTCCCGCCTCTGTTGCCTGCCACGGTTGCCACCACCTTGCCATCGCCACTTTGCCTTGCCACGCTCAGCCAGTTGAAATGTGCACCGTCATCACCAGGCCGTTCCCGCCATTAGAAGCCGCCTTGCTTATATGCGATGCTCAGCACCGTTCAATAGGCACTTTGTTGCAAACGCACCTGCTTGATGCGTGCCGCCTGCAGGCACTTGACGATGTTGCTGTCGTTGGACTGGCAGCATGAAAGCGCGCCCCAAATCTGCGCGGCGTGCTCTTCGTCGCCCGGGCGTGGCGCACGGTGGCTGTGGCGCGAGTCCTCCCCTTGAGGTGTCCGGTTGTATGGCGACAGGTTAAATGTGGATGTACGCGATGGCGCGTGCGAGCTGCCGTGTTGGGACCCGTTCGCTTCGGTCGGTGCGAGAAAAACTTTCTCTCCCTGGGATGACCCATGCAGGGCATGCGTGTGGGGGCGTTGGTAACGACGCATGTGGGAGGGGGGGAAGTGGTGTGTGGGGAGGGAAACAGCAGTGGGGGTAAGGGGGGCCGTAGCGGGGCGTGCGTAGCCGTGGTGATATGTGGTGGTGGTGGTAAGGGGGGCAGTAGCGCTGGTGACATGCGCGTGTGAGGGGAGAAGGGAGAAGAGGCGGGCAGATGGCCGTGCCTGGTAGTGGTGTGTGTCAGGGGGTGGCGTGGGAAGCAGCGATGCTCGGTGAAGCTCATAAGGGCTGCTTGTGCCGCCCTGGGCCAAGCTGCTTAGTCCCACAAACCCTCCTAACTATTTTAAAGGAGGTTGGAGGCATGAAAAGGCCTCAGCCACGATGAGAGCCTCCGGATGTATACGCTATGCCAGGTCCTTCGCGTTCGGCTAGACAGAAAAGTGCGATTCCATTCACCAGATTATTGCCCCAGAAACCCCGCGGCATGGACGGAAAGTTTGCCTTTGAGTATAAGCCACGCCTAGGACCCTCGAGCCATCAAGTCGTTTTGTATTCAAGACGAACATGCGTGATGCGGGCCATCTCCTCACCCGCTAAGTCTGCGACACATCACATCTACTGTCAGCAACCGCAAGCATCGGCTGCCAACCGCAGGGACGCAACTAGACACCGCATCCGATTAGCTAATTAGCTCATTCACGTGCCTTGGATGGGAAACTCATGGGGTGCGATGTGTTTTATAATGCGACCACACGCCACGGACGACCGACTGTGCATCAAGGGCCATCGGGGAAAGCGCAACCATTCACCAAATGGGGGACAAGAGAGGTTTTGGCAGACAAGACGTGTTTGGCAACTAGCGCTGCAGACAAGGTGTGCAGTCGTACTGGATGCCCATGCCGTCTACGGGTACCCATGCCATCTACTGGGTAAAAGACACGTGCAACGCTGCGCAAACAAAGCGTGTCATGCCTCTGCCTGGTGCAATATTTGTAATTCATGCCTCTGCTCACCTCCACGCTGTGCAGCGAAAAAGGACAACACCAGGCAAGGGATAACATACACAACAACAGGTCCGACCCCGCTCGCCTACACGTCGCACAACCCACAAACAGGACCCTCACCTCCACGTCCTGCAAACTTGTCACGTCCCTGCTTGCCACAACAGCTCCGTGGCCAGTTCACCTCCAGGCATTGCGGCGAAAAGGAGCAACGGGGCGCCACAACTCACCTCCAGGTCGCGCAGGAAGCGTTTCTCATAGTCCAGAAGGACCGATATGTCCGAGCGGATGTCCCGCGCGCCTGCACGCGTGCACATGCACACAAGCAAGTAATTATATGAGATAGTACAAGTAAGTATTACATGAGCGACCAAGCAAGCAACCGCCGATGCCCACACACGCACACATCCACATGCACAAGCACCCCTACACACAGACACGCGCACACACGCTTTCCTGGGAAATGCAAGCGATGCCGACGGGGCATAAGGCAAACGCAGAGGCTTTCTTGCAAAGTGAGGATCTAGGGCTACATGGGAGCCCACTCATCCCAGCGTGTGAAGTCCCCGACAAGGGCTCTAGATTGGTAGCTGGAGGGCACTTGCGCTGTCCTCTGACACGAGACACGCGATCGCCATCTGAACACCATCGTCCACACAAAGCAGTCCTCGTGTCAAAGTTCTGCTGTAGTACCATGCAATAAAGTATACAGGCAATCACCTACAGAGATCGTGATGATGTGTAGTAAGTACTTCAATATAGAGAGCTCATGCATGATGTGTAGTAAGTAGTTCAATATGGATAGCTCATGCATGGTGTGTAGTAAGTACTTAAATATAGAGAGCCCATGTATGATGTGTAGCAAGCAGTTGAATACAGGTAGCTCACGTGTATTCAATGCATGATGTGTAGTAAGTGGCTCATAACATAGATAGCTCACGTGTGACGTATAGTAAGTAGCTCATAACATAGGTAGCTCACGTGACAGTATCTCCTCATAACATAGATAGCTCATGTGATAGTATCTCCTTATAACATAAGTAGCTCAAGTGATAGTATCTCCTCATAACATAGATAGCTCACGTGATAGTATCTCCTCATAACATAGATAGCTAACGTGATAGTATCCCCTCATAACATAGATAGCTCACGTGATAGTATCTCCTCACAACATAGATAGCTCACGTGATAGTATCTCCTCATAACATAGATAGCTCACGTGATAGTATCTCCTCATAACATAGATAGCTCACGTGATAGTATCTCCTCATTGCATGGATAGCTCACGTGATAGTATCTCCTCACAACATAGATAGCTCGCGTGATAGTATCTCCTCATAACATAGATAGCTCCCGTGATAGTATCTCCTCATCACATAGATAGCTCACGTGATAGTATCTCCTCATCACATAGATAGCTCACGTGATAGTATCTCCTCCAACGCCTCGTCGTGCATCTCCAGCCGTTGGAACAGAGTCTTGCCAGACGGCACCTCACGCTGCAGGTTGGGCAGGCTCGCCTTCTGCTCCTTCCCATAGTTGTACCACTGCGCGCAACCAACACGGTGCCAGAGACAACAGACCCATCCGCAAACGGAATTTTTGGTTATATCAGGTCGTCTTGCTCCTTGCCCATAGTTGTACCACGGCGCCCTCTTGACACGGTACCCCACACGTGAAAGAAACCATCCGCGGGCTATTTGTGGTCGGCATCTTCTTTCTCCTCGCCTAGCGTGCCAATACGCACAGTTCATCGTGCCACATACTGGGATGAAAACCAAAGACAAGCAGGTTGTGTTGCTGGCAAAGCCAAGGGCCAGGGGAACATGACCGAGCAGCTTTTCCCGCCACAGTGGCAAGTTCAGCCCTTTATCGTGGGCTACCTTTGTCAAGGAAAGAAAGAACAGCTATCAGAACGGCAAGGCATGAGCCTAAGTTTAAAGCAAGGAGTAGATTTTTCGCTTTCCATCATAAAGCTTATCCTTCCAGCTGTACAGCGGCCACCCATCCGCTGCGTAAATTTGGCCCAGGCAGTGCAGCTGCACAACAACATGACCAACCTGCCGCATGAAGTTGGCACTGTTAGTGAGATTATGTACAAACACATATCTCGATGGCTCACCCAAGTGAAGTTGGCACAGGTAGTGAGACTAGGTACAGAAACATTACTGTTAACTGTGTGACTCACCTGCTGCGTGAAGTTGGAACAGTTGCTGAAACCATGTACGACGGCATGACTAAGTTAAGGGTAAAATCTTATTTTTTTATTCGATGGCTCACCCGCTGGGTGAAGTTGGCACCGATGACAGAGATGGGCAGTGCGAGAAAGACGACGCTGCAGATCATGGCGACGGCCGCCACAAACTGTGGGCAGGGGACGATGGCGCAAATGCAAGGTGCCGTCGTCAGTGGTTGCCAGTTCACATTCACACTTTTTCTAAGCTCTCTGTACGCGCGCGGCATCAAAACTTCTCCTCACCATATGGAACAAGTCACAGTATCCACAATATATAACATAGTATCATGATACATTATATAAATAACAAAAATCTTCACTTTTATATAAATCTTAGTATTATGATACACTACAAGCAACGCTACTTGCATATAAAGAAACATGGATTTTTTTTAGGGACATGCTTTAGAATCCCCCCCCCCCCCCATATACACCTCAATAATTAACACGTGACTGCGTCACGTGGGTGCCTGCACAGAGTAAAGGAGCCTTCAACCCCTATACACAATGAGGAAGGAGGGAGGGCGCCTATCTTCTCTCACTGCCTCTAGTGGGTAGGCCACAGAGCGCTCTATCCACAGCATGGGGCCGGGTCGCAACACTGTGGGTACACCACATAGTTAGTGTAAATATTGGCGGAAGCCCTTTTGCCGCTCGGCTCTAAGGTTCCGGACCAATCTCTACACTTACTAATACCTACGACTCTTAAGGGTGGAAGTAAACTTAGGTTACCAGCCAGTGGTTATTGCTGGGTGAATATTGCTCCGGAATCCTCGAGCCAAGCGGCAAAAGGATTCCGGCAAAAATTTATCTTAAACCACAGCACAACCGGAAGCTAAACAGGCCACGAGTGTACAGGATGCATCCGTGTCCACAAACCCAACTGACAAAATTTTGCAAAGCTATTCATGCACCCTCTCTGTGTTTCTTGGTGTAGGGGAACCGTCAGCCCGCAAACATGCATGACTGGGTGCAAGCATGCATGAGTGGGCGCAAACACGCATGACTGGGCGCAAACATGCATGACTGGGCGCAAACATGCATGACTGGGTGCAAACATGCATGAGTGGGCGCAAGCATGCATGACTGGGTGCAAACATGCATGACTGGGCGCAAACATGCATGACTGGGCACAAACACGCATCACTGGGCGCAAACATGCATGGCCGGACCCAAACACGCATGACTGGGCGCAAACACGCATGACTGGGCGCAAACATGCATGACTGGGCGCAAACATGCATGACTGGGTGCAAACATGCATGAGTGGGCGCAAACACGCATGACTGGGCGCAAGCATGCATGACTGGGCACAAACACGCATGACTGCGCGCAAACACGCTTGGTGAGCTTATGCTCGTATTATATTTGAACGACACAGGGGCTCAAGGGGAAGGGCAGCCAGCCGGTTAGATAGTTTTCTATCTAACGTGGGTATTTTACCCCCCGACCTGAAAAACGACCTAGTAAAAATGACGGAATGGGAATAGGGAATATGAGCTAGGGCCGGTGGTGCCTATCTAATGTTAGGTGTGCGGCACCTAATTAGTGGTACCGGCGGTGTCATATAGGAAAGGGCGGAAGGGGTGTATTGGTGCCAGAATAATTTTGTGGCACACACCCCTTTCCGTAGGGGACTTACCATATACTTACCGGCCTTAACTTTAAGGCCCTCATCCGTACTCCGGTTGTGGAGCTAGCGTTCTACTAAGGGCGGTGGAGGAAAGGGGAGGCGTCCTCCTTGCAGCTTCCCACCCACCCACCCACTGCAGTAGGACTTTGC